>CM024756.1:26920574-27041518 GCA_014218235.1 Colocasia esculenta | reverse complement strand
AGAAAAGGAAGGTGGTGGACGAGCCTCCGTGAGGCAAGGGCGCCATTCAGGGAATTCCGCCAGCTGGGTTCCCGAGAATCCCGCCTTGATGGTCACCTATCTTAAGTGGAGCGGGCCAGCTGGAGGATCGTGATCCACGGGACTCACCGTCTCTTGGGCAAGTGTGAGCTGGCGCAGCTGGAGACGTCCGGATATAGAGCTTGATTAGTTCTCGGCAGTGATCAACTTATCCATGACGACGATGCTCGACAACCTAGTTGTCGGCTCGTCGGTATGGCCGATCCTTGATCTGGTTGATCCAATTCGTCGGCCGCGACGGCCGGTATCAAGTTGTATTTTAATCTGGTCTAAAATTATGGTTAGAGTTGAATTGAGTTAATCCCAACCTTTTTCCAACATGCCCTTAATGGAAGAGTTTTTCCATGACCAGTTCTAAGATGATAAGACATGATGCTTTTGTTAATGCCGTGAGTTCTGGTTTCAATAGTGGTTTATGACGGGGTATATGTGCTATTACGTACGTGGTTTTTTACGGAAAAGTAAACTGCATGTGTACTGCAAACTAGCCTCTTGTAATTTTACTTGCGTGATTACTCCACCAACGTTGTACTCTGTTTGTTCAATCTGGATTTTTTTGAAAGTGGTGGCCGATGAATCAAAACGTTCTCTCTCTGAGCGTTTGGCTTATGAGGCATCTCAATAGATTCCATCGGGGAGTAGTAGTCCGAGGAGACGACCCATACTTGTGATCAGCAAGGTATATATATTATATATATATATGTGTGTGTGTGTTGTGTGTTGTTTTTTTATTAGAGAAAGTTTTGATGTACCTCATCTTTTAAATTGTGTTAATTATATATGGGATATTACTATTCATCTTTCTTTTTTAATCCCTAAAGAGTTACATGACACGCATTCAAATGATATGTGCCATCTTACAAATTAAAGTGTGCATCAAATCTTCCTCATTTTATAATATTCTTATACTTGAGACTATACAAACTGTGGTGGTATATTCTTGTTTGGGCCTAAGCCAAACGGGCCTCCACTGATGAGAAGGAGACGATGGTCGGAGTTGGACGGACGTCTGCAAGACTAGAATAGGATCAAAGGGCCCGGTTGAAGAACGGGGAGAACCCTCCGATGCCTAAGTCAGTAGGGGGCTTGAGAGGAAAGCGGTTCTCGTGTGTGACTCGCGTGAGAGCGGTGTGAGTTTGAGTACATTATTGCACGTACCTTTGTGTGGCGCTATACCTGAACCTTTTATAGGCAAAAGTGCTAAAGAGGAGGGACGCTTTGTCTTCTGATCGTGCCGGAAAGGGCGCCCCGTTGGCGCCCTTGACGGGGGTTACGTTGGAGACGCCTGTTGAGGGGTGCGGCAGTTAAGGGCCTCTCGAACGTGGGGCGCGTAGCCCGCAACTGCCGCAACCGTCAAGATGAACGTAAGGGGGCTGCTCGGTCGACCTTAAGAGAGCGATGTCGAGCAGATAGCCTGTTTGTTTAGGCTGAGCCCTCCATCTGGAATCCGAACAGCCTGATTGTTGTTTAAGACGGGCTCCTCCCGGGGATCTGCTCGGGGAGGAGAAGCCTAGACCAAGCAGACCAGAAGACGTCCAGGGACCGAAGCAAGCGTGCTCGGAGATGCTGGAAGTGGACCTCCGAGGACGCTTGGAGCCCTAGAAAAGGACAGCAGCCAGTTGCTCCGCCATGGGCCATGATGGGCCTAAGGGGCCTAGGTGTCGGGAACGGCCACCCACTTGCCCCCCACGTCATTGAGCCGCCTCGGGAAATGGGGCACTCAATGGCGGTAGGCTACTCAAACGCCCCTCTCGCCATAAATCGATGGCGACCGTGGACACGCGAACGACAGTCGATGCTGACGCTTCGTACTATCTCCTCGAAGCGGTGAAGGGCTCATGATGAAGGGGGGTATCGTGGCGAGATGGGAGCCTTGCGATACACCCAACGGTCACCTGGAGGGACACGTCCATAGTCTTTAGGGTTTTCCGCCCCTCTTCCTTATAAGGAAGGGGAGGCGAAGGCGGGGAACCACGCCTTCGAATCCTACTGCAAAGAGCCTGCCTGTCGCCCAGACTTTCTTGCCTTCTTCGTCTCCGGTAATGTCACAGAAGGGGAAAGTTGTGGTCGGTGCCAGCGGCGGCGGCGGGTCGCCGGGAGCAACTCAGCGAACAAAGTACCGCTTCTTCGACGGGCTTCGCGAGAGGTACCGCATCGGGCCGGAGTATAATATCGTGCTTGCGAAGGAGGAGGAGCCCTATTAGCAGGAGAAGGCCAGATGCATCGCGATGTCGCACGCCATCTTGGAAGCGGGGTTCCGGCTACCATTGCCGGCGGTGGCGAGGGACCTGCTCAACACGTGGGGAATAGCCCCAATCCAACTGGCGCCAAATAGCTGGAGGATGATATGCGATTTTTGCATGTCGTGCAAGGTGCGAGACATCGAGCCTACCGCCAACCTCTTCCGGAGCCAGTTCGTTCTAGCAGTGTCACCGGGGACGAGCCAGAGTTTATATTACACCAAGCACCGGCAGGACCGCATGAGGATAGAGTTCTCCCCTCGGTTCTCCAGTCATAAAGGATGGACGCACAGGATTCTCTTCTTCGCCCGCAACGCGGGGGCGCCGGAATGGGGGTTCCCTACGCGGTGAAGGATCCGCGTAAGGATATCTACCCCTTTATGCACAAAGATGAAGTGGCGCTTGCGGAGCGCCTTAGCAATATCTTCTTCGAGAAGGCAGAGGAGTAATCACCACGGAGGTCAGCTGGTCCAACACAGCTCAGCCGAGCATGAGTAAGGACTTGGCTCCTCTTTCCTCTTCTGCTATTCGGAAGTCACCTTTACTAACCTCTTTCTTCTTGTGTAGCTGCTAAGGAGCTGGAGGCTGGCATGGACACAGAGGGCATGGCTCTCTACACTGAGCAGGTTACTGTCACAGCGTATGTGGCAGTCGTAGGTGAGGAGAGTACTCCTGCTCCCGCCCGGGGCCGTCCTGCCGAAGTGCAGGGCACTGCGAGTTCGCGGGTCCCTGCAAAGGGGCCCGAGAAAATTCGTCTGAAGAAGAAGGCCACGGCGAAAAGGTGGCCATGAGGGCAATACCCCACCCCCTGCCCGACCAGCAGCCAGCCGGGGATGAGGCCAAAGAAGAAGCGGCGAGGAGCCATCTTCGCGCCAAGAGGAGATGAAGGCTAGTGAAGGCTGCACGACTGTCGGCCGATCAGGAGGCCGAGGAGGACGCGAGGACGAGGATTTCCGAACTGCCTGATAGGGCGAAAGAGGCGAAAGGCCGCAGAAACGGCCGAGGAGGGGACGCCTCGGGTCCTTCCCATGTCACGCCCCGAGTTCACTCAAAGATGGCGGTCGACCTTGGCTCATCGAGGTGAGATCCGCGTCGGGGAGCTCAGATGAGGAGTAGGCGAGGGCCGCGATGCCCCAGGGCCCGTCGAGGGCCGTTTTGCAGAGATGACCCCTGCGGGGGCCTCGAGCACCAGAGGTTCTGGACAAGACGCCGCAACTGGCGGCGAGGGGATCTCCGAACACCAAAACGATGAGGTTGAGAGACCTCTACACTAAGAGATGCCGGATCTGGCCAAGACGCCATCATGACCGAGGATGCCACACCAGGAAGGGTGCCAGAGATCGAAGAAGTGGCAACCTTAGCGACGAATGCCACCCTGCTCGGAGGCGAGGAGGTGGTTCCCTCTACGGGGGCTACCGAGGAGGTTGCTTCAGCAACGGGTGCGGTCCTACCCCCTATGCCTCCCTCCGACGTGGTCGCAGAAGTAGTTGCACTTGCGATCGCCGGGTACTCCTGGTGCCAGATATGTAGCGCCAGCCGAGGAGGGAAGGCATGGGAGATAGGAGCTTCAGGCGGCGCTGTCGAGCTGGAGAGGAGCGGGCCGAAGACTCTGGTGACGATCGGAGGCCACTCGGGGAAGTTCTGAGGAGAAAGCTTCCCGAGATTCCCTCAGTGGCGACACTGGAGGCGACGCTCGGCCGCCTTAAGGAAAGTGCGCCAAGGAAGTTTCCGCCAAGCCCTTCTGCCTCCCACCTTGATCGGATAGCGAGGTTTCAAGACTTGACGCCCGAGTAAACCCCGGAGGCGTCGAGCGGGGGCTACCACCCAGAAAGCCATGCAGAAGATGGCGCGGTCGATAATATCGACCTGGGGGCTCTCATGGACGGGATTTCCAAGTCGCTGGAGTACTGAGGGCCTTAGCTGCTCGGGCCCAAAATCAGGAGCATCTGTGGGAAGCACAACTGCTTTCTGCGAGGGCCTTATGGCGCAGCAAAGGCCCGTGAAGCGGAGCTGGAGGACGAGGTGAAGGACCTCAAGGCTGCTCTCCACCTTCCGAGTTGAACCTAGCCCTTGCCCGGGCCGAGAAGGAGGCCGTCACTAAGGTAGTAGCTGATGCCGAGATCCGCGCTGTCGCCGCATACAATACCGGGTCGGATTTCCGGGAAGTCCTAGAGCAGTACGGTGCCCACTGTTACAAGGTGGGCATTAAGCTGGGAAGGAGCACGGGGAGCGACTTTCTGGGGTCGATCGCGCCCGAGAAGCCTTCGAGGCTGCCGTGAAGAAGTGCCGACGTCGCACTAATGACGCTCGTCTGGACGTGGTTCGATTCGCACAGTTCCATGGGGCGGATGCCTTCTCCAGACGATGGCGCCGACCCTTTCGACCAGGCTCCTTAGCCTTCCTGCTTTAGTTCTTCTCTTTCTTTTTTGTAAGCCTGGCTTGTAGGCCCTTTTTGTAAAAGGTTGCCAATGAGAACTTCTTTGAACCTAGTCATAGCTTCGCTTTTCTATCTTCTTCCCTTTCTATTGTCTTTGTTCGAATCAGAATTCGCTGGTCGTTTAAAAGGGTTTGCAATTACTGCGCAGGCGTTAGGGGCTGGAATAAAGTCCCGACTAGGGGTGTATGCGGAACGACTTCCTACTTGGAGACATCTCTATATCCTTATAAGCTGAAGGGCTGAAATAAGGATGTTCCGAGCGTCGTATCAAGCCGACCATAAGGACGGGAAGAAGAGAAGTAGGGAGCCAAACAGGAGGCTTTTATATGTAGTAAGCTTTAGGTTGGATACATGCCAGGTTTGGTATGGCCTCGCCGCTAGGAGTAGCAAGCTTATAAGAGCCTTTATCGTGGACCTGGGTGACCTGATAAGGTCCTTCCCATTTGGGGGGCGAGTTGCCAACGGCCCTTCGGGGATCTGATGTCGAGCAGCGACGGAGGACCAAGTCGCCTTCGAAGAAGCACCGCTCTCGTCGTGCATTATAGTATTGCGCGAGTCTTGCTGTTAGGAAACTAGGCGGAATGTGGCATCACTTTGGCGTTCACCGAGCATGCCGAGATTTTCCCTGAGTGCTTGATTGTGGCAGCTTCATCGAAGTGAGTTGTCCGAAGAGTAGGGAGGGCAACTTCCAAAGGCACAACAGCCTCAGAGCCGTAGGCCAAATGGAAAGGAGTTTCTCTGGTGGCCACTTGAGCTGTTATTCGGTGGCACCATAACACATTGGGAAGCTCATCAATCCACGAGCCTCCTGCAGCTTCTACTCTCGTGCGGATCCCGTGCAGAAACGTTCGGTTGGCATTCTCAACCAGACCGTTTTCTTGGGGATGTGCCACGGAAGTGAAGTGATTGTAGATGCCAAGCTCGGAGCATTTTTGCTTGAAATGTGCACTGTCGAACTGCTCCCATTGTCGGAGGTGATCACCTTTGGTACACCAAAACGGCAAAAGGGTTCTTCCATGCGAACTTCCACAAAGCTCGGTCAGTGATAGAAGAAATGGGCTCCGCTTCGATCCACTTGGTGAAGTAGTCGATGGCCACGAGCAGAAACTTTTTACGCCCTTGAGCCTCTAGGAAGGGGCCCAAAATGTCGATGCCCATCTGGAGAAGGGGCGAGGTTCGAACAAGGTGTGAAGTTGCTCTGCAGGCTGTTTGATGATCTGCCCAAATTTTGACATTCCGGACACCTTCGAGCAAAGGACATGCAATCCTTTTGCAAAGAAGGCCACCAGAATCCTACTCGAACAACGCTGCGCGCCAGCGTTCTGCCCCCCAAGTGGCTTCCACACAGTCCTTCGTGAACCTCCTCGGTGGCCAAAAGAGCCTCTTCAGGGCTAAGGCACTGTAAGAGTGGTTTTGAAAGAGACCGCCAGTACAACTTGCCTTCAATGAGGGTGAAGCGCTGGGAACGCAATCTGATCTTCCGAGCTTCGCCCTGCTTGGGCGGAAGCTCGCCTTGAAGCAGATAGGCCAGGAGGAATCCATCATTTCGGAGCTGGAGGGCCGCATCAACGGACGCTATGTCGACTTCGGTGCTCGGTGAAGCGAGCTCTTCAATGAATACGGAGCGAGAAGGGGCGATGTCACTAAAGATGCCAATTTGGCTAGTGCATCAGCTCGCACGTTTGCTCCGCGAGACGTGTATAACCTCGAAGTAAAGGAGGCTCTCTGATCGGCGCTTGACCTGCTGGAGGTATTGGGCATGCGAGGCTCCTTTGCTTCGACTGCCCGTTCACCTGGCTGGCAATCAATTGGGAGTCACTGAAGACCCTGAGTCGAAGGGCTCCGAGGTGCCTGGCCATGCGAATACCGGACAACAATGCTTAGTAGTCGGCCACGTATTGGAGGCGGCGAAGCGGAACCGGAGGGCGTATTAGAACTCTAATCCCTCCGGGAGGTGAGGACAACCAGCAGCTCCGCTCCCTGTGACACAAGAGGACCCGTCCACGTAGAGCTCCCACGGGGGCTCGTCAGCCAATGGAGGGTCCTGCTCGGTAGAGAGAGTGCATTCCGCGATGAAGTCTGCCAATGCTTGTGCCTTGATGGCCGTCCTCGGACGATAGTCAATGTCGAACTCGCCTAGCTCTATGGCCCATTTGATGAGCCGTCCGGAAGCTTCTGGCCGCTGAAGGATAGACTTCAGCGGTTGGTCGGTGAAACTGTAATTGAATGGGCTGAAGTAAGGCTGAGCTTCCGGGCAGCCGTGACCAGAGCAGGGCGAGCTTCTCTGCGCGGGGGTACCTTCTCTCAGCTTCTTGGAGGACTCTGGTGATATATAAATTGGATGCTGCGCCGTTGCCTCTTCTCTGATCAAAACTGCGTTGATGGAGTGTTCGATGACTGAGAGGTACACGAACAATGGTTCTCCGAGCACAAGCTTTGAGAGGATAGGTGGGGCTGCCAGATGCGCCTTCAGCTCGGTGAAGGCGGATTCATAGTCCTCTGTCCACTGCACATGCCCCCTTTGCTGGGAGGTGCCTTTGGGGCCTCGCAGCAACTTGAAGAAGTTGAAACTTTTTTCTGCTGCTTGGGACATGAACCGGTTCAGCACAGCAAGGCGCCCGGTAAGGCACTGGACGTCACGCATTGTTTTGGGACTGCATGCCCATCTCGAGTATGGCTTGGATTTTCTCCGGGTTTGCCTCTATCCCCCTATTTGAAATGAGGAAGCGAGGGAATTACCCGAATGCACTCCAAACGCACACTTTGCTGGGTTGAGCTACATATTATACTTCTACAAGGTTGCGAAAGTTTCTTCGAGGTCGAAGACGTGGTCGGTGCTTGGAAGCGTTTTGACTAGCATATCATCGACATAGACCTCCATGTTGTGCCGATCTTTTGCTCGAACATCTTATTGACCAACCGTTGATATGTCGCACCAGCGTTCTTTAGACCAAAGGGCATCCTGGTGAAACAGTATAACCCCAAGTCTGTGACGAACGTGGTGGCATCCTGGTCTGGAGGATGCATACTAATCTAGTGATAACCAGAGTAAGCATCAAGAGATGATGAGAAGCTCATGCCCGGAAGTGGCGTCTACCAGCTGGTCGATGCGCGGCAGAGGGAAATTGTCTTGGGCGTCGCCTTGTTGAGGTCTTTGTAGTCTACGCACACGCACCATTTGCCATTGGCTTTAATACTACAACTACATTGGAGATCCACCTCGGATATTGAGCTTCTCGGAGGAGCCCAGTGGATCGGCTTTTGACACATGATCCTGGATCACAGTTTATCGTTCTCGGTTGGCGGGTCTCCTCCTCTGCTGAACTGGCGAGACCCGTGGTCCAAGCGGAGCGGTGCACCATCACTTCTGGATGGATGCCCGGTAGCTCGTCATCAGACCACGCAAACACATCCAGATTGGCTAGCAGAAAGGCTTTGTAGCGTTGCTGCTCAGCTTTTGCTAGCAAAGTGCCAATGTAGAGGACGTGCTCTGGGTTGCTATCTACTTGAACTGGAAGTAGATCTTCGGCAGGCGTTTCCACGGCTGGTGGAAGGCTGATAGGGCGGCGGAGGAACATGGGCTGTTGTCGCGAGTGGTTGCTTGTCCCTCAAGGAGAGGACGTAGCACCGTCGAGACTCGCGTTGGCACCCGAGCACCTCGCCAATCCCGCTCGGAGTTGGGAACTTCATCTTTTGGTGAAGAGACGAAGGTACCGCCTTGATTCGTCCGATCAGGCCCCTACTGAGGATGGCGTTGTAGCCGGGCATAGTCCTGACTGAAGACCAAGAAATCAACCATCCTGGTCACGCTCTTTGGAGCCGTCCCAAGGGTAATTGGGATACGAACTCTCCCCATGGGCTGCACGAGACCCCCGAGAAGCCGAACAGAGGCAACTCTACTGGGGTGAGCTGGTCGGTTTTGATGATCAGTCTGTCCCCATGTTTTTAATTAATTACATATGTATTTTGGTGATTAACCAAAACTAAACTAGTTTTTATCAATAATATCTAATGAATATTTCATAAGTCTTAAAGTACAGAAAAATACCAAGGTCAACAAGCCAATAAAGGTATGCATTACTTCTCTGAAGCTTTAATCTTTTCAACATGATATTTCTCCAAGTCCATATCGATTCTGTTGAAGATCGTAACGATTTCCTTGTAAGAATGAAAAGTGATGTTGTTTCAAATAAGTCGATCCCAAACGATTCTTAAGTAATCATAACGATTTCTTTAGAACTCGCAACGACTTGCTCGCCGTAACGATTTCTTAAGTAATCATAACGATTCTTTAGAACTCGCAACGACTTGCTCGCCGTAACGATTTCTTAAGTATCATAACGATTTCTTTAGAACTCGCAACGACTTGCTCGCCGTAACGATTCTATAGTTATCATAACGATTTCTTTAGAACTCGCAACAACTTGCTCGCCGTAACGATTTCTAAAGTAATCATAATGATTTCTTTAGAACTCGCAACGACTTGCTCGCCGTAACGATTCTATAAGTTATCATAACGATCTCTTTAGAACTCGCAACGACTTGCTCGCCGTAACGATTTCTTAAGCAATCATAATGATTTCTTTAGCGCTCATAACAATTTGTTTTACACAACGATTTCTTTAGCGCTCATAACGATTTGCTTTACGCAACGATTTCTTTAGCGCTCATAACGATTTGCTTTACGTAACGGTTTCTTTAGCGCTCATAACGATTTGCTTTACGCAACGATTTCTTTAGCGCTCATAACGATTTACTTTGCGCAACGATTTATTTAGTAATTTGCCTTGCGCAACGATTTCTTTAGAGCTCATGATGACTTGTTAGCATTCATAACGATTTCATAAGCCATATAGACAACGACTTTATGGTTTATATCAACTTAACTTTTGAAGCTTTGACTAGTCAAAGTCCTCGTCTATATCTCTCTGACACTCGTGCATTTATGAGATGAGAACGTACCTCTGTATGCATACAGACGATATTATCCATTATCATGCATATCCTGTCAATATCTTTTAGAAGAAACTATTTAGCATTACCATTTTGGTGAATATCCTATCAACGTTTACTGACAACTAAAGACAGCCTAGCTGTCTTCTGTTCTAGCATTTAATGTGTGCAGGGTCCTGAAGACTTTCTATCATACAACGTTGGACCTATAGACGCCAGAAGACCCTATCCCTTTGCGTGCTCAATGGATAAAAGATAGTTAAGCTTCCAAATGTCAAACAGTCTAACGTCTATCAATCCAAGAGAACGGTATTTCAACGGCGTATTTCAAAAAGAGATATAAACTCAGAGACAGTAGAGAAGAACAATGAACGCAGAGAGAACAAGATCTGGTGAAAAAGCATTCCAATTCTTCTGCAAGAAGTCTAGAGCCAAGAATCTAATTTCTCATCACCTTTAGCTCTTCGCTCTCTGTACTGTAATAGATCTTCCAAGAGAGCTCGTGTAGTTTGAGAGTGTGCCTTTTAGATCCTGGCTCTCAGTGCTAGTGGCTTCAGATCTTGGCTTGTTAAAAATTGATCTAGGGGCTTGATCTTATTCCATTCTTGTGTATGGTTTCCCTTTGGTTGTGAAGGAAGACCTGGTGGTATCCAGGTGCTGTTCCCTTCGGTGTGAAGGAATACCTGGTTGGGTATCCAGGGCTTTTTTCCTTCGAGTGTGAGGAAGACCAGCTGAGCTGGTGTTGTAGCGTCCTTAGGGGGACTGTACCCTATCTAGTAAAATCCGAGTTGTTGCTCAGGGACGGACGTAGGACTCCTAGTGAGAGGAGGTCTAAACCAGGATAATTCCTTGTGTCATGTGTCTGGTTACTTGTGTGATGGTGTTTGAACAACAGTTGCTACCTCCATCGAAGAACGTTTTTGTGAATGTTTTTACTACAGGTATCTTCTAGATTAATTTAAAGATCCATTCACCCCCCCTCTGGCTCGTCAACGGGCAACAGGTTTTAAGGCCATAAGAAGATAACAATCATACGCCAAGACATCGGGGGCACTTCCATATCCACCAGAATTCGGCGCATATTACAGTGGTTGACAGTGGCCGAAACGGCCGTCGTCAGTGTGTGGGGTAGTAACCCCTTCAAGATCTTCGTCCGAGACGTTATGACCTCCTCGGACTGTGCGCGTGCGGGATTGGCGGGATATGGAGCTGGCCGAGGCCGCCGAGGCCTGCCCACAATGTGCACCGCCTTGCGAGTCACATCGGCTTTGAGTGCTCTCTCCGCCTGTGCCGAATCCTCCCGCGATACGTTGATCTCCTGCCCGTGGGGTCATTGTTGATCGGTTGCTCGGGAGTCGTTCTCGATGTGGGGCGGTCTTCATTCCGGCGCACGTACCGTCCGAGGTAACCGCACTTGATAAGGACTCGATCTCATCCTAGTTGTCGGCATTCGGAGGTGTCGGGCCGTGGTCGGTGGAGCGACAACTTGTCCTGGTTGCGCCTCCGAGGATCGGAGCGCATCCTCTGTGGCCATTGAACATAGGTTCGTTCCTGATCTCTCTCCGCCAGGATCTGCTCGGGTGCCACGGTGAGGGGGTGTAGTCGGGGAAGGGGCGTGGTCGGCACGGCGAGTCCACGTTACGCCGTCTTTCTTCCAATCACAGTCTGGACCGTTGTCAGAGGGCCTCTTCTTGTCTGACTGTTCGCCCTGCTCTGCTCGGCCAGCAGCTAAACTTTCCTTGCAAGCCGCATGTCGTTGGGCGATGGAAAGTAGCTCGGCCTGGGTGGCGGGCTGCTGAACGCCGAGGGTCCTCTGTAGGAAGCCATCGCGAGTGGATGAGGGCACTGGTGGCTAGAGGAACGTCAAGGTGCGAGATGCAAAGCGCTTCAGTCTGGAACCACTTGACATAGCCCAGATGCTTCGCCCTTCTTCTGGCAGATGGCCATGAGGGAGGCCGCCGTGCGCGGCTGCGACCTTTCGCCGAGGAAGTTATCCCGGAAGGACTTCTTCAATTGGCAGAAGGAGGAGATAGAGCCTGCGGGTAGACCTTCAAAACCATGCTCTGGCAGTCTCCTTGATGGTGGCCGGAAAGGCCCCGACATTTCCGCGTCTGATGCTCCATGGAACACCATGTGCGACTCGAACCCGTGGATGTGGTCCGCCGGGTCGGTGGTGCCGTCGTAGGGTGCGATGGTGGGCAGAGGGAGCTTGGGAGAGACCCGGGCTTCCAGGATCTCCACACTGAAGGGGGAGCAGAAGTCCAAGTCATCTTCCGTCGGTGCTTTACCTTCCGCTCGCTGAACCATTGTGTCCACATGACGTTCCAGTCCACAACAAGGCGTAGGCACCTGGCCAACTCCTGCTCGGAATGAGCAAAGTCTTCTTGAACGGCCCCGTGGGAGTTCGCTCCCACGACCGTGCGCAGTGGGCATGGGACCGCCGTGGAGCGACGAGGTGAACGGCCACGGCGCTCCGGCGTCCGCACCTCGGACGGGGCGCGGTGCGACCGCCGTGGCGAGTCCGCCTGCTGCTTCTGAGGCGTAGGAGGGGCACGAGATCGCCGATGAGATGATTCTGCCAGACGCTCCTGCGGCAAGGCGGCTGCCGGGGCTGGTTGTCTTGCCAACTGGGCCTGAAGCCGCAGGCAGACACCCGTTAGCTGCTGCATCTGCCCCCGGAGTTCTGCTATCTCCAGGGCAGTTGCAGGCATGGCGGCAGTGGGCACAGGGACGTTACCCACTATGCTAACGGGGGCGATGGCGGACTCGACAGGAGGAGCACGATGACCAGAGTCTGCCCGCGACTGGCGGGACCTTATCATGCGGCTCCCGATGTTCTGGTAAGAGGACCGTCCGCGAGCCATGGCAGCTGTGTTTCCCACAAACGGTGCCAAACTGTGGTGGTATATTCCTGTTTGGGCCTGAGCCAAACGGGTCTCCACTGATGAGAAGGGAAGACGATTGCTGGAGGTGGACGGATGCCTGCAAGACCAGAACAGGATCAGAGGGCCCGGTTGAAGAACCGACGAGAACCTCCGATGCCTAAGTCAGTAGGGGGCTTGAGAGGAAAGGAGGTTCTCGTGTGTGGCTCGTGTGAGAGCGGTGTGAGTTTGAGTACATTATCATGTGTACCTTTGCGTGGCGCTATAACTGAACCTTTATAGCAAGAGTGCTGAAGAGGAGGGACGCTTTGTCTCTGATCGTGCCCGGAAAGGGCACGCCCGTTGGCGCCTTTGACGGGGGGTTACGTCTGGAGACGCCTGTTGAGGGGTGCAGTAGTTAAGGCGCCTCTCGAACGTGGGGCGCGTAGCCCGCAACCGCCGCAACCGTCAAGATGACGTGAAGGGGCTGCCGGTCGACCTTAAGAGAGCGATGCGAGAAGATAGCCTGTTTGTTTAGGCTGAGCCCTCCGTCTGGAATCCGAACAGCCTGCTGTTGTTTAAGATGGGCTCCTCGCGGGGTCTGCTCGGTAGGAGAAGCCTAGACCAAGCAGACCAGGATACGTCCAGGGACCGAAGCAGGCGTGCTCGGAGATGCTGGAAGTGGACCTCCGAGGACGCTCGGAGCCCCAGAAAAGGACAGCGGCCAGTTGCTCCGCCATGGGCCATGATGGGCCTAAGGGGCCTAGGTGGTCGGGAACGGCCACCACACAAACATTGTAAATATGTAAATTATTTCTTGCTACAATTGCTTTAGTTTCCTATTACCTCCTTACTCTGTTAATTATATCCCTCTGGGTCTCTTAAGAACCCGACGGTTCAAGATTCATGTATGTGGGTTTTAATCGTGAAAGTTGGACCGTTACAAAATATCTGCTAGGAGAAATGCTAGTTATCTAGACACTTGGGTAGCTAGTCGACGTGGATCGGCGTGCGGCCGACCTGATTGGTCGACCGTGCCGTGGGCCCCACGAGAGCACAACATGGGGCCCATGCGGCCGATCCAGCTCATGCTAGCTACTCGAATGTTCGGATAACTAGTATATCTCATCTGATAGAACATTTATAAAGTCTAAAAAATAGTACATATCTCAAGAATATATATATTTAGACTTGTATTTGTAAAACATATGTAACTTTAGTTGCAACAATGCAGTATAAATTAATTAGTTCTAATAAGGGGTCTATAAATAAAGATCTAATTAATTCTCCCTGAGGGCAAGTTGTAACAATTCATGAGGACTTCTGCGTGTATGAGACACCTGCTTGTAAAATATTATGAAAGCTTGGAGGGGACATTTGGTGCACACTGGTGTGCCCTCAAACGCACTAGTCATTGGCGGCTGTCAGTCAATCACCTGGGTCTGGTTTGCGCCCACACAGTGTGTATCAAATTTTGCTCGAAAGCTGTTACTGGCAATGTCTATTCCTTACTATTTTTTCACTTAAACTCGTGCTTCTTTCTATGTATGTATGTATGAGGTCGACAGCCACACGGAACATGCCAGCGAAGACTCCGTGGAGGCTATCCCCTGGGGAATTGAAGGAATTAATAAAGCGGCATTGGCTGATGGCCCATACTTGCAGACCCCAATACGTCATCTCGCGTGGCAACCTGCACCTCCTCAGGGCCCTTCTGCCTCCTCGGCGCCTTGGTGCTGTCGCAGGCCCTGTTGCGAGTGCTCCTTCGCCGCCCGGGGTTGCGCTTCTGCAAGGGTGCGTCCGATTACGGGTGGTCAACCACGCTGGTCCTGACCACCCAGGTGGCAGCAGTCATCCTCGGCACGGTGGCCCTGGTACAGATGGTTCTACGCCGTCAACTTCAGGAGCATCCGCGGCAAAGGCTGGACCTGCGCTGACGAGTTCACGGTGGAGGAGTACTGGGTGGAGAGGCTGAAGGACCTGAAGGAGGCCCCGCCTCGATTGATATCTTCGGAAGGACGTCGCTCATGAAGAGGGCCGCTCATCATCTTAAAAGATGCTTATGGCCATACTGATAAGGCTGCAGGAGGGGGTCGTGCTGGTGAGCAAGTTCGTCCGGCTCCTCCCCGTGATGACGTCAGCTACCGGCGAGAGGTCTTGTGGATGTTGAAGAGTACGGACTTCTCACTCTCACTGCAAGACTATCTGGAGGACTATGTGCTACACCTGGAAGGGGTAGGGGGCCTGGCGAGGACCGTCAAATCGGAGATGAAGGACGCCGAGAGTTGGATCGAGAAGGACAGGAACAATCAACGAGAGTCCTGCTTCAGCTCATAGCCAATCAAAATCCTCCACCTTCTTCCAAGGTTTCCAACAAGTGGGCGCCTTCGATAGCTCCGGGAAGGAATCCTTGCTTCCAGAAGAGCCCCCGAACTGCTGGTCTCTGCCACTGGTGACCCTCGCCACCGTCGCCGCCGCGCTCCCGGGCGTCCAGCAAAATGAGGTATATCTGCTCCTTCTTGGCGTCAAGGAAGGCCTCAAATTTGTGAAGCTGGTGGAGAAAAACCTGGACGAGATGGGCCTGGTGAACATGAGGAGAGCAGCGGAGAGCGTCTGGCTGCGCTTGGAGCTCTACAAGAAGTGGCTCGACCAGGACCTACGCGACCTTGCCCCGAGAACTGGAGATGGGGGCGGGAAGAAGGTCGTTGAGGCAGCACAGAGCATCGCCAAGCAAGAAGTCGTGGACTCCGTGAAGAAGCTCGGGATCAGCAAGCACGTCCTTTCGTGGCCGGAGAGGACGATGGCGGCGAACTGCATGTATAGGTCTGGGCCACCATCATCCAAGACTACGAGAAGGGCAGGCACCCGACGGATGCGCATCTGTTCGATTGGTTGCGGAGAACCATTTCTAACATCCTGTGCGCCTGCCTCACCAACCTGTCTCGAACCCTCTACATGGAATCTTCAGCCACAAGGTCGAGGAGAGGGAGAAGTGCGTCAGGGACGCAGCGCTCGCACTTGGGGAGGCCGAGAAAATCCTGCAAGTCCTCGAAATAGCATCTTCTCAGGCTCGTTTTCCCAGCGGAAACCCAGTATTTGACGACTGGAAGAACATAGGGCGAGATGTATGATCCTTGAGGCCTTCCCTTCCGATCACCTTCGTCCAGGCAGCATTGATCTCGTCTCATTTCCTCTCGCTGATGGGTTCGTAATATCTTGGGAATAAGAAATGTGGGGGCCGTACGTAGGGGAGGCAGGGCACCTGCTCGCAACCAACACTGCTCCGATCACTGTTGCACTCGGTGATCGAGTGAATAATCTCTCTGTGTGATCATGTTAAAATATCTTGTCTTCTGATTCCCATACGATATGATGCTTTAGTCTGATCAATTATTGGTTTTTGGTTGTGGTTTATATATTAATATTTGAAATTATAAATAAATAAATAATAAAATTAAATTTATATGAAGTATATACACACATATCAATAAAATAGCGATGAAATGTAGATAGGAACTTGAAACTTTTCAGGATTGTAGAACCCTACATCCACTCCCCATTGATTCGCTTCACTTTTTAGATTTCACAATTTTTGGTGGAATCATGTCAACGTGGATTCTCTTGTTTTCTTCGGAACCATTGGATCTTTCGGAATCTTAATCCAATGGCATCCAATGGATTAAGAATTTCTATTCATCTGCAATTGAACTCCAGTCGAAATTGTTCTTGATCCTTCTTTCTTGTCTTCATTGTTCTATTCCTCTGTCAGTTCCATTAGTTAACCTGTTTGTAGACACTGTTAGTTCTCATGCAATAAATCTCTTATATATATAGATCGAAAAAATTATTATCCAATGTACTAAATGGGCAAAGAATTAACATAAGCAAGTAATTCGGGAGTATCAATCATTTAATGCTCTTTATATATTTTTAAAAGGTTACTTTAAAAAGTGCATATAACTAACATATTAATTACATAAAATGATGATTTAGTGTACATAAATAGTAAAACAATATATACAAAATAATATAAATAATATATTGTTGTGATTTTGAATTAAAGGGAAAATTAATTGGGGGTCCCTGTCAGAGCCTTCTATTTTTTTCCTGGTCCCTGTCAGAATACGGTAGACGTAAAGTCCCTCCTTTCTCAAGGTTTAATTTCCAGTCCCTGCTTTTCGCACGTCACCATTTACGACCCTCCACGCACGGTTTCCGTCTCCTTCGCTTCCGTCTTTTTTCCCATTCCCGTCTTACCCTTCCCTCCTTTTCCATCGCCTGTTCCCCAAACGACGCGCTTCGATCCTTCCAAGGCCCGTGAGCTGTAATCGATGGGAAGTTACTCTTACATAACGTGCCAAGAACTGATACAGCAACCATTGACATCACTTACACAGCTCTTTCGAAGGCCCGTGAACCGTTCTTCACAACTATAAAAGGAACACAGGGCCCCATACTTATCCTTCACAAGCTTCTAACGCTCTTCTTCTTCCTATTTCTTGCTCGTCTTCTTCCTCTTTATTTGCAGATGTCTTCATCTAACCGTGCTCCCCAGAGGGATGGCAAGGCACCTGCCTCACCGGTTCACCGTCGCCCCGGCTCCCCCGTTGCGACAGTCTTCCTTCAGCCCCGTCTACTGGGACGGTTTTTACGACGGCTGGAAGATGGCTTTACAGAAAGCCTCCGGCATTACGGCGACAAGGGCCTCAATAACATCCTCCCAGACATCGGCCCTAGGGTAGAACACATCCCTTCCTCCCCTTCCTCCCCTGACCGTTCCGGCACTCCCCTTCCCCCTTCCTCTCATCCCCCCCTGACGTTCCGGCACCTCCCTTCCTCCCCTTCCTCCCATCCCTCCCCTGACCGTTCCGCCTCCTCCCCTCCGTGCTCTACCGAGTGGTCGGTAGAGTAGAGGTAGAGAGTTATTGTAACATGGCTTGTTTATGATAAGCATTTTCGTTTGATGCAGTCTTCTGTGTGCTTATGTATGTGCTCTGTATCATGCAAACTCAACATGTTACCAATAACACACTGTAACATCCCCTCATATATACTATAATCAACATGACCAACGACTGTAAGAGATTATAACATATAATGTAAAACTGTATGTTAGACTGTAGTGCTTGAACTGTAAGAGTGTAGTGCTCAAACTGTAACGGGTGTGTTCTTTAGTGTAACACTGTAGTGCTCGAACTGTAACAGTCTAGTACTTAAACTGTAACATTTTATTACGTATAATATAACAGAATACGTAAGTGCTGGAACTGTAAGAGTGTAGTGCGCGAACTGTAAGAGTGTAGTGCTGAAAATGTAAGAGTCTAGTGCTTAAACTGCAACATCTTATTACATATACTGTAAAAGAAATCGTGAGGAGACAGTGCTCTTCTTCCTCCTATCTTTCTTGCTCGTCTTCTTCCTCTTTATTCGCAGATGTCTTCATCTAACATACGGTACACAGGTCAAACTGTAAGAGTATTAGAGTTAAACTGTAACACTTCATTACGTACACTGTACAACAAAACGTAATTGTAAGTGCGCGAACTGTGCAAGTGTATTACTGAAACTGTAATAGCGTAGTAGTGGAATTGTAACAGCGTAGTGCGTAGACTGTAATAATGTATTACATACACTGTAATATTGGAATATCAGGACGACGTTCTGTTGTAACTAATATACAACATTTAAAATCCGTCAGGATTGTGGGGTGGGTTGCTACAAGTTCTTCGGTTGTGACCTGTTTGTTTGCACCTTGAACAAATATATGCATGATCTACTTCTCCTCTTGAATGTATTCTCCTCTTTCCGGTCTTCCTGGCAACCTTTTTGTTGTCGGTGGCTTGATTAGAACTTCTGATGGTTGAGGCGGATCCGGCATGTCAAATGTTGGATAGGTTGAATGTTTCTTTCATATGCAGCCCTATACACTTCTGTGCTGTAAAATGCCGAAACATATTGAGTAACGGCCTCCTTGTTACTGCCAATTGCTGCGCATGCATGCTTGCAAGGAATCTTGACAAGTTGCCAGTGTCCACAGGAGCATGTTTGTAGATGGAGGTCTACGGCGTACGTCTTCATACTTTCAACAACCTCAAATTTGATTCCATCTGAATGACGGATTGCTAAGCTTCTCCTTTCTTGAAGGTTTTTTCGATGATTTTTTGTACTTTAGGACAGTATGGTGTATCACAAGCAGCATCAATTTTCCTCTTTGCAGCCATTTCCATCATTTGCACTCTAATTTTGTCAACCATCTGTAGTATTGGTAGACTTCGCGCGTCATGTATCCAATTGTTGAATGACTCTGCCAAATTAGAGTATAACTCCCCAAACCTGTATGGCAATGTGAAGGAAATTAGGTTAACATCAAATATCTGTAACAAGTGTCCGCTACATACTGTAACCTTATTTAACACGTTCTGTAATAGATTATCCCTATAACTGTAAGCCCATAAATGGCAGAATGTAATAGAACATATCGCTTGTGTATTTAAAGAGCCGAACCTTTGTCCCGGAAACGAGCATGGGACCAGTGTTCGACATCATTTCGGAGCACCCATTCTTTGGCATCAGCAGAATTAAGCTCCATTGCCATCATTGCGTCTTCGTACTCTTGTTCAGTAACAGCATAGGCAATGCGCTGGAGAATTTTTCTAAGTAATTTTTTGAAAGGGGCGGCATATTCCCCGCACATTGGTCGTTGAAGTTCTGCATGATGTGCTGGAAACAGTAGCCGTGATGATCATTCGGAAATATGTCAGGAATCGCTTCCTTCAGACCTCTCCCTCTGTCTGATAGGAACGCGATCCTTCTATCTGATAGCAATGCCTTTTTCAATTTTGTAGAAACCAGACCCAGTTGTCATATGTTTCCGAATCTGCGATGGAGTATGCTACAGTGAATAGCTCATTGTTACCGTTTAAGGCACTTGCAGCAAGTATAACCCCTTGCACTCTATGCTGTTTGATATGAGTTCCGTCCAAAAAGAGCATAGGTCGACAACCAACTTCGAACCCATATGCAGACGCCTCGAAGCATATGAAAAAGCGTTTGAAACGTTGAGTCTCCGGGTCCACTTCTAGAGACAAGATCGATCCCGGGTTTGACTGTAATGCACGTTCGCTGTACCAGTTCAACATATGATAGCTTGTTCTGAAATCACCGTATAGTGAACTGACAGCAACCTCTTTGCCCCACCATGCCTATTCAAATGATTATACATGTTATGTAAGATGGTTACAGTACTTGTCCTTATACCTTACAGTAGCCATGTTAAGTTGTTACAGTATACGCTCAAATGATTACAGTTGTTACAATACAGACCCTTACAGTATATGAGTACAGTTGTTACAATACAGACCCTACAGTATATGATTACAGTGGTTACAGTGGCCTGCAGGTATTTTACAGTATACGTCGAAATGATTACAGTTATTAATTCTTACATATCCTTACAGTATATGATTACAGTGTTACAGTGGCCAGCAGGTATTGTTACAGTATACGTGGAAATGATTCAGTTATTACAATGATAGTCTTACAGTATATGAGGACAGTTGTTACAATGCATACCTGATGATAAGGGATGCAGATACCGTATTCCCGACGGATGTCACTCATCATTTCACTTGCTCTGTAGGTGGTTTATCAACTAGTTTCCCCTTCACAGCATTTGCTACCCACTTCTTAGATGTCCGTGGATGTCCGTCGCTCATAATGTCACATCCACAGGTGTGTATGTTGTTGAGACTTTTGATTGCAAATTGTGGACCTCCACGAACGACGGACGCATGCAGGCGCCATGGGCAAACAGAGACATTGCAACGTACAGTTAATCGTACAGAGTCGTTCTTCAAATATTTCCAATTAAATCCTCGTGCGATCGCGTAATTTGTCAGTTCCATCTGCAATAGCTCTTTGCTTATGAAGACTTGTCCTACTGAGTGTATTCTACCTACGGAATATTGCGTCAACACTGGTACTACACCTTCCGCTCCTTGTCCTCGGTCGTACAACTCCAAACTGCTTCCTGGTAATTGAAGGGGTTCGGTGGTTTCCAAAGAACCGCCATGCGTGTTTGAAGTACTTCTGCAAGTTATGTACATACATACGTACAAGATGCATGGGATAAGACGAAGGCTTTTTAAGAATGCATGGGATAACATGAAGGCTGGTGAAGAATGCATGGAGTACGTACCTATCAAGTGGTTGCGGATCACCTGACTGACGACTAGCATGCGTACTAAGGCAACGAGTTTCCACCGCATGAATTTGTAGATTTATGAATGATGTTCCTTGACACTTGTGAAGATCAAACATAGCTTGGACATCCCCATCGTCAAGCAACACTGTTCAACGTCGGTATCCATGGGAAGACGATACTTCAGTATGTTCTCCTGCATGTTTACACCCAACCTTTGGGAAACCCTGCTATGAATGGACGCAAATCCGTGTCCCTCCCTATGAAAAGAACGAAACTTTGATCTCCAAATGAACATCTTCCAGGGAGCTGCTCCATTGGGTCGTAGAGGAAGACGAACGTTTCGTGGACGACGAACGAAATAGGGTGCGTAAATAGCATGTATGAGGGTTGGACTGGGGGTCAAATTGGCGGGAGTGCGTATAAGGCTAGCATAAATGGCGGGAAAGCTCTATACGAACGGCTGTGATATCCTTCACGTCCCATCGTCCGTCGTACCGACTATTTTCAGCCGCCCGATGTTCATCATTCCATGGCACCGCCATCCCGTGGGTCCACCCGTCGGGTCCACCGAATCCACCTTCATATATCATGACTTTCCCCTTCCCTTACTCCCTTACTCCTACACCGCCATTCCTGCACCAGACGTCTTCTCTGTTACAGTTTCCCATTCTTCAGTTACATCCAGACGAAGCAATCCCTCTCTCCTCTAAGATGGCACCACGTCGATCTCCTACGAGCGCTGACATTGAGAGCATCGCGGCGGATGCGGTGCAACAAGCGCTGATGTCCGTGGAAGTTGAGGAAACCAGACTCCAAGTCGTCCGAAATAGTAATTTCTTCTTACCCTAAGACGGATCTTTGTCGAATGCATGTTTTGTTTTTTTTTAAGATCCGATCTTCTCTTTGCAGAAAAGAATGAATTTAATACGCGATGCTCGCTTTCGTGGTACTGCTCTGTTATGCAAGATTTGCAATTTAGGAGCGCGCATCTGAAGTTGATGAGAAATTCACCATTTCACGCGTATGTGAAATGCGAAATGGTCACCTACCCGATTTCACTCCTTGTCGATCTTATGACACGTTTCGATGGAGAGCGTTTAAGATTGGCCCATGCAGCCTGCCTTTTCGCCCTTCGGACATAGCAACAGTTATGGGTATACCAAATGTTGGTTCACCTATCGACCTGAAGACGGATGGGACAAAAGCTAGTTTGCGCCGCATCCTTGGATCCAAACAAACGATGGACAGGCACAATATCCATCTGAAACTTAGGGAGTACGTTCCACAGGAGGGTGCGCTAGCTGTTGAAATTTCGGTAAAGCTTTGGGTTGCGCTCCTATGTTCCTGTTTCTTCTTCCCCACAAGTGGGAGGTCGGGGTTGCTGTCCATTCTGCCATACCTGGACGACCTCCATGAGATGAAGAACGCCAACTGGGCTGCTGCCATCCACGAGTACCTGATATCGGGGGTGAAGGCATTCAGAACAGCAGCTGGTTCCAGCAAAACCATCTTCCTAACCGGCTGCGTTCCCGCTCTCGGTGTGAGTATGCTTTTACATACCTCATAAGTACTGTTACAGTACCCTTAGTTGTCTGTGACAATACCAAACGGTCTTTATTACAGTACGCGAAGACTTCTTTTACAGAGGACATATGTATTGTTACATACGTTTACAGATGTCCTCTGTTACAGTACCTGACGGTGTCTATTACAGAAGACATACGTACCTATACAGTACGCGTAGACTCTTTTACAGAGGACATATGTATCTGTTACATACGTTTACAGATGTCCTCTGTTACAGTACCTGACGGTGTCTATTACAGAAGACATACGTACCTATTACAGTACGCGTAGACTCCTTTTACAGAGGACATATATATCTGTTCCATACGTTTACGATACACTTCTCATACGCATTATCTATTTCTTAATGATGTAGGCATGGTTTTTGATGCACCAATTAAAATGGAAACCAGATCATCCCCAAAGAGATCCCCATTTTTCCGTTGGGATTGCCGGGGTAAGGGACCGGAGTTATCCGCCCTACTACGGGGGTTGCGACGCTCTGATGTAAGTGTCACTTACCCATGGAACTGTGTTATCTTCGTATATCACTTATACCTGTACCTGCGTTAATTCAGGTCTATTTGGAGGTTAATGTGAGGGATGAGCAACCTACAGCTTCGCGACGATTGACGGCATCACGTCAACCACTTCCCGAGCCCCTCCATCAGATAACTCTATACATGGCATTCTTATCCAGTTACAGCGGCAGAATGACCAGTTACTGCGGCAGAATGACCAGTTAAAGCGGCAGAATGACCAGTTACACCGGCAGAACAATATCCTCCAGTCAATGGACCGAAGGCTACATAGACTGGAGGAACAATTTGAGCGGCAGCCTCAGTGGCAACATCCCCCCCCAGAGACAGAATCTGCAATGTTAGCCCTACCGCCACCGGAGCTCCCAACAGCTTCTGTACGATCACATGCCGTGGCAGAGAAGAGTTCCCAACGTCAAGGTAAACGTTTGTGTACTTACAGTGTTTCATTTCTTAGTTACAGAAAATGCTTTCTACGTTTACAGTTGATTCCTTCGATACATTCTACGTTTACAGTTCGATTCACTCTACAGTCATTGTATATAGTAATACTCATGTAGTCTACGTTTACAGTTGGATTCCTAATTGTTACAGTCTTTCATATACGAAGTTACAGAAATTTTTTCTACGTTTACAGCTGTCTTTCATAGACGTTTACAGACTTTCGTGTTCTCAGTTACAGGAAGGAGAACCGTCCAAACAAGGTCGCGGCGGAAATTTTCGGAGTTTCACATCCCGGAGTTGAAGGAGGGGAAAAAGAGGGGGGGCGAAAGGAGGGGGAGGGGCGGAGAGGAAGGAGGAGGCGAAGAAGAGGAAGGTGGATGAAGACAGAGAAAGAGGAAGGAGGAGGAGGAGGAAGCGAAGGAGGAGGAGAGGCGGAGGAGGAAGCGAAGAGGAAGGAGGAGGAGGAGGAGGCAGAGAGGAAGAGGGAGGAGGAGGAGGCGGACAGGAAGAAGGAGGAGGCGCAGAGGAAGAAGGAGGCGGAGAAGAAGAAGGAGGAGGAGGAGGAGGGGAGGCGCAGAGGAAGAGGGAGGAGGAGGGGACCAGAGGAGAAGGAGGCGGAGAGGAGAGGAAGAGGGAGGAGGAGGAGGCAGAGGAAGAAGGCGGGAGCAGAGAGAAGCAAGAGGAGGAGGCGGAGAGGAAGAGGGAGGAGGAGAAGGAGCGAAGAGGAAGAAGAGAGGAGGAGGAGGAGCGGAGAGGAAGAGGGAGGAGGAGGCGGAGAGGAAGAGGAAGAGGGAGGAGGAGAAGGAAGCGAAGAGGAAGAAGGAAGGAGGGGAGGAGGAGAGAGAAGAAGAAGGAGGAGGAGGAGGCGGAGAGGAAGAGGGAGGAGGAGGAGGAGGACAGAGGAAGAAGGAGGCGGAGGAAGAGGAAGGAGGAGAGGCGGAGAGAAGAAGGAGGAGGAGGAGGAGGAGGCGGAGAGGAAGAGGGAGGAGGAGGAGGACCAGAGGAAGAAGGAGGCGCAGAGGAAGAAGCAGGAGGAGGAGGCGGAGAGGAAGAGGGAGGAGGAGGAGGAGGACGAGCACAGGAAGAAGATGGAGGAGGAAGAAGAAGAAGAAAAAAGAGGAAGCGGCGTCAGATATCCCCATCATCATTGTCCCGACGTGTTTCAGCTGGGACGAGGATAAGACGACAACCAGAGTGCTATACGGTATGGTTTCCCCTTACAGAATATACATAAGCTGAGCATTCGGTTACAGAACCCTTCATGAGACATAACAGTATTATTCAGAGTCCGTTACAATTACATTATAATCATTTTACAGAACATTCTTTTTTTACTTACTCTATCGCAGCCAGACGATTTTCGGCACCACAAAGCCACGAAAGTGAATGTGTCCACTTCCGAACCGATATTTGTTGACTCTCAAGAGAGTACAGGCACACTTCCAAGGGGCAAGAAAGAGGAGAGACGTGATTACGTCGCCCGGGAAGCATTAGGAGTGGCCGAAAAGTCATTGATTGAACGATTTCTTAATGAGTGCATCATTAGTGAGTACGTGTTACAGTATATGTCTACCATGTTTACAGTTTCGACGAAAGATGTTTACAGTTTCGACCAAACATGTTTACAGTATATGTCTACCATGTTTACAGTATATGTCTACCATCTTTACAGTTTCGTCTATTACTGATGACAGTCTTAATTCTTGCCAAACATGTTTTCTTACATGTAGAGAGTTCATGTTCAACGGCTCTGAGGAAGGACACGACAATTTCCTCTCGTTTCATGACATCCGGGAGCTATTGTTCGCGAGGGAAAGCGAATCGGTCGTAATTGACTGCTACGTCAACGCTTACTTGTTTCGCCCCCGTGAAGAGAACCCGGACATTTTTTGGAATTTTGGATATTTGGGAGCCGTTTTAAAGGGTTATGTCCAATCTTGCAGAGACGACAAGAGCAAGAAAGAACATTTCGAATACGCTTTCAGGAAATTGGACCGCGCCCCAAATGAATTCGACCTCATCTTCTCCCCCATGCACGTTGGAACGAACCATTGGGCTCTTTTGGTAATCCACATCAAGAAAAAAGAGTTCCACGTGTACGACTCATTACGAAGCAAGCATCGTGCTGACATTCCACAATATGTAAGTGACGCGTGTTACATACAATGCTTACATTTGTTACAGTGCGCGAGCACTTGTGTTACAGACGTAACAGTAACATTAAATCTACATTAAGTTGTTGGAACTCTTTTGTTCATTCTCTCATGCAGGTGGAGGAATGGAAAAGATACCTGAAGGGCAAGCACATAGATGCAGATAAATGGCCGCTACGCTACCCCGACCCATGCCCACAACAAGGATCGGGAGACGACTGCGAAATTTTACTTGCAAATACATGGAATGTCTAGCACGTAGGGACATTCAAGATTTGCCCTTCAGTCAGGATGACATGCCTTTAGTGCGAGCAAAAATGGCCCTCCACTTCATCAAAGCGTACTTCAATGGACAAGGGCGTTCATAGCGTCTACAAGTGAGGGAGAACTGCGCACGTACTAATTCCTAACCATTGTAATGATACTTGTTGTACAGTCTTTACCTATTGTGTTACAGTATAAATGATACTATGTTACAGTTGAAGAAGTACAGTCTTACAGCTTGAGCGCCCAGCTACGCGTACCTCATTACAGTGTATGTAGAATCCTGTTACAGTCTTTACCTATACTTTTATAGTATACATGATAGGCGGTTACAGTTCCAGAACACATTATTACAGTATAAGTTGAAATCTGTTACAGTACTTACCTATTGTCATTATAGTATACATGCTATGAGGTTACAGTTCGAGCAGTACATCGTTCCTTTAGCTTTGACCGCACACCTACAACTACATTATTACAGTATACGTACAAACCTGTTACAATAGCTGCATATTATCATTACAGTATGCATGATAGGAGGTTACAGTTCGAGAACTAAACCTACAACTACATTATTACAGTATATGTACAAACCTGTTACAATAGTGCATATTATCATTACAGTATGCATGATAGGAGGTTACAGTTCGAGAACTAAACCTACAACTACTTATTACATTAATAGTTTCCAGTGTTACAGTATGTGCCCTTTTCATTACAGTGTCCATGCTATGGGGTTACAGTTACAGCAGTACAGGTTGACCGCTCGGAGGAACCTATAGTATTACAGTACACGCATCATAGAGAGCACATACAAGCCCACAGAAGACTGCATAAAGGAAAAATATATATATTATAAACAAGCACTGTTACAATCTAAACTCTGTAACCGAGATAGGAGGGGACAAATAAGGACAGCAGAGATAGGAGGGGGGGGAGGAATAAGAAGGCAGCAGAGAGTGAGGGGAGGGGAGGGGAGGAATAAGGACAGCAGAGAAGGGAGGGAGGGGAGGAGGAGGAACGGGCCGGGATGGGAGGGGAGGGGAGGGAGGAGAAGGAAGTGACCGGGATGGGAGGGGAGGGGAGGAGGAGGAACGGGTCGGGGAGGGAGACATTCTAAACTCCCTAACCGATTACTTGGTGGACGCGGGAGGGGAGGAATAGGAGCAGGCCGGGGAGGGACGAGAGGAAGGTGAGGAACAGATCTGTTCTGCCCTAGGGCGATGTCAGGGAGGATGTTGGTGAGGCCTTTGTGGTGGTACAGCCGAGAGGCTTTCTGTAAAGCCATCGTCCACCCAACGTAAAAACGTTCCAGTAGTCGGGGTGTACGTCTCGGGAAAGGTAGAGCCGGGGGAGCGGGGGGCGACGGTGGCACCGGTGAGGCAGGTGCCTTGCCATCCCTCTGGGGAGCACGCTTAGATGAAGACATCTGCGAATAAAGAGGAAGAAGACGAGCAAGAAAGATAGGAAGAACAAGAGCGTTAGAAGCTTGTGATGAAGGATAGGTATGACCTGGGTTCCTTTTATAGTGTGAAGAACGGTCCTCCGAACGCTGTTTGTAAGTGATGTTATTGGGTTGCTGTAACACTTCTACGCACGCTATGTAACTTCCATCAGTTAGAGTTCACGGGCCATCGAAGCGTCAGCGTCGTTTGGGGAACCGGCGATGGAAAAAAGGAGGGAAGGGTAAGACGGGAATGGGAAAAAGAGACGGAAGCGAAGGAGACGGAAACCGTGCGTGGAGGGTCGTAAATGGTGACGTGCGAAAAGCAGAGACTGGAAATTAAACCTTGAGAAAAGGAGGGACTTTACGTCTACCGGTATTCTGACAGGGACCAGGAAAAAAGTAGAAGGCTCTGACAGGGACCCCCAATTAATTTTCCCTACATTAAATCATCATTTATGTGTATTGTATATTTATTCATATATATATATATATATATATATATATATATATATAGGTAAAAAAATAAAAATGTATTAAATACATTTTAGCCGGCGCCCTTTCACATGACCCAATAAATAAGAGACGTGACTCTTCCACGTACGTAATATAAAAAATCTACATTAATGACAATTTTAAGTGAGCAGCATCGCATGCATTAATGGCCCTCAGGCTGTCCAAAGCCCATTAACAAATTGAGAGAAGTTCTCGAAGAAGTTCGAAGTCGCTAAACTGGAAGCTAGAATCAAGATGTGTATCAGTGTATGCATTTTTGCATTTTTATTCTTAAAAAATATTTATTGTAAGATTGGTCTTTTTAATGTGAATTGTTTAAAAAGTGTTTTAAATAATAAATTTATTTTTAAACAATCTAGATCAGTATTATTATCATGAACATTTCTCTTCTTACACCACTAACACTACAAGAAAATGCAGCTTTTTCGACGGAAATAATCCGTCGGAAATCCGACGGTAATCCATCGGAAAATGAGCCTTCCCACAGATTTCCGTCCGAAGCTCGTCGGAAATGGTCCGTCAGAAATACTTGGTCAGAAATTACCGACGGAAGAAAATTCCGTCGGAAATAGGTCGGAAACTCCGACGGAAACATCCGTCGGAAATTTTGTCAGTATTTACCGACGGGAATTCCGTCGGTAAATCAGTCGGCATTTCTGTCGGTAAATACTGACACAAAACCCGTCGGAAAAAATCCGTCAGAACTATAGACGGAATTACCGACAGATTTCTTCCGTCGGTAATTTATAGTTTCCGACGGATATTTATCAGTCGGAAAATCCGTCGGAATGTGCAGTATATTTTTTTTTTTAATTGACAAAGAAAAATAATTTTTCAAACCTGCTACAATATTCATAAATTTCACAAATACTCACGATCAACATAAAATCATAAAATACAACAAATATAAAATCATACAAAATAATAAATACAAAAATCAAGACAGATCTGTTGGATCGTCTGCTGTCCCTGCCTCGTCATCGTTAGGTGCCGGAGGTGGATCCTATATTAAAAAAATTAATATGAGAAACATTAATAATAATTAAAAGACATACATTATTTTCAAAAATTAAATTTAAAATATGTGATTATTTCTCAAGTTTATTAGATACTATTTTTAGATCCATTGTTTCTTGGGTATTTTTTAAATCTGTCATTTGAACGCCGAACACAATCCGGGAATCCAAATTGGATTCCGTCAGTTCTCACACGTCACTTTAACCCACCGATCGTGTCGGAGAAAATGGCACGCCGATCCGATCCCTATTTTAGATTTTGGACCCCCGGGTTGTAGGTTTTAGCCCTTTATATATACTTGGCTGTTTTTTAGATCCGTCATTTCAATGCCCAACTCAATCCGGAGATCCAAATTGGATTCGGTCAGTTCCCACACGTCACTTTAACCCACCTGGTCGTGTCGGAGAAAATGGCACGCCGATCCAATCCCTATTTGGGATTTTGGACCCCCGGGTTGTAGGTTTTAGCCCTTTATATATACTTGGCTATTTTTTAGATCCGTCATTTCAATGCCCAACCCAATCCGGGGATCCAAATTAGATTCCGTCAGTTCCCACACGCCACTTTAACCCATCCGGTCATGTTGGAGAAAACGGCACGCCGATCCGATCCCTATTTGGGATTTTGGACCCCCGGGTTGTAGGTTTTAGCCCTTTATATATACTTGGCTGTTTTTTAGATCCGTCATTTCAATGCCCAACCTAATCTGGGGATCCAAATTGGATTCCGCCAGTTCCCACATGTCACTTTA
Source organism: Colocasia esculenta (assembly GCA_014218235.1). Taxonomy (NCBI): domain Eukaryota; kingdom Viridiplantae; phylum Streptophyta; class Magnoliopsida; order Alismatales; family Araceae; genus Colocasia; species Colocasia esculenta. The sequence goes on along the minus strand of CM024756.1, from coordinate 27,012,052 downwards.
ACCCACCAGTCGTGTCGGAGAAAACGGCACGTCGATCTGATCCCTATTTGGGATTTTGGACCCCCGGGTTGTAGTTTTAGCCCTTTATATACTTGCTGTTTTTTAGATCTGTCATTTCAATACCCACCCAATCCGGGGATCCAAATTAGATTCTGTCAGTTCCTACACGTCACTTTAACCCACCCGATCGTGTCGGAGAAAACGGCACGCCAATCGGATTCCTATTTGGGATTTTGACCCCCGGGTTGTAGATTTTAGCCCTTATATATACTTGGCTGTTTTTTAGATCGTCATTTCAATGCCCAACCCAATCCGGGGATCCAATTAGATTCCGTCAGTTCTCCACACGTCACTTTAACCCACCCAGTCGTGTCGGAGAAAACGGCACGCCGATCCGATCCCTATTTGGGATTTTGGACCCCCGGGTTGTAGGTTTTAGCCCTTTATATACTTGGCTATTTTTTAGATCCGTCATTTCAATGCCCAACCCAATCCGGGGATCCAATTAGATTCTGTCAGTTCCCACACGTCACTTTAACCCACCCGTCGTGTCGGAGAAAACGGCATGCCGATCCGATCCCTATTTGGGATTTTGGACCCCCTGGTTGTAGGTTTTAGCCCTTTATATATACTTGGCTGTTTTTTAGATCCGTCATTTCAATGTCCAACCCAATCCGAGATCAAATTGGATTCTGTCAGTTCCCACACGTCACTTTAACCCACCCGATCGTGTCGGAGAAAACGGCACGACGATTCGATCCCTATTTGGGATTTTGGACCCCCGGGTTGTAGGTTTTAGCCTTTATATATACTTAGCTGTTTTTTAGATCCGTCATTTCAACGCCCACCCAATCCGGGAGTCCAAATTGATTCCGTCAGTTCCCACACGTCACTTTACCCACCCGGTCGTGTCGGAGAAAATGACACGCCGATCCGATCCCTATTTGGGATTTTGGACCCCCGGGTTGTAGGTTTTAGCCCTTTATACATACTTGACTATTTTTTAGATCCGTCAATTGAACGCCCAACCCAATCCGAGAGTCCAAATTGGATTCCGTCAGTTCCCACACACCACTTAACCACCCCCGGTCGTGTCGGAGCAAACGGCACGCCGATCCGATCCCTATTTGGGATTTTGGACCCCCCAGTTGTAGGTTTTAGCCCTTTATACATACTTGACTGTTTTTTAGATCCGTCAATTGAACGCCCAACCCAATCGGAGTCCAAATTGGATTCCGTCAGTTCCCACACGTCACTTTAACCCACCCATCGTGTCGGAGCAAACGGCACGCCGATCCGATCCCTATTTGGATTTTGGACCCCCAGGTTGTAGGTTTTGACCCTTTATACATATTTGACTGTTTTTTAGATCCGTCATTGAACGCCCAACCCAACCCGGGAGTCCAAATTGGATTCCTTCAGTTCCCACACGTCACTTTACCCCACCGGTCGTGTCGGAGCAAACGGCACGCCGATCCGATCCGTATTTGGGATTTTGGACCCCCAGGTTGTAGGTTTTGACCCTTTATATATACTTGGGTGTTTTTTAGATCCGTCAATTGAACGCCCAACCTAACCGGGAGTCCAAATTGGATTCCGTCAGTTCTCACACGTCACTTTAACCCACCCGTCGTGTCGGAGAAAACGGCACGCCGATCGATCCCTATTGGGATTTTGGACCCCCGGTTGTGTGTTTTGACCCTTTAGATGAGGTTTTTTTAATATCCCTATTTTAGATTTCTTTTTTTTTCCCTGTTGACATTCTTTAGTGGTTTCATCTCATCCAAAGTATATGAAATTAATATTAATACTGACCTGAGGTGCTGGCTGTGTAGGGCGTACTCCCTGCATGGCTGAGATCAACTGCTGAACCATATCGCCGAACTGCGTCTGTAGCTCTGCCTGCTGTGTCTGTAGCTGTGCCCGTAGCTCTTCCCAATGAGGTCTCTAATCTCCTCTACACCACTGACGGGGGGCGCAGCAGATGAACTCGCGTATGCCGAGGAGCGATCGAACTCGCATATGAGGACAACACTGGATGAGTATCCAGGCTGTCCCCAAACCCGTACACTCGACCCTTCCTCGGCCCTCCCGCTGCGTCGACCCAAGCCTCCGGATCTAAGTCTGGCTGGGGAGTGCCCTCTGCATAGCGCTCCGCCATCGTCCTGTCGTAGGTCTCCTACAGAACAAATTAAAATTAAATTATTGAAAACAAATTATTTTAATATCTTAATTGAATTCATAATTTATAGCTTGACTTACAGCGATTGTGCGGGCACTCTCGCTAACATAGTCATCCGTCCCCTTCCACTTATGAGTCCGATCAAATAACTCGCGAAAAGTAGGGGCACGCTCGAGCTCGTGATGCTTACAATTCAAAAAAATTAGTTAGTTTCACAATAATAATCAATGTATTAAGCAATGAACAATAATATGCTTACCAATTTTGGTTGTGGGTCGCATAAGATACGGACCCACTAGTATGCACATTCTTCTCCGGAATGGATGATCGGTTGTGTTTTGCCGCCTGTGACCGCTCCTGCCATGGTCCAGCAGCCCAACGCTCACAAAGGGACTCCCAATAGTCCCTCCTCAGCCAAACATGGCCGTAATCCAGCCAAGCCATAGGATCCCGTTGCCTGTGGTCTTCATTGCCTTGTCCCGGGTTTTCCACATCGACTTTCTTAAATTAGTCTGGGCAGTAGACTCCTAGACGGCTCGAGCTCGAGGGAGATCCTCGGGTCTCGTGAACGCGAACCTCCGCTGTAAAGAAATAAAATTACTCAACTTTCTGCACTAACAAAGATAGTAATTAAATAAAGAAAAAAATACCGTGAACATGTCAAATAATAATCCCGGACGGGCACCAGGAACTCTCTCCATGCATCCACTGGTCCTGGAATATGTGCGTGGACCAGCGACGTAATATAGCGGGAAGCAGAACCGGGATCTATCTTCCCCCTGCAATTGCACATTAATTTTGTACATGAAATGGATAACATAAATAACAAATACAGTAAGTTTGAAGTGATCAACTTTACCCAGAGATCCAGCATGGCTGCCGTCCTGGTAGCTGAGGCCCCTCCTCAACTGCTGGATGCTGGCTCTCCACCTCTGTTGAAAACAATTTAGTACACTTTTATTGTATAAATTGCAAGAAAACAAACATACTAATCTATTAAAACATACATGTACCTGGTGGTGAGGAAGAAGGGAAAGGTGGCACTACTCGCGTGGTCGGCGGGGAGGCGGTCCCTGCAAAATTATATACACATTAGAAAATATGAATTTAAATTGAACAACAATATATACGTATACTTGTCGCCTGGACGACCGGCGTGGACGGGGAGGCAGTCCCTGCAAAATATATGTACGTTAATCTCGTGAATTTAATATGAACAATATATATAGAGTTTTGTGTTTACATATACATATACCTGTCGTGGACGGGGACGCGGACCCTCGGCCAACGGACGTGGAAACCGTCCGACTCCGTCCTCCACGTACCATATCTCTATTGAGATAAATAAAGATATAACATGTCATCAGCACTCAAATTTGAAGTAGCAATTAATATGAACATATAATTAGCAACAACATGAAGTTCTTACAAAATATAGGGTATATTATCTATATTCATCATCAGATGCTGAAGACATGTTTAATTCAGCATCATCTTCGTCATCATCCTCAACTTCATCCTCATCATGCCGGGACTCTTCCTCCACATCAGACTCCACCTCCCGCTCAAGGGCATTTGGGTCAACTTCTTCCTGTTCGTTATCCTTATATAAGCAAATTGTTTCATTTATATCATCAACACTGAACTGCGTAGAAGCTGCCAACTCTCGTGCGTCACTCCGATCTGATTGAAAAAAATTGTCATCAACACCTTCGAGCTCATCATCAGCCGAGAGAAGCTCATACTCAGGGAATAGCCTTGATTTCACTCTACATGCAGCCCACCAATCTCTTAATTTGAGGGATGAATAATTTGAATAATAAACTTGTTGGGCTTGTGCCGCCAGAATGAATGGCTCATATTACTCAACTTGGACTTATGCTTGACATCGACAATTCCATATGTTGTGTCATGACAATAGATGTCGGATCAAACCATGACACTTGAAGAGAAATACATTGTTGTCTTGTCCCAAAAATTGCAGTTCAATGACTTCTTCGAGAATGCCATAATAGTCAATTTCATTTTCATTGTAGGCACTTCCCTTCACACATACGCCGCTGTTCATCGTAGACTTATTCCGTCCATAATCTCTAGTGTGAAATCTATATCCATTTACAATGTAGCCTGGATAGACACGTACAATCTTCGAGGGGCCATAACTGATCTCTTGTACTCTTGAATCGGTAATAAAACCTTGTTCAACCTATTATAAAAAAAATAGACAGACATTGACAAATTACAACACTTTTTGTATGCATAAGAACATAACACTTATGTTTCAAAATATTTAGACACATACTCGAGATCTTAACCAAGTAGGAAAAGACTTCTCCCGTTCCTTTTCAACCTGCACGTCAGTTAGACGTGGATTCCGTTGCAGTATGACCGAGTCAAACTCTCTGCAATGTAAATGTCATCCAACCTTTCAGTTCTGCAGCATTGCACGCAAATGATGTACATCATAAGTGTTGAGAGCTTACTCAATGTAGGGGTCTAGTTCTGCGCAATTCATGAAGATGTAGATCTCCGCAGCTACCAACTCTCTGTCTTCGAGTAGGCGAGTAGAAGAATATCCGAACGCCCGTCCGGGACACTTGAATACAGAGAGTCGGTCAGACACATTAGAATCTCCACCATCATCATTACGTGGAGGTTGAGTGCGTCGGGTTCGTATTTCCGTGTCAAAGTACATCGAACAGAAGTTCGATATCTCCTCAATGAGGTACGCCTGGGTAATGAAGCCCTCAACTTGTGCTTTGTTGCGGACTTTCATCTTAAGATCGTGCATGCACCTACGACAATAATTCAAATGAATACATATGAAATATAAAAGATCGTCGTAATGTGAATAAATTGAGATATAGAAATATACCTCTCAAACGGATACATCCATCGAATTGTACTGGTCCTCCGACCCTAGCCTCATATGGCAAATGGATGATCAGGTGCTCCATTGAATCAAAGAATGCTGGAGGAAATATCTTCTCTAATTTGCAGACTGTCTGTATTATATTTTGCTCCATATTTTGCAAGTCATGAAGCCTGAGTTCTGATGCAGATAAAATCCTGAAGAATTGACTCAGCTCAGTCATTGCTCCCCATATTTGCTTCGGTAACAACTCACGAAAAGCAAGTGGTATCAGTCTTTGCATGAAAACATGGCAGTCATGACTCTTCATTCTGTATATTTTTCCCTCGTTGACATTTACACAACGGGCAATATTCGAGACATATCCATCCGGAAATCTCAATTGCTTCAACCATTGCAAGACTTCCTTAATTTGTCTAGCCCCAAGCACATATGAAGCTTTAGGTTGCACCACTTTTCCACTAACATGCTGCAGCTCTAGTTCTGGACGTCTGCAAAGTACTTTCAAATCCAAACGTGCCTTGACGTTATCCTTCGTTTTGCCTTTAACGTCCATAACTGTATTGAACACATTATCAAAACATTATTCTCTATATGCATGACGTCTAGGTTATGTCGTATCAAAAGTGTTGACCAATAAGGCAATTCCCAAAATATGCTTTGCTTCACCCAATTGTGATCCTTCCCAAAGCCAGGGATTTGTTGGGTACTACCAAGCTGTTGTGTTACAGTCGGTAAGTTCTGAACCGGCCTCGCCATGTTTCCACCATACACCCGTTCCATATCTACCTCCTCCATCACAATTGTATTTTTCATAAAAGAATACTTTTGCTTTCGGAAAGGATGGTCACTCGGTAGAAACCGACGATGACAATCAAACCAACATGATTTCCCCCCAGATTTCAACACAAATGATTTAGAATCCTCCATGCAATAAGGACATGCCAACCTCCCATGTGTGCTCTAGCCAGATAACATGACGTACGCTGGAAAGTCACTTATTGTCCACATTAATGCAGCTTTCAAATTGAAATTCTGTTTTCTGGATGCATCATAAGAGAGAACCCCATCTGACCATAACAATTTCAGCTCATCAATCAACGGTCTGAGATATATGTCTATATTTTTTCCTGGACTTTTTGGACCCGGAATCAGCAATGAAAGGAACAGATTCTCACGCTTCATGCACATGCCTGGAGGAAGGTTATACGGCGTTAGGAATACTTGCCAACATGAGTAAGATGCCACCGAGCCTCCGAATGGATTGAAACCGTCTGTGCATAAACCCAGCCGCACGTTGCGTGGATCCCTTGAGAAGTAAGGATGAGTACGGCTAAAATGAGCCCAAGCTTCACCATCAGCAGATGACTCATTTCACCTTCGTCACGACGGACTGTTTCCGCATGCCAAGTCATATGTCCAGCTGTCTTCGGGGACATGAACAACCGCTGCAATCTGGGTGTGATCGGAAAGTACCGCAATGACTTATACGGAACATCCTTCTGTTTTGACTTGTCCCCTCTCTTGGGCTTGAATCTATCATGTTACAAATACAGCATGATGTCTTCTCCGCATCATCTTTGTAGTACATCATACAGTGATTCGGACATGCATCAATTTTCATAAAACCAAGCCCCAGATCATTCACCATCTTCTTCGCACGGTAAAAGTCAGCAGGTAACCTCTCTGATTGAGGAAGCATACTCTTGACGAGTAAGAGAAGCCGGTCAAAACAACTGACGCTCATATGAAATTCAGATTTCAAATTCAGTAGCTGCGACACTGCAGACAACCGTGTATGCTTCTCACAACCATCCCATAATGGCTCATCAGCATCTCGAAGTAACTGATAAAATCTCTGAGCTGTATCATTCGGCACTTCTTCGTTTGTTTGATCTTCATGAATATTGAACTCCGGACGAGCAGCATCGACAACCATGTCTACGTACGTACTTGTGGAGGCAAAGTAATTAGCTGGTAGATGACTAAATATTCAGCTCACTGTGGAAATGGGAAATTTTCACAATTCTAAAAATCTCTTTAAAATGTGGCACTTTTATCATGTTTTCTCATGGATGCACACGTATTTCTAATCCAAACCCCGTCGAACGCCACTTGGGCAAAAATGACGTGAGATGAATCGGCAATTCGCGCAGCGCGGGCGTGCCAGTCACCGAAGTGACAACCAAATGGTTTGCCTCCGAGAGTCGGAGGACTTTAAGTCTATTGTGCGCGCCGTTTGACTTCGTCAAACGAAAGTGAAGTGTCGGGTCCTGGACCAGAATCACGTCGTTGCCTGAGCGCAACGGCGTTAATTACATCTCTTTTAGAAAGAGAAAACCCTTGATTAATCGCTAGATTAGAAAGCCTCGTGACCTTAAAACGGGACATCCGATAAAGGGTGCGAGGCATAATTGAACTGAAACATTAGGGAGCAAGACGAACGCCTAATCGAACCCATTAGACCTTTCACTCAAACCGCTATCCAATCTCTTTGCCTATTTACTTATTGGTCCTCTTTACTGCGAAAAGGTTCAATTCGGCCTTTTAAATCTATTTGAGAAAGACAATTTCGAAAAGGGTGGTCTCTTTGACTTTTTGTTGAAAATAGACACAATTTGGTCTTCTGTTAAAAGAAAAAAAATCATTTCAATTTGATTCTTTTATTGCTGCAAAAGTTTGATGATCATTATTTGTTTAGGAAGGTTGGTTTGACTCTTTTGTGCATAGTGATGCAATCTTTTATTACTTGAGAAAATGTCTAATTGATTCTCTGCTTTTGGAAAACATGAAGTGGCCTTTTTTCTCTTTGCTTGAAAGGGGTTCAACTTGCCTTTGCAATTCCTTTTTTTTTATCATTAAACGATTTTAATTTGCTGTTTGGGTCCTTTGAGCATTTGGAACAGAGTTCTATTCGTTCGGCGGAGCTCATTGGCTCAACGCACTTCGCAAACGTCTTCGAATCGGCGCAGCTGACGACAGAGAGTGAGTTGGCGCAGCCGGGCTGAAGTCATAGACATCATTGAATCGGCGCTTGTTTGCAACGTTGCCGACCCAATTAGAAGCTAATGACCCCTTTTGAGGGCTTTGCGCCAACTCAACCTTCGCGGGGAAAATTTGACAGCATTTCCCCTTATCGTGGTCGATAAAGGGGAAAGCGCGATGCTCATCCACCACGAATGGAGATGGCACCAGAAGAGGGAGTGTACATCGTAGAACGACGTATCTCCGATGGCGCATGACCCCGATCTCCCAGGCATGCCTACGGAGATTCGAGCAAGTCATGACCAAACAAACCAAGGAACGGATGAGTGACATATAAACCCATCCGCCCGGGCCTGGACATTGAGTTGGCCAACTCGGGGGGTGTGGACGGGTCTCATGTTGGGCCACTTGACCCTTGATCGGCCGACGTCACACTGAGCAATGGTACTGCTCATATGGCTTCAGCCAACGATGACCAGGGCGTCGAATCGGCGCAGCTCTGCTCTTACAGGACTGTTGGGACCAGTGCCAGGCCGAATCGGCGCAGCTCTGCTCTGCTCTTACAGGACTGTTTGGACCAGTGCCATGTCGAATCGGCGCAGCCGGTTACCTGTGCAAGAGGTAACAAACACCCCTCTCCTAGAACACCCTTGCTCATGGCAGGGATGATCTTGGAGTTTGAGGTGGCATTGTAACCCATTGCTTGGTGGGCTAAGCAAAGAGATCTGGGCATTATTTGCCCAATCCCCTTGATTAACAAAAATGGAGCTCTTGAGGGGCTATTCGGCGTTGGCTTGAAATGCAGATCAAAGGGGGGCTGAAAACCGCAATGAGGATGGTCTATTGAGAAGGGCGAACCAGGCTCGATGATCTCTTTAAAAGGGTCTTTTGGAGATGGTGTTTAGGCAAGAAAAACATGAGCATTACTTGCTCATTCTCTTGACTATTACCAAAGGGCGTGCATTAACCACGATGGGGGCTCTTGAAGGACTGGCTTTAACAGTAGAAAACTGGGCTTTTGTATGCACAAAACAGCAAGGGGTTTGGCCTATTAAGGGGAGACGATTTAGCATGCTTTGCATGCACCAAATGGGAGACAGTGTTCCACGCCCCATAACCTCATTTATTGAGGTATGGCAGCTGTGGAATATTCTCATATTGGAAGGTGTTAAGGGGGATGAGACATGCCCCATGAAGGAGTAATTTCATGCCGTCACTTCCTTTCCCGTTGCAAAAGAAGAGATTAAAATCCAATAAAAAGGGGGAGAAGACATGCATTAAATGCTATGCATGAAGTCTATTCCATAAAGAAAAGGGAATGAGAAGATACAAGGTTTACAAAGCCAAGAGAAGAAGGGGGAAAACCAACGTATGCAACCTCTCTCCCTCTCTCTTCTCACTGATATGACAAGACAAGAAATCCCAAAGAAGGACTCCTCTCTCTCTTGCTTTCTCTTCTCACCTTTCTCTTCTCTCCTTTTTCTTCTTTTTTTTTCTTCACGGGTGGAAGACCCTCTTGAGCAGGAAAACGCAGGGGCTCCTCCGTTTCTTGCTGCTTGCTTGCTTCAGAAAACCAGCCAAGAACCACATTGGCCTCTTCCCCTCTTGGACCTTCTACGTCACCCCCCTTGGCTGGCCCCTTCCCCAAGCCTTCTAGAAGGGAGAAATGACCAAAAACAGGCCCAACCAGGCCCCTGCGCAGCAAGGGTGGCAGACCCCCTTTTTTCCATTTTTAGCACTCCCTTTTGGGAGGTGTTACAAATGCTTACTCTCACCCCCACTTTTAGGATGAGATAAGGGTTGATTTCAGATGGGCCTTGGTGGCCTTTTGAATGGGCCTTTTGGCTCTCTTTTGCACAGCCCATGAGAGGCCAGTGCCGATGTTGGCGGACTGAGTAATGGGCCGGCAGTTTTGGGCCCATTAGCGAAATGGGGTGTCCACAAATGCCCCCCACCCGTGGGTGGTGCGAGGAGGTACGCAGAGCGACATCCGCAGGTGAATTTTAGTCCTTTGACTATTGACACTAACGCCAGCAGGTCTTTGACTTGTTGCCGGGCTAATGGTCAAGTGGTCTATTTGTAGCCTCTTGTTTCTATTTGGTGACGTGATCCGCGGACGACGGGTTCGCGTCGCTCTCGATGGGCAATTTGGGGATGGCTCCCCCTATCTCATTTCTTTTGGGCCGCTGGGGCTTGGACTCGCTCAGGCAATGTTGAGCGCGGTCTGTTGACCTCGCCGAATCGGCGCAGGGTCGATTCGGCGCGGGTTGCGCACGACGAATTGGCGCGGGTGGCGCGCGCTGGATCGGCGCGGTCTGGCGGACTCGGTCCGCGGGCCGCTTGGGAGCACGAACGGCGGTTCGCGCCTCCCGAGGCCGGTCGCTTCGGCCTTTTCAAATTCGCCTCAAAAGGCGCGCGGTCGGCTACCTCTCTCTTCCTCTTCTCTTTCTCTTCTCTTTCTCCCGTCTTCTTCGCTTCGTCTCCCTTTCGTTCGCCTCTCCCTCTTCTTCTCCGGCGGCGGGAAGCGGCCACGTCGACGGAGGGCGCGTAGCATCGGCGGCGCGGCGCGAACACCGGCGACGGCGAGGTGCGAACGCGGCGGCGGCACGGCGCTCGGCTGAGGAGTGGGCGATCGACGCTTCGTCGTTGGGGCTCCTGCCCTCCGACGACGGGGCGACTAGGGTTCACCGTTGGGGCCTTTTAATACCTGGGGCGGCGACTCTGGAGTGATATCGCGCCGGCCAGGGCGAGGTGCGTCCGTGACGTCGATGAGGTGTTCGGCGACGGCGCAGTCGCGCGGGCACGCCGGGTACGGTGCGAAGACACGAGGTCTTTTTTTTGCAGCGCAGGAGATGAGTTTGGTGGCGACGGGCCAAGGGTCGGTCGGCCACTGCGTCTGTGTGTTCCGCGGCGGCGCCGGAGGTTGTTTCGGCAGCACCGAGGGCTTCCATGGTCGGGGACCGGGAAGACAGGGAGCTTGGCGGGCTTGCATGCCCCTTTTTTTTTATTCTTGTTGCATGGGTGAACAGGGCCAAGGGGCGCCTGGGGGTTTGGGCAGGCAGAGGGAATGTGCCTGGGCCATGGGGCCTTTTGTACCGAACGCCTACATATGTGTCCGGGTCCGTTGGGATCTCTCCCCCCTTAAAAACAAAGCACAGGGGAGATCGGGTAGGTCCAGGGTTGCTAACCGCTAGGGGACTGCAGGGGGATATCCCCAGTCCGAGGTTTCGCCTTTTTGTCTCTTTGTCTGTGGGGCCCACTTCAAATCGGCGGGGCTTCCACCAGCGCGGTCCTCGTCCGCTCGTTACCGCTCCAAATAGCGGGTCTGATTAGGGCTAGCTTCTACCCCGCACGCCGTGAGAAAGTAGCAGCGCCCGTAGATAGCTTTAGCAGGGCCCGGAGCCTTTAGGAAACGGAGAGGACGCGTTAGGTCCCAGGTCTTTTACTTTTCAGCTTCGTTGGCGGGGGCCCACTTTCGATCAGCGGGGCTCCCGTTGGTCCGCGTCTCTTTCTGCACCATATTTTTAATGGCGGGTCTTTTGACTGCGGCCAGGCACTGGGGCGCTTCACTCCTCGTCGGCTGGTCCTCGAGGTAACAGTGGTTCCCGGAGAGCCTTTCGACTTGCTTGCATGTCTCTGTTTGGGGCCCTTGATGTATCTTCAGCCGGGCTCGCCTCATGTTCTACTATAGTGGACACCAGCCTGTGGGCGGATGTGGACGCTCAGGTAGATTTTCAGGTTCCGGTTGTCGCATCTTCCGAAGAATTTTGCTCGTCGGGCGCCATGGTCCAGTAACAGCTATCTGCGTTGCGCCTGATGGTGCGTCAGAACCCCACCGTCCCCTATGAGAGGGTGAAATCTACTGCAGACCAAATGACGGGGGTTTTGATCATCATGGGATGTCATCGGCTGATTGGGCAAACAGAGTCATTCTGTTGCTCAAGCTATTAAAACGGCGCGACTACCTCCAACGCGAACTGTCCGACCAGCTGACAGCTTTAGAGGTGCAACAGTCGGACTGCGAAGCGGTGCTGAACCCCTTGGCCGACTACCTAGAGCATCGCCAGTCCCTCCTCAGAGGCTACAATGAGGAGTCCGCGGCCTTGGATTCCAAGATAGTCCTCTTGGAGGCTGAGCTGAGTGCTACAAGGGCCAAGCAGAAAGTCCTTGCTGACTCCCGGGCTGAGCAAGAGCAGGCTATTTCCGTAGACGAAGACCGGCTGGCCTTGGCGAAGCAGACGCTGCTGGAGGTTCGGTCTCGGATAGCGAACTTAAAGGAGAGAATGTCTTCCCCCCACGTGGGCATTTTGTCATTGGAAGAACTGTTCCGGGACCTGCCATGAGGCGTACGACCCGCTTCATTTCTCTGCTTCAATGTGCTCCTCCATGGTCATGTGGCCTCACTTGCTATTATGAAAGGCGTCTTATTTTGGACACAAACGTTCCTTTTGAATGCATTGTCATGGGATGCACATCTTTATTTGTCGTCTCCTTTCCCCCCCTTTTTTTTTGGTTCACATTATCGAGTTGAGCGCCCTTTCGGTTTTCGCCCAACCCGACCCCCTCTTGCTTTTGCCTACACGCCCTTCCGGGTTTTCGTGTAGCGGGGTACCCTATTTTGCCCACGGCGCCCTTTGCGGGTTTTCACCATGGCCGGGTTTGGGTCCTTTTTACCCTTGCCCATTGGACAAGTCCGACGAGGCATCTCTATTTTTAGCCTCTCTTTCTTTTTTTCTTTTTTGCCGACTGCACGAACGACGGGACCTTTTCCGCCAGTTGACTGTCGAGGTGACGGATCTTTTGCCGCTGGTAGACCGTTAGTATGACAGGGGCTTTTGCTGTCAAGGTAACGATCCTCCATTTTACCGTCAGGGTGACGGCTTTCTTTTGTCCTTTCCACCGTTAATATGACAGGGACTTTTGCTGTCACAATTAGCGGCCTTCTATTCTTCATTCACCGTCCGGGCGACGGCCCTCTATTGTTCTTTTCACCGTTAGTATGACAGGAACTTTTGCTGTCAGACATAACGGCCTTCTATTTGCTATTTACCGTCAGGGTGACGGCCTTCTATTTGTCTTTCACCGTCGGGGTGACGACCTTCTTTTTGCTATTTACCGTCAGGGCGACGGCCTTCTATTTGTCTTTTACCGTCGGGGTGACGACCTTCTTTTTGCTATTTACCGTCAGGACGACGGCCATCTATTTGTCTTTTACCGTCAGGGTGACGGCCTTCTATTTGCTATTTACCGTCAGGGCGACGGCCTTCTATTTGCCTTTTACCGTCAGGGTGACGGCCTTCTATTTGCTATTTACCGTCAGGGCGACGGCCTTCTATTTGCCTTTTACCGTCAGGGTGACGGCCTTCTATTTGCTATTTACCGTCAGGCGACGGCCTTCTATTTGTCTTTTACCGTCAGGGCGACGGCCTTCTATTTGTCTTTTACCGTCGGGGTGACGGCCTTCTATTTGCTATTTACCGTCAGGGCGACGGCCTTCTATTTGTCTTTTACCGTCAGGGCGACGGCCTTCTATTTGTCTTTTACCGTCAGGGCGACGGCCTTCTATTTGTCTTTTAACCGTCGGGGTGACGGCCTTCTATTTGCTATTTACCGTCAGGGCGACGGCCTTCTATTTGCCTTTTACCGTCAGGGACGGCCTTCTATTTGCTATTTACCGTCAGGGCGACGGCCTTCTATTTGTCTTTTACCGTCAGGGTGACGGCCTTCTATTTGCTATTTACCGTCAGGGCGACGGCCTTCTATTTGTCTTTTACCGTCAGGGCGACGGCCTTCTATTTGCCTTTTACCGTCAGGGCGACGGCCTTCTATTTGTCTTTTACCGTCAGGGTGACGGCCTTCTATTTGCTATTTACCGTCAGGGCGACGGCCTTCTATTTGCCCTTTTCACCGTTAGTATGACAGGAACTTTTGCTGTCAGACACAACGGCCTTCTATTTGCTATTTACCGTCAGGGCGACGGCCTTCTATTTGTCTTTCACCGTCAGGGTGACGGCCTTCTATTCTACCGTTCGGGCGACGGCCTTCTATTCCACCGTCGGGGTGACGGCCTTCTATTTTACCGTCGAGGCGACGGGCTTCTATTCTGCCTGACTTTGTATTTGCTGGGATTTGATGTTTGTCTTCATCCTTTATTTTTGCTTTCTCATTATCGAGTTGGGCGCCCTTTCGGGTTTTCACCCAATTCGACCCCCTCTTGCTTTTGCCTACGTGCCCTTTCGGGTTTTCACGTAGCGGGGTGCCCGATTTTGCCCGTGGCGCCCTTGTGGGTTTTCACCACGGCTGGGTTTGGGTCCTTTTTACCCTTGCCCATTGGACAAGTCTGACGAGGCATCTCTATTTTTAGCCTCCTTCTTTTTTCTTTTTGGAATGGGTGTGAGGATGTTGGTGTAATTTACCAACGTCCCGACCAACGTCGGCTGCTCGAGCTTGTTGACGCTTTTCTATTTCGCAACCCATTGCCGCCGCGGCCTCGTGCTGTCTTGGCGCGGCGCCGGTGGGACTTGATTGTTTTGGATGACGTCGAACTTGTCGCTGTCATCAGCTTCTGAGGTCCCTGGCCACGAAAGATGGTACGAGTCAGGTTAATTAGAAGACGACTGTTCATGCATGCTAAAGCATATAATTCTCATTTAAGTCTCTTTTATTATTATTATATTATTATTATTTTATGTGTGTTTAAGAAACACGAATTTCTTACCTCTATTTTTCTTAAGAGATCTTTTTCATGCGAGGGGGGGATGCGAAAAATCCGAACAACCTTCACACGGCCCATGGAGGGGTGATATGTTAACTGAGGCGGAGGACTCCTTTCATTGCCCTCCCATCGGAAATCAGCGGAAATCACAAAGGTCTCATAAATTTTGGTTGGGACATTCGTCGCCTCAGAGCCATGGTTCGGCTAGCGGTATGGCTGCCTCTTTTCTATTTTTTTGTCATGCATTGCATGCCATCTTTTTTTGCAGTTTTTGGCTCTTCGTCATTGGTGACTAGTGTCCCGCGGGTTTAAGAGCTTAGTGTTTTGTCATTTTTGTTGTTTTGTTTTATTGTTTTTTTTTATTTGTTTTTTTTATATGGGAGAATTGAGGATAGAAACTCCCTGCTGTTGCAAATGCAACAGTTCTTTTGCAGCCAAGCTCTTCATTCATCGAACAAGTCGATCATGTCTATTTCTTGCACGGCCTCTTGCTGCTCATAATACTGGCCACTGAAATCTGGACGGCATGCATGATACAGCTTCAGATGTCTTCCGTTGAGGGGTGAGAATTGTATTTCACCCCGATGGTCAACCAGGACGTAGGCGCCGCCTTCATAGACTCTTTGCACTACGTATGGCCCAGTCCAATTCACGTTCAGCTTTCCCTTTGGATTGCCGGCCATGACTTCTCTTTTCTTGACCATCACCAGGTCCCCTCTCTTGAACTCGGACCCTTGACGAGCTGTCGAAGGCACGTGCTATGCGGGCCTGGTAAACTTGGATGTTCTGTTGAGCTCGCAATCTTTTCCCTTCCAAATCGGAAAGTTCCTCGAGCCTCCTTTCAATATTGGTCTGGTCTCCGGGGCTAGCCCATGCTGCATGGCCACCCTGAGAGATGGCACCTCCAATTCTACTGGGACCACTGCTTCTGAACCGTATACCAGGGAGAAAGGTGAGCAGCCGTTGGCGTCTTGTAGACGGTCCGGTAGGCCCATAAGGCTTCATACATCCGGTCCTCCCAATCTCTTTTGCTGGCACTGACTGTTTTGGCCAAAAGTGTGCACAGTGTTTTGTTAAAAGCTTCCGCCAGGCCATTGGCTTGCGGATTGTAGGGAGTGGAAGTCCTCCAGTCTATTCTATATTTTGCGGCCATTCTGAACACCTTCTGGTTCTTGAAGTGTGTCCCATTGTCTGATATGATTCGGTCCGGACTGCCGAATCTGAAGATGATGTTCCGCTGAATAAAGCGTGCCACCAACTCCCCTGTTACTTCTCTTAATGCCACGGCCTCGGCCACCTTGAAAAGTAATCGGTGATAGCCAGGATGTATTTACACCCTGATGAAGAAGGTGGCAGAGGGCCCACAACATCTGTGCCCCATTGTGCAAATGGCCAACTTGGAATGGTTGGATGCAGATGTATGGGAGGTCTCCTTGGGATGACCGCATGCTCTTGACATTTGTGACATGACTTGGCAAAATTGCCACAGTCTTCAAACATGTTTGGCCAATAGTAGCCGAGCTTTTTGATTTCTATTTTCATTTTCGGCCGGCCTAGTGGGCGCCAGCGGTCCCGGCGTGCACCTCTTTCATGACCTTCCCGGCCTCTTCAGGTGACAGGCACCTCAACAAGATCTTTTCTTGGAGTCCGCCATGATTCTGAACAGAACTCCGCTCTTAATTCATACGAGTCCTTTATTCGGACCAACTTGATCCTTTCTTCTCTTTGCGAGGGCAATCGCGGTGTTCGAACCATTGCAGCAAGGGCTCTCTCCAGTCTTTTTGCATGATCTCTTCAGCCGCGGCTACTTCTTCTTGGCCGCTCTCTTCATTTTCAGACTCTTCTTATATCATGCTGGGGACTTGCCGCCGATCCATGACAATGACTTCTAGCTTCTCATTTGGTGGCAACGCCAAAGAGCTAGCCAATTTTGCTAGGGCGTCAGCTTGTGCATTCTGCTTCTGCCAACATGCTATTTCTATTCGATAGAATTTTGACAGGAGTCTTTTCACCTTTCGGTGGTATGGCAGCAACTCCGGCTTTTTGACATCAAACTCCCCTTGCATTGTTTGACGATCAGCATCGAGTCACCGAACACTTGCAATACCTTGATATCATGAAAAGGGCCACTTGCAAGCCAATGATTAAGGCCTCATATTCAGCCTCATTGTTTGTACATGGCTTGTTAATCGAGCAGGAGGTGTGCGTGACTTCTCCTTCAGGTGATTCAGGACGATGCCGCCCCTGCTCGGACTCTTGCGCTGCCATATGCAGTCGGTTCTATTCTTGATGCCCCATCGAAATAAAGTTGCCAGGTGGCTGTTTGCAATTGGTTTACTTCGAGGGTCTCATCTTCTGGCAGCTCTGTGATGAGCGGAGAATTTTCCGGCACGGGGTGAGCTGCAAAGAAGTCGGCTACCGCCTGTCCCTTGACTGCCTTTTGGGGGATGTATTTGATGTCAAATTCCATCAAGATGACAGCCCATTGCCTATTCTCCCCTTCAACGCTGGTTGGGAGAGTATGTATTTGACGGGGTCGGCCCTGGAGATCAACCTAACCTCGTGTGACAGCATATAATGTCTCATCTTCTTGGTGCGAACACCAAGGCTAGGCATACTCTCTCAATTGGAGAATATCTCTCTTCTGCCCCCACTAACCTTCGACTGAGGTAGTAGAGTGCTTGCTCTTTCCTTCCTCGTTTTTTGTGCTAGCATAGCTCCCAAGGAGTGTTCTGTAGTTTCTATGTACATGATGAGAGGACGGCCTTTTACAGGAGCGCCTAACACGGGTGGAGTGTTCAGGTACGCTTTCATGATCCAGAGCATTTTGGCACTCCTGATTCCATTTGAAAGGGACGTCTTTCCCCATCAATTTGTGGAAGGGGTGACATCTCCCAGACAAATTCGAGACAAACCTACGAATGTAGGCCAGTCGCCCTTGTAATGACCTAAGCTCGGTCAGATTCTTGGCGGCGGCAGTTCATGGATAGCCTTGATCTTGACTGGGTCAATTTCTATTCCTCTGTACGGACAATGAAGCCCAAAAACTTGCGGGATACCCCGAAGGCACACTTCATCGGGTTCATTTTCAGCTCATACCGCATCAGCCTTTCAAAGACGACTCTGAGATCGGCCAAATGGTCTCTCTTTTCCTTGTTTTGACACCAGGTCGTCAATGTAGCACTCCATCTTTTATAGAGCAACTCATCAAAGATTTTGTCATGGCTCTTTGGTAGGTCGCCCGGCATTTCTGAGGCCGAAGGGCATTCTCTTGTAGTGGAAGATCCCTTTGGGTGACCTAAAGGCGGTGTGCACCCTGTCTTGTTCGGCTATCCATATCTGGTTGTAGCCAGACGACCGTCCATAAATGACAAAGCCTCATGTACAGTGGTCGCATCTATCATACTTCTGTGATTGGCACTGGAAAGTCATCTTTTGGACAAGCCCTGTTCAGATCTCGAAAATCCACACAGATTCGGATCTGTCCATTCTTCTTTTTGACGGGGACGATGTTTGCCAGCCAGGTAGTATACTGGTTCTCTTCAACAAAGTCCACATCTATTAGTTTGTCCACTTCTGTGCATACCTTATTGATCAATTCGGTCTCATTCTCCTGGGAGCTTGCTTGACCGGTTCTAGTTTTGGGTCAATTGCCAGGATATGCTGTGCCACATCGGGGCTAAGTCCCGGCATCTCTTTGTAAGTCAGGCAAAGCAATCCGGAACTCTTTTAACAGCGTGGATATACTGTTGCTTCTCTTCTTCTGGGATGAGGGCACTTAGGAAGGTTGGCATGCAATCATCTTTCGTGCCGAGATTTACTTCTACTAGCTCATCCACTGTGGCTTGGCTGCCATCTTCAAGCTCTTCTGGTGCTGGCTGGAGGTCTACGAAGCCCTCTTCATCGGCTTCTGCCTCTAGCACCTAACACATATTCCCTTGTAGGCCTGCAACTGGTGCATTCTCTTTCAGTGGCTCTGTCCATTGGGCCTCTTGGCTTAGATTCAACGAAACATCCGTTATCACTTCCTGCTCTTTTATCTCTTCCGAGCTTGCAGAGCCTAACAGCGTTGCTTCATCGTGCTGTTTTCTCTAGCTGTCAGGAGTGTTTGGGTGGCAAGAGGCTCTGATACGCGCGCATTGTTGATTGGCAATTCCGTTGTCTAGAGTTCCTTGCACATATCAACAAGCTCACCTCCTCTAAACTGTCTCACAGAATTAAAATCACAAAAAAAAAGGAACTAGCACAATGGTGAGAACAGGTCATATCCACGGAGAGGCAGAATAGAATTTGGAATTAAACTACTTTGACTTGAAATCTCTATCGACAATGCGTTTAAAGTGAATGTGTAAATGACACTGATCAAATCCCTCACAAACTTCTCAGCTCAAACTTAATAAAAGAACAAGTGAATTGAGAACCAAAAGTTGTATCACTGTACCCTCACAGCTCGAGGGATCAAACAAGCAAACAGAAAGCTTAACTAGAAATTAATGAATCAATGTACCCCTATAGCTCAGGGGATGAACAATCAACATTCTCAACTCTCCACAAACATCAATCATAATGAGACAATGAAAAGGAACGCAACCAAAAATTAAAGTTGAGATCAACAAGAACTATAGGAATATCAGATTACTGTACCAGAGATGATGACAAAATCAATAAAGAAAACATTACAAAAACTATGGACAGCACATCATGCTCCCAATCTGTCAGGGTATAACACTAATGAACTAGAAAACTCAAATTAACAATTGCACTAAATCAACTCCAGAACATAAAGAAATGGAAAACTGCTAAATCCTCCTCACAGCAGTACAGAAGAACAGTAGAAAATTCTCAAATCATCACAGAGCAGAAGAAGCAGAAGAATCGCCCCGGGGAATCCTCTCGACCTAACCAATTATCTCATCCAAGAATAACGTAAAAGGAACCTTCAGGTCTCAAACAGCACAGAAGCACTGGAATTAGCACAGAAGAAATGCCCAAAGAAATCTGAACTAAAAACTAGAAACGGAAGCCCCCAGATGAGCAGAACCCCAACCCAAACCTCACAGGAGAGAAGAAGAAAATCCAAACTCGAACCCCTGATCTCCCTAGATCAAATCTCCACAGAAGAACAAAGCAATCTCTCAAATCCTGCACTCAGAAGAGGAAAACCCAAAATGCTATACTGGAAACCCAAAAATCTCATCAAAAAATCCCAAGAGCAAGAACAACAGTAACCAATCTCCCTTGGAAGACCCCGTCTCCCCCTTATGCTTGAAAGAACAATACGGAAGAAAGAAAATGACAGAAATCGAATCCTAACATCTCCACTGGATCGAATTCTTCTCCAAAATAAAATTGCTGAACAAGAAAAATGTTGAACCAGAAATCTCCTCACAAAACAATATAACCAGACGAAATGAAAATTCCCAACAATCGCACCAGCCAACCTTTGGAATCCCATCCCTCACAGCTCTGCAGAACTCCGAGAAATAACAACTAAATTCTTAAAAAAATGAACAGACGAACCCCCCTGCTATGCAGCCGAACAGAAGAAGAGCGAATCAACAATGGTATTCCTCTCTTCTTCAATTCACAGTAGCCCTCGAATCCTTCATAGAGCAGAGAAGAACTAAACATAAAAAAATAGAAGAACACCAACCTTCCCAACCAACAGCTACAGCGAAGAGAGAAAACCTAAAAACAACAAATAACTCCATCTCTCTCACTGTTCTGCTCTCTGAAACGAAAATTACAGGAAATGGGAACTAGAAATCTGGAAAAATCTGAACCAGCCCCTCCTAAGAACTGGAAGAACAAGAAAGTAAAAATCTTAAAAATTCTAAAAAAACTTGAACTTTTGAGCTGAGGGCCTTGGGGTCCCTTTATAGGTGCCTGGGCCTCCATCTCCTTCAGATCTGGTTGCCGCCTCAACTCTGCACCAGGATCGCCACGCCAGCCTCACCTGGATCGCCATCTCAGCACCACATGCCATGGCCATCTGGCCACTCAGCAGGACGCCGCCTTGCCTTGGGTCACCTGCAGAACAAGCCCAGCCCCGCCAGCGCACAGATCTGGCCACGCAAGCCGGCCACCTCAGCTGCCATCGCACACACGGGCGCTGGCCGCCCATGGTTCCAGAAGCCTCACGCATCGCACCAGGCGCGCCCGGATCGGTCAGCCACTCCGCACAGCTCCCCTGCTGGCCGCTCCACAGATCTGCATCTGCTCCTCAGGCCGCCCGACTGCCTCAGCCAGCACACAGGGGCGCCGCACCGCCATGCCTCCTGCATGTCCACCGTGCCCAGCCTGCCTTGCTGGCCTCATCCCAGCCCATCGCACCTGCGCCAGCTCCAAACCGCCATGCCCACCCTTGCACAGCACCGCCAAGCACCAGCCGCCTCCATCTGCCTCCTCCGAATCCTGCTCCACACCAACCAGCCGCCGCTCTGCACATCTGCCCCAACCGCTTCCAGGAGCTTCTGTTGGACCTGGGGTAGAAAGAAAAAAAGGGTAGTGTGGAGTATTAAAATGTGGTAAAATATATTTATTTTGGGTTTGGGTGGGGGTGTGTGGTCATGATGGTGTTTAGGTGGAGTATTTATTTAATGGGATGGGGTGGGGTTTTAAAATTTTATTTATTATTATCCCTATTTATTTACCACTAAAGATATTTACAAGACTATTATTGTAACAATATTTATTACAAATGACTTTTATTTTTCAAAGTGAATAAAAGAAATGACTATTTAAATGAAAATCTAACAACTAATATGTTCAAAAAAAATTATTACAGATGAAATGAAAATTAACATCAAAATGCACATTATTTATAGACAATGACTGTCTAAATTTAACTAAATGTATGAAATTTAACATAAAAATTTTGTAATTATCACTCCCCCCTACTTAAACATGCTAGTCCCTTAGCAATAAAAAGTACTCAAAATATAAGACTAGAAGATGTAATATCTCATGCTAACCAGCCATCATGTAAAAGATTCATGTAAAGACATGTCTTTCCTAATTGTAAGGCTTATGGCAAGAAATTAGTGCACGAGTGATAGCACACTTAAGAGTTCACATCAGCCCTTCTGAAGCTTCTTTGTTTAGCTAGTATTTGAGATTAGATTGATTTGAGGGAGAAGAAAAGAATTTGGAGTAAGATCTTTGTTCAGTCAGATTGGGTTGTTTCTCTCAGTTCCATTCTGCCCATCTTCCTTGGGGATTATTCTCTGAGTTGAGGACTTTTGTCCTTTATTTGCACTTTGTGCACTCAGAATTTTTTCTTTTCATCCATAATGCTGCACACCCATCACTTTTCAAGAGTAGCGAGTCCAACTTTACTCAGATCCGGGGCATTTTTCATGGATATATTTTTCTTTTTTTTTGCTTTTGCTTTTTTTTCTTTTCTCTTTAAGGAAGAATGAACAGTCAAGTTCCTTGATCACATACCTTCCTTCCTTCACAATTCACTTAAGGGGAGGGGGGAGAAAACCAATCACCTCTCTCCTACTAACCTTGACAAAATGCTACATTCGGGTTCAGCTAATCTAAGTGGCTGTGTAGTGTGTGTATGAAACTTCCTGCCATAAATCCTTACATAAGGTAGATAAGAGGTACATGTAATCCTTACTAGAGGCTACCTAACATGGATATTTCAAGGGAGTGTGACAACCACAAAATTTTAATGGTTAAAGATCACACACCTAGTCTGGGATGCGTAAAGCCATGAATTTTTATTCAAAATGAAACATTGTGAAGTTTTTATTTGCATATGTACAAGCTCAAGAAAGAAAATGAAACAATGGTGGGATGGGGACTATGAATGCATATTTTATTCTACCTCTCCCCCTACTTATTCACAGGGAAAGAAAGTAAGACAGAGAATTACCTGATGAAAAAATCTGTACACTTGGGTTGCCTCCAAGAAGCGCTAAGTTTATCGTCTTCAGCCAGATGCAATTAGGCTTCACTTGGCTCATCTAGCTTGGTAGAGTCAACTTTCAAGGAAGGCGGGTTTTCAAAAAAATGCTTTAACCTCTGCCCATTAACAGTGGACGATTGTCCAGTTTTAGGGTCAAGAATAACGACAGCGCCATTGTCATAGACTTTGACAACCATGTAAGGCCATCCCACGGGACTTCAATTTTCCCGGAAAAAGACGAAGCCGAGAATTAAATAGCCAGACTTTATCATGCATTGAAAAGTTTTTCTATGAATGTGTTGTCATGGAATGCTTTGGCCTTGGCTTTATAGATCTGGAACTTTCGTAGGCCTCATTTCTGAGCTCTTCTAGCTCATTCAGATGAAGGGTCCTTGTTGACCAGCTTGGGCTAAGTCAAGATTGACTTGTTAATAGCCCAATAGGCTCTATGCTCAAGTTCGACCGGCAAATGACATGATTTTCCAAAGACAAGCCGGTAAGGGGACATTCCAATGGGAGTTTTGAAAGCGGTTCGGTAGGCCCACAATGCATCATCTAACCTTTCTGACCCGTCTTTCCTATCAGGCCTAACCGACTTTTGAAGAATGTTTTTAATCTCCCTGTTGGATACTTCCACTTGGCCACTAGTTGGGGATGGTAAGGTGTTGCTAGCTTATGGGTGTCCCATACTTCCTTAGAAGGGTCTAAATTGGGTGTTAATGAAATGAGGTCCTCCATCACTAATGATTGCTTTGGGCCACCCAAATCTAGAAAAGATGTTTTTCTGAACAAATTTGATAACCACCTTATGATCATTGGTCTTCGTGGCTATGGCTTCTATCCATTTGGACACATAGTCAACAGCAACTAGAATGTATGTGTATCCAAAGGATGGTGGAAAAGGTCCATAAAGTCTATCCCCCAAACATCAAAAATCTCTACAACCAAAATGGGGTTAAGAGGCATCATGTCCTTTTTAGAAATGTTTCCCATGGTTTGACATCTAGGACATGCCTTAAAAAATGGGGGGCATCCTTAAACAATGTGGGCCAATAGAAACAGAGTCTAAGACCTTAGCAGCGGTCTTCTTTCCTGAAAAGTGTCCTCCACAGGCGAGAGAATGACAAAACTTGAGGACACTTTGATGCTCACTCTCAGGGACACATCTTCTTATCACTTGGTCTGGTCCTATGAAAAATAGCTCCGGGTCCTCCCAAATAAAGTACTTGTCTCTAGCAAAGAATCTCTCTCTCTCATTTTTGGTCCAATCTCCAGGTACTCGTCCAATGACTTTGTAGTTCACAATGTGTGCGTACCATGGAGATAAAATGTTGGAGACAGCTAAAATGTGCTCATCGGGAAAGCATCTCTAATGGGCATAGAGTCCGGGGCAACTATTCTAGACAAGTGGTCAGCTACCACATTCTTGGATCCTTTCTTATCATGAATTTCCAAATCAAACTCTTGTAACAATAGAATCCATCTGATCAATCTAGGCTTGGCATCCTTTTTGGCAAGCAAATGCCTCAAGGCAGCATGGTCAGTGAAAACAATGATTTTGGCTCCTAAGAGATAAGATCTGAATCTCTAAGGCAAAAACAACAGCTAGGAGCTCTTTTTCAGTGGTTGTGTATCGAATCTGAGTATCATTCAATGTTCTGCTTGCATAATAAATCACCACAGATCCTTTATCAGTTTTCTGGCCCAAAATGGCACCTACTGCATAATCTGAAGCATCGCACATTATCTCAAATGGTAATGACCAATCTGGAGATTGTAGAATTGGAGCTCTGGTCAAAATGTCTTTTAATTCCTCAAAGGCTTTATGACAGGCTTCGTCAAAAATGAAAGGAGTGTCTTTCAACAAAGAAGTCAATGGCCTTGCAATTTTGGAAAAGTCTTTGATGAACCTCCTATAAATCCACATGACCAAGGAAGGATCGAATTTGTTTGAAGAGTTGGGAGGAGGTAATTCGGAAATGAGATTTACCTTGGCTTTATCTACCTCTATCCCTCTCCCTGAAACAAATGCCCTAAGACAATTCCCTCCTTAACCATGAAGTGGCTCTTTTCCCAACTTAAGACAAGATTGGCATTAATGCATCTTTTGAGCACTTCAGTCAAATGGTCGAGGCACGAATCAAAGTCATTTCCAAACACAGAGAAATCGTCCATGAAGACTTCTAAATAATCCCAACCATGTCTGAGAAAATAGACAACATGCAACGTTGAAAAGTTGCAGGGGCATTGCACAGCCCGAATGGCATGCGTCTAAAGGCAAAGGTTCCAAATGGACATGTGAAAGTGGTCTTTTCTTGGTCATCGGGGTGAATAGCCACTTGGTTATACCCTGAGTATCCATCAAGGAAACAAAAAAATTTTTGGCCTGCCAATTTCTCCAAGATTTGGTCAATGAAAGGTAAGGGGAAATGGTCTTTCTTGGTCATTGCATTCAGTTTACGATAGTCAATGCACACTCTCATCCTGTAGCCAGCCTAGTGGGAATGAGCTCACCTTTTCAGTTTGAATCACGGTTAGTCCAGACTTTTTAGGCACAACTTGAGTTGGACTAACCCACTGGCTATCAGAGATGGGGTAAATAAATTCTGCATCCAGCCATTTGACAATTTCCTTCTAACAACTTCTTTCATGTTGGGATTAAGTCTTCTTTGCATTTCGATTGAACTTTTGGCATCTCTTCTAAGTAGATGCGATGTGTGCAAACTGAAGGACTTATCCCTCTCAGATCATTATTGTCCAACCTATAGCTCTCCTATGACTCTTCAAAACATCAATCAATTTCCTTTCCTCCTTCCTCATTCAGATCACTAGCGATTATGATGGGCCATGTCTCATTCTCTCCTAAAAAGATGTACTTTAAATTCGCAGGGAGTGGTTTTAGCTCAACCTTAGGAGGACACTCAAATGGAATTGATGGATCATTATCTTGAAACATGGAATTAAATTGTCCTTCCTCTCCCTCAAACCCTAGAGCACAGGGTTGGTCTATTGCTTTCCACACAAGACTCTTCCAAGGTGTCTACCACTAGACAACTTTCTCCTTCATCATGATGCCTAGATGCCCTGAAAAATGATACTAACCCGCCTATCTCCAAATGATATATCCATCATCCCGGTAGCACAGTTAATATGGCTCTAGCTGTGGCCAAAAAGGGTCTACCAAGGATGATGGTGGACTGAGTCAAATCTTGGGGAGTGTTCATGTCCAAAATGATGAAATCGGCAGGGAAGTAACAATCATTGATTTTTACAATTACGTCCTCAACTAGGCCTTTAGGAGTGGTAACAGATCGATCGGCTAGTTGGAGGACAACAGAAGTGGGTTTCAACTCTCCTAACTTGAATTTCTCAAAAATGGCAGAAGGTAGGAGGTTGACACTGGCTCCCAAATCTAAAAGGCCACTCTCAAAAGTGACTCCACCGATGGTACAAGGAATTAGTGGAGTGCCTGGATCTTTGAGCTTTTTAGGAAGTTGATTTAAGACATGGTACTTACAATTTCTGGAAGAATGATGGTTTCAGTTTTGTTTCTCACTTCACGTTTTGGAGTACACATTTCTTTAAGAATTTGGCATAGGCCGGCACATGCTTGATAGCATCAAGGAGAGGAATGTTGATGTGAACTTGCTTAAACAGTTCCAAGAGTTCTTCATTACCAGTGGATTTGTTTTAGATTTTGGCTTTAAAGCTTCAGGAAAAGGAACTCTTGGGATGTAACAGCTTGGGTCTTCACTCATTTGGTTTTGTCTAGAGATTCGTCAATTATTTCTCTTTTCCCTTGGATTTTTCTTTTTCAACATTTTCTTCAATTCTTCTTCAATTTCAATTTCAAATTCCTTTTCTGTATCCTCATGTAATGTTGACATGTGTGGGTGAGGATTTAGTCTGATTTTTCCACTTCTTAAGGTAGACACAGTTTTTGCATTTTCTACTTGCGGGCCCCTAGCTTGGGCAGGAGGATGATCCTGTTGTATAGGTTGGTTTTGATTTTGAGGTGCAGGAATGTTCTGGACAAAAGCTTGTTGTGGGTCTGTGGTGGAGGTGCATTTGTCTAGCAGGTGTGGTCTGTACCCCTGAGCTTGATGGTATTGCTGGTTCTGGTAGAATCCGGGAGGGTTGTTTCCTGGGTTTGCTACAGCTTGACTTGGCAATTGCCCTACTTCCCTCCTTTGACATACATCAGCAATTTGAGACTCTATCCTTGCCAAATTTTGTTGAAAATTTTGATTTGAGTTGATATTGAGTTTGTTGTTCTTGCACAGTTTGGCATAGAGTCGCCATCATGTTTGGAGTTGATTCATTTTATCATCCCAATTAGGCTGAGGAGGTGGTGGTTGATATGAAGGTTGTTGAAAATTTGTATGAGCAAATTGATTGGAATTTTGATTTCCTTGGAATTGTGGAGGTTTTGAGTTAGAAGATTGGCCAAATCCTGAATTTGATTGGGATAGGATTGACCGTACATGGATTGCTTGAAGGTAGGTTGGGAAACTTGCTCAGATTGATTTTTCCATGAAAAATTTGGATGGTTCTCCAACCCGGATTGTATGTGTTGGAATATGGATCATAAGAGGTTTTGGAAACCTTGTGCAGCTTGGCATTGTTCCTGAATGAAAGGAGGCAATTGGGCAGTAGTGGACAAACACTGGTTGGATGAGCTGGGCTAGCACACATAGCACAAGTTTCAGGTTGTTGAGAAAAATTGGGTGTGGCTTGCCCAGTCAAAGATAATAATTGATCAAATTTCTGTTCCAACTTCTGCTCCAATCTTTGGTCAAGTCTAGCTAACATGTCTTCTACCCTAGAGTCTGGTTCTCCTCTTCTCTTACTTCATACATCCCTGCCTTCTTCACAGGTCCTAACGCTCTCTCATAAGAGTAGAGTGAGGCATGATTGATAGAGTTCTCACTCAATGTTTCAAAAAAGAATATGTCGCATCCTCCACTCTTAGTCATGAATGCTCCCCCACACGAAGCATCAACCATTTGCCTATTCGATTCTGTCAGACCTTCAAAAAAGCTTGAACTATTTGCCACCTCGACAAACCATGGTGGGGGCATTTCCTAAGCAACTCCTTAGTCTTTCCCATGATTCATGCATTAATTCTCCCGGGTGTGGGAGAATCCAGTTATAGCTCTCCTCATTGTGTTTGTTCGGCCAATCGGGTAAAATTTCTTTAAAAATTCCTGCTGCATTTCTGGCCATGTTGTGATAGTTCTCCCTATGGTTCCCAACCAATGTTTAGCCTTGTCTTTAAGGAGAATGGAAATAAGTCAACCTTAAGGCATTTTCAGTGAAATTTTGGATCCTTATAGTGGAACAAATCTCTATGAATTCTATATGCCTATAAGGGTCTTCATTGGGATTGCCATAAAAAGATGGCAGCATCTGAATGGTTCCAGGTTTGATCTCAAAATGATTTGCCGGAATTTCCGGCTGATACAAGTAGCAGGTTGATAGTCAGAAGGAATGAAGTATTCCTTCATTTGTCTGGGTGCAGCCTCTTCTATATTTCTAGCAACTGGTTTTGGTTTTGGTTGGCCATCCTATGAAAGAATCTTTCAATTCGTCTATAGGTTGAGCCAAATCTGAGCGTCTACCAAGCATGCAAAGATGAAAAGCCTTCTATTTTGATTTTTGAATTTTTTAAGATTTTATTGACTTTTGATGAATTTTTAAACAAACACAAACAAACAAACACTTTCAAATCAAATTAACCTAGACACTAAGTGTTCCTTGGACTTATGTTAATTTTCTCAAAATCAGATTTGCTTGCTTAAGTCCAATCCTAACTCTTCTTGTACGGCCAGGTAAGAGGTGGAGTAGAGGGAGGCCCCCTTGCTTTCGCAAGGACCCAATTAAGTAACCTCTAACTCACTTAAGCATAAGCTTTTAACCTCTAATCCTAGACACCAGACTTAAAGAGAAGTCTTAGAATTAAGAAAGAACAAATCTAATTATGAACCCTAGGGCCAAGTCTACTGATTTTTATTTAAAGTTTGGGCAAATGCAAAGATGTGAAATTTTTTTGTGATTTTTGGGCAAAGGAAAGGGTGATGAAATCCCTCACCTTATCTTTTTATCTAATGGGTTAAGCCCTTAAGCAGTCCCAATTACAATTATGAAATGCAACAGATCAAGTTTGAAACAAGGGTTTTCTAATGCTAAGTCTAATGCATGAAACAAGTGGTGAAGTCTTACCTTTCCCCGCTCTCTTCAATGCAAGAAAATGAAATAAAATTCAAATGACAATTAAAATGATGAATGTCCTAAAACATGGGATTCTAATCTAGAGAGATGAAAATTTTATTTACAAACAAACGGCTAACATGAAAGAGCGATTTGAAATTTTTTAAATTTTAGATTTTTTTAATTTTATTTAGTTTTTTAAACTAAATGAAATGAAGGTAAGAAAATATAAAGTGGTACTATAAGCTAATGCCAAACCAATCAAACCACAAAGAGAGTCCAATTATTACATGCCAACGTGAAAGAAATCTCTGTACATGCACAGAGAATACATCAAAGCCTCACTACAAAGTTCACTCACACTCTTTCTATCTAAAATTCAGAATTAAAAGCAATTAAAATAAAAAATTTCAGCAAGCTCTCCTCCTCCAATGGGCCTCAAATGCCAAGCCCAAATCTCCAAGTCCCTCTTTTTGCAAATCTGAAATGAAAACCCCTCACAAGTCAATGAAAGCCCAATGTAAATGAAATCAAATTAAAGCAAATCTAAATCAAACTCTAATGCCTCCCCGGCAACGGCGCCAAGATGATACGCGCGCATTGTTGATTGTGCAATTCCGTTGTCTAGAGTTCCTTGCACATATCAACAAGCTCACCTCCTCTAAACTGTCTCACAGAATTAAAATCACAAAAAGGAACTAGCACAATGGTGAGAACAGGTCATATCCACGGAGAGGCAGAATAGAATTTGAATTAAACTACTTTGACTTGAAATCTCTATCGACAATGCGTTTAAAGTGAATGTGTAAATGACACTGATCAAATCCCTCACAAACTTCTCAGCTCAAACTTAATAAAAGAACAAGTGAATTGAGAACCAAAAGTTGGGATCATTGTACCCTCACAGCTCGAGGGATCAAACAAGCAAACAGAAAGCTTAACTAGAAATTAATGAATCAATGTACCCCATAGCTCAGGGGATGAACAATCAACATTCTCAACTCTCCACAAACATCAATCATAATGAGACAATGAAAAGGAACGCAACCAAAATTAAAGTTGAGATCAACAAGAACTATAGGAATATCAGATACTGTACCAGAGATGATGACAAAATCAATAAAGAAAACATTACAAAAACTATGAACAGCACCATGCTCCCAATCTGTCAGGGTATAACACTAATGAACTAGAAAACTCAAATTAACAATTGCACTAAATCAACTCCAGAACATAAAGAAATGGAAAACTGCTAAATCCTCCTCACAGCAGTACAGAAGAACAGTAGAAAATTCTCAATCATCATAGAACAGAAGAAACAGAGAAAGAAATCGCCCGGGGAATCCTCTCGACCTAACCAATTTATCTCATCCAAGAATAACGTAAAAGGAACCCTTCAGGTCTCAAACAGCACAGAAGCATGGAATTAGCACAGAAGAAATGCCCAAAGAAATCTGAACTAAAAACTAGAAACGGAAACCCCCAGATGAGCAGAACCCCCAACCCAACCTCACAGGAGAGAAGAAGAAAATCCAAACTCGAACCCCTGATCTCCCTGGATCAAATCTCCACAGAAGAACAAAGCAATCTCTCAAATCCTGCACTCAGAAGAGGAAAACCCAAAATGCTATACTGGAAACCCAAAAATCTCATCAAAAAATCCAAGAGCAAGAACAACAGTAACCAATCTCCCTTGGAAGACCCCGTCTCCCTCCCTTATGCTTGAAAGAACATTACGGAGAAAAGAAAATGACAGAAATCGAATCCTAACATCTCCACTGGATCGAATTCTTCTTCAAAATAAATTTGCTGAACAAGAAAATTGTTGAACCAGAAATCTCCTCACAAAACAATATAACCAGACGAAATGAAAATTCCCAACAATCGCACCAGCCAACCTTTGGAATCCCATCCCTCACTGCTTGCTCAACAATAGTATCCTCACCTCTTATTCATTCACAGTAGCCCCTCGAATCCTTCATAGAGCAGAGAAGAACTAAACATAAAAAAATAGAAGAACACCAACCTTCCCAACCAACAGCTACAGCGAAGAAGAGAAAACCTAAAAACAACAAATAACTCCATCTCTCTCACTGTTCTGCTCTCTGAAACGAAAATTACAGGAAATGGGAACTAGAAATCTGGAAAAATCTGAACCAGCCCCCTCCTAAAACTGGAAGAACAAGAAAGTAAAAATCTTAAAAATTCTAAAAAAACTTTAACTCCCGAGCTGAGGGCCTTGGGGTCCCTTTTATAGGTGCCTGGGCCTCCATTCCTTCAGATCTGGTTGCCGCCTCAACTCTGCACCAGGATCGCCACGCCAGCCTCACTTGATCGCCATCTCAGCACCACATGCCTGGCCATCTGGCCACCTCAGCAGGACGCCGCATTGCCTTGGGTCACCTGCAGAACAAGCCCAGCCCCGCCAGCGCACAGATCTGGCCACGCAAGCGGCCACCTCAGCTGCCATCGCCACAACGGGCGCTGGCCGCCCCTGTTCCAGAAGCCTCACGCATCGCACCAGGCGCGCCCGGATCCGGTCAGCCACTCCGCACAGCTCCCCTGCTGGCCGCTCCACAGATCTGCATCTGCTCCTCAGGCCGCCGATTGCCTCAGCCAGCACACAGGGACGCCGCACCGCCATGCCTCCTGCATGTCCACCCCGTGCCCAGCCTGCCTTGCTGGCCTCATCCAGCCCATCGCACCTGCGCCAGCTCCAAACCGCCATGGCCACCCTTGCACAGCACCGCCAAGCACCAGCCGCCTCCATCTGCCCTCCTCCGAATCCTGCTCCACACCAACCAGCTGCCGCTCTGCACATCTGCCCCAAACCGCTTCCAGGAGCTTCTGTTGGACCTGCGGGTTAAGAAAGAAAAAGGGTAGTGTGTGAGTATTAAAATGTGGTAAAATATTTATTTATTTAATGGGTTTGGGTGGGGTTTTAAAATTTTATTTATTTATTTACCCCTATTTATTTACCACTAAAGATATTTACAAGACTATTATTGTAACAATATTTATTTACAAATGACTTTTATTTTTCAAAGTGAATAAAAGAAATGACTTATTTAAATGAAATCTAAACTAATAGTTCAAAAAAAATTATTTACAGATGAAATGAAAATAACATCAAATGCACATTATTATAGACAATGACTGTCTAAATTTAACTAAATGTATGAAATTTAACATAAAAATTTTGTAATTATCATTCGTCTGCTGGGAACTCCTTGTTCCCCCGGGTCTTCAACTCACTGGTTCGAGGAGGTCTTCCAAAAATTTGTCCAGCCAGGCTATGTGGACTTCGTCTCCTTGGAAGACATGTTCGCCAGTCGCAGCCTCTCTTTGACCCTAGGGCTAGACTGTCTTCCTATACTCCCACAAGCGGTATTCCCCGATCGCTATTGTAACGGCCCTAGATATCTATACCAATAAGGGTCCATATCCAGATCCGTCTCCCGCGAACGGACCGAAGTCTCTCAAGGGATAGCTCGTACACGTGTCCAGGAAGAAGATAAAAGACAAAACACAACTGTAAGAGACACAAGAACGGATATGTGCTCATATCTACATATACAATTTTCAACTGTCTCATTACATTATTACAGGCCAAATTAAGAAGTGTACAACTACCTGGGGCATACCCCGAGGGAGCACAGGCTCACACAACTCTACTAACACTACTGCTGATGGTACAAGTCTGGCACAACACCTCCTCAAGCTACCCCAACAGAAAACCCTGAAAAGGACTCTAAGGGAGTGAGCCTCAACAAGTCACTGGCTCAGTAGGGAACCACCCAAAACCACACACAACGCAGAAGAACCTCAACCCCAACCGGTCTCACTGGCAACACCGGATGCCAAACCATTTCATGCTCACATCAAAGCATAATTAATACTATTAAACATAACTAACTCAGTCGCTGCAAGACTCAGAAAGACAAGAGACAACAACACCATTAATCCATCTAATAACTGGAAAGCCTAGGCCACAAGCCTCACAGGCACACCACCTCAACAACTGGTCGCCCAAGCTGTAGGCCACACAGGCAAAGCATTGCATAGGCTACTAACTTCACTTGCAAGCCATTACACACACATGGGCAACAGGATTGCTAACCAAGAGCTAATCCTTTATACTCTTAAATCACGATGTATCGAATGTCATACTTAAGAAACAGGACTAGCTATCACGCTGCCAATCTATCGCATACTAAATCATATTCAGAAACTTACCCGAAGAAGGTAAACACAACAAGTGGAAGGTCTCACACACGACCTCCACTTCACCACCTGAAAAGGCTAGCACGCAGTGTACTACGAGAAAGCAGTACCACAAAGAGTACAAGTACCTACCACCACGAGGTACCACCACGAAACACAAACACAACTGTGCCACCACCAGGGCACACCACAACCAGTCAAACCACAACTACTGAGTCCCCGCTCACTAATCACAACAATAACTGTGCCAACACCATGGCACACCTCGATGCGTAAGACCAAAACTAACACACATTATAACCAATAGCAAAGCAGGAGTCGGAAAGCACGACGCCACCCCACGGACAGACTACTGGTTTATGACGCCAGTATCCAACCCGGACAAACACAACACAAGAACAACCTCTCAGTCTCTCAGTCACGGATGAAAGGTCCAACTGCAGCTCCACTAAACAAGTACAAGAATTGTGGAGTCAAACTAAACCACCACAACCTGCAGGCCACACACCACGCAGGTCCATGCCTAGCACCTTTAGAGACTCTGGCCCGAGCTCTCTAAAGTGAGGCACTGGGAACAGGACTAGCCATGGCCCAGTATGTCTACTGGTGTCCGTAACCCCCAGCTACGAGCGCGCTACAAGTGACTAAACACAAACTCTCACAAGTCACTGTCCCACTGCCGTCTTTCCCTCAGTTGGACGTACTACTCAGCACAAGAGTGAGGGTGTCCAGGAAGACGACAAGACCTCGACGGTACCACTACACCGGGACAAGCCCCGAGCACACTCACGTGCCTGGCTCACACAAAACCTGGGGCTCCCAACTGAAGAGGCATTCCGGAATAGGCGCCGGACCACCAAACTCAGCAATGCTCAAACCACGATATATATACTTATACATTCTTTATCACAAACCTCGGTACAAATGTCAGGAATTGCCCGACTCTGGTCATCTCGTGATTCACAAGCTATCCTACACTAGCATACATTTAGATCCCGATAGTCAATCACGCTTGGCTCATCATTGGTCACAAGGTGACCACCATGCCACATACATACCATATACATTAACTACACGGTAACCCTTAACCTTAGTTGCATTATATTAATTAAACCATCTCTATTAGTCCACATAAGACACTACAATACTTAGGCTAGGTTCACACTTGAACCATCATTGCCTAGCCACTACGACAACCAGTGCATGTGCCATGCACACACACACATACTTACACACGCGTAACACCACCATACGGAGTATGTGCCATGCACATCCTCAAACCACTTAAACACACAAACTATTCAAATAACATACTTTAGAGGTGTTACAGATGCCAATGCACCTCACACCTCAATAACATCACACTAATTATGTAAACTACCTACTAACCATATAGGTAACCTACTCACAGAGTTTCACGGGTGTCAATGCACCTCTTACCATAGCCATGCACTATAAACAACGATAACCGGATAACCAAAGCACCAAGAGCATGCAAAACAGAACCCTCGGTGCTGTCGCGACAGAGACCAGAACCGCCTTCTGATCGCGACACCACGATATGGCGCGACAAGAAAACCTGTTGCGGTGGATCGTCCTACCGCGACCTGGTTGCGACACCCTGGACCGTCACCACCTCAGGTGAAAACCCCAATCCAGGAACCATCTTCGGTTCTCCATGCAAACCACATTAATTCCGATTTCATGCTTTTAATGAATAACCTAACATGCCATCTATTGTTCATAAAGCATTAACCTATCGAATACACATCACATGCCATCGACACAATCAAAAATGGTGGAATCTCCCTACCTTCATGAAGAACACTCAAACCAGCTACGACACGGCATCTCCGCCGCTCCATGCAACAACCTCGTGTCGAGAGCGCGACGAGATCACCACTGAAATGCCAAATCACCCTGAACAGCCGCTGCAGCTCCTCTCCTGGTCGAGCAGAACTTGGGAAAACTCTGTTCGACCGAACCTTTTCAAAAACCGAACAGTGGTTACTATCGCGACACACCTCACCGTCGCTACCTGATCGCGACAGCTTCAGGCGACGCCTTCCCACTCCTGACGTCAGCAACCCACCCCGTGCGCGACACGCAGCACGCATGTAGACGTTGACACCAAACAGCGGCAACCTTAACGCATCCCTTACGACCGTCGCGTTCAGAACACGGCCTTCACCACCGTCACGTTCACACTCAGTGAACCAAGGCACTACGGGCCTAAACCTGCCGTCCCACTAAGCTCCACACAACGTGCAGAAATCTCAACAAAGGCCCAATGACCCCAAATTGATTATGAGCACTACACCAAAACCAATAAACACAGATCCGAACTACCATTAAACAACGATCCGCAAAGATCCGAGAAACGCACTACGTTACATTACTATCACCTAAAAAGAAATGTCGTCCTCGACATTCAAAACGAGCAATAATAAACCACATTATCACCTAAAAAGAAACAGAGCCATATGCAGAGAAGCTCTGCATCCTCTTTCTTTCCAACTATTTACTCATTCACATACTTGCTCAGCCTTTCCTTTCTATTTAATTAATTCCGCAATTACTTTATCTCTGAATTTATTCTGCCATTCTTTACCTTTCAAACATAAGTGATTCTACCTTGATATTAGCACTTTATCTCCTTGGACTGAACCTATTTCCTCATTTTCCTGGTTGTGTTGCAACCTTTCTTTTTGGGCCATTTTCTTGCTAAATCCTTCCATTTTATATTCTTAAATTTCC
The DNA here is from genome assembly GCA_014218235.1 of Colocasia esculenta. NCBI lineage: Eukaryota > Viridiplantae > Streptophyta > Magnoliopsida > Alismatales > Araceae > Colocasia > Colocasia esculenta. The sequence goes on along the minus strand of CM024756.1, from coordinate 26,976,189 downwards.
AAATTTCCAGATATTATTCCTCTATTTACTTATCACCACTAACCAACACTTAGCTCAATTGCACACAAATCTTTAAATTCTCTTTTAATTACTCAAACTTTAGATAACTTATAATATTAAATCTTCCACGCTTCCGCTGCGCTACTCTGATCATACTAAACCTTTCACCAAGTATTTCATGAATTCTGGATTTTCTTAATTCATTAATATCTTAACTCACTTCAAATTATACTTTCCAACTTACTTTACATCCCCTTTATCATACATCAATACCACTTAATTGACTCCATTCATATTCTATCTTCTGCTATATCTGCTTCACACTAATTCTAAATATTGGCATATATCAATATCAATATACTTTCCTTTATATATATTCTTAGCGTTAAACAATATTCTCTAACTGATTTAACAAACCCAATTCATACCTTTTCACATCTTCTATTCTCATTGCTACACATACTCGAAAATTTACCTTTTCCTTTATTCAAACCTTGCTCAACTACATAACATGAAATTTTGAGATTCCCTTACCATTAAACTAATTATACCGCTCTTCACTTTTTCTGCTTCTTTTCATCATGCTCAAATCTGCTTATAATTTCTTAATCAAATATTATAACTTTACTTTAAATTCCAAAAATATTCTTATAATAGAATTCATTTATTCATCCAAATCACCTTACTGCCTATCATTACACAAATTCTTATTGCACATTTCTTGAATCATTTAATTATTACTATTCAATAATCTACCTCATTCTTTTTTTCTTCACTTGATCATTAATACCAAACTTTATCTTTACTATCAAGAACATAACACCATTTTTGTAAAATATTTTCTTAACTAGTCTACTAGCTGACTAATCTCCAGGTGACATTTATGCTGCAATCTTTCTTATTAAATCACTGATATAGTAATAAACTAAAACTATTTCCTTTAAACCAATAACTTAACCCACTTAATTCCTTTATTTCACATAACTAACTTACTGCCAATCATAAACAATTTCACTATTACCGCCCTTTCATAAATGTTCATTCATAATCCACTTTGCTATTCTCCATTACTTTTCAATGGATTTAACCTTGTCCATTCTATCTTATACAGCTTCAACTTACTTTAATTATTTAGCTTTAACACAATAACAAATCTTTCTGCGAAATCTTTATTCTTTGCCTTTTATTAACAAACATCTTTCTCTTGTAAAATTTTCAGAAAAATCTAACTTCTCATCTTTTACTTTCTCTTTAATCAACCGGTTACCTTTACATCCACCTACATGAGTTTCTATATCAAACTTTCTATTATCCTTATTACTCATGATAGTACCACCCTTAAATTCTTTATTACAACTATTCTTAATCATAAATCACACTTAAGGATCATCTTAATCACTACTTCTCTGCTTACCATCCTCTCATCTCAAGCTAAATTACCTTACTTAATCATTTTAAATTAACATGCCATAATCATACTACTATCGAAGCAACTTCTTAACACTTCATTAACATAAATCTCAAACACAATGATTATCTCTGCTACAATTCTCAAAGACAATTTACTCATTTAATAGTTCTAATCACAAGGCCTTATTCCTCATTATAACATAATTCCCTCTATTACTCCATCACATCACTACTTTATACCTTTCTCTATCAACTCTGATCTTCATTAAAACACTTTTTAGTGAATTTCATAACTAAACTCACTAATTCTTTCAATTTCTATAACAAAAAATCTTAATAAATTATACTTTAACCACAATCCAATAATCACTCATACTACACCACCAATCACATCTGCTATTACCCACAACTATTATTCTGACCAGCTATACATATAATTCACATACTAAAAACTCACAAATAAACCATACTAAAAAGCACAAGAAATCACAGACTTACTACCAGCAGTGGACATTAAATCATGTATTGGGACATTGTAATCTTAATATCTTTTCACATTCTAACTGGACAATTGCTCTGATACCAACTATAACGGCCCTGGATATCTATACCCAATAAGGGTCCATATCCAGATCTGTCTCCCGCGAACGGACCGAAGTCTCGCAAGGGATAGCTCGTACACGTGTCCAAGAAGAATATAAAAGACAAAACACAACAGTAAGAGACACAAGAAAGGATATGTGCTCATATCTGCATATACAATTTACAACTATCCCATTACATTATTACATGCCCAAATTAAGAAGAGTACAACTACCTGGGGCATATCCCGAGGCAGCACAGGCTCACACAACTCTACTAACACTACTGCTGGTGGTGCAAGTCTGGCACAACACCTCCTCAAGCTACACCAACGGAAAACCCTGAAAAGGACTGTAAGGGGGTGAGCCTCAACAAGTCACTGGCTCAGTAGGGAACCACCCAAAACCACACACAACGCAAAAGAACCTCAACCCCAACAGGTCTCACTGGCAACACCGGATGCCAACCATTTCATGCTCACATCAAAGCATAATTAATACTATTAAACATAACTAACTCAGTCTCTGCAAGACTCGGAAAGAGAAGGAGACAACAACACCATTAATCCATCTAATAACTGGAAAGCCTAGGCCACAAGCCTCACAGGCACACCACCTCAACAACTGGTCGCCCAAGCTGTAGGCCACACAGGCAAAGCATTGCCTAGCTACTAGCTTCACTGGCAAGCCTTTACACACACATGGGTAACAGGATTGCTAACTAAGAGCTAATCCTTTATACTCCTAAATCACGATGTATCGAATGTCACACTTAAGAAACAGGACTGGCTATCACGCTGCCAATCCATCGCATACTAAATCATATTCAGAAACTTACCAGAAGAATGGTAAACACAACAAGTGGAAGGTTTCACCACACGACCTCCACTTCACCACCTGAAAAGGCTAGCACTCAGTGTACTACGAGAAACCAGTACCCACAAAGAGTACAAGTACCTACCACACGAGGTACCACCACGAAACACAAACACAACTGTGCCACCACCAGGGCACACCACAACCAGTCAAACCACAACTAATGAGTCCCCGCTCACTAATCACAACAATAATTGTGCCAACACCATGGCACACCTTGATGCGTAAGACCACAACTAACACACATTATAACCATAGCAAAGCAGGAGTCGGAAAGCATGCCACCACCACACGGGACAGACTACTGGTTCATGACGCCAATATCCAACCCCGACAACACAACATAAGAACAACCTCTCAGTCTCACAGTCACGGACGAAAGGTCCAACTGCAGCTCCACTAAACAAGTACAAGAACTGTGGAGTCAAACTAAACCACCACAACCTGCAGGCCACACACCACGCAGGTCCATGCCTAGCACCTTTAGAGACTCTGGCCCGAGCTCTCTAAAGTGAGGCACTGGTAACAGGACTAGCCAGGGCCCAGTATGTCTACTGGTGTCCGTAACCCCCAGCTACGAGCGCGCCACAAGTGACTAAACACAAACTCTCACAAGTCACTGTCCCACTGCCGTCTTTCCCTCAGCCGGACGTACTACTCAGCACAAGAGTGAGGGTGTCCAGGAAGACGACAAGACCTCGACGGTACCACTGCACCGGGACAAGCCCCGAGCATACTCACGTGCCTGGCTCACACAAACCTGGGGCTCCCAACTGAAGAGGCATTCCGGAATAGGCACCGGACCACCAAACTCAGCAATGCTCAAACCACGATATATATACTTATACATTCTTTATCACAAACCTCGGTACAAATGTCAGGAATAGCCTGACTCCAGTCATCTTGTGATTCACAAGCTATCCTACACTAGCATACATTTAGATCCCGATAGTCAATCACGCTTGGCTCATCATTGGTCATCACATGACCTCCTTGCCACATACATAGCATATACATTAACTACACGGTAACCGTTCACCTTACTTGCATTATATTAATTAAACCATCTCTATTAGTCCACATAAAAACACTACAAGACTTAGGCTAGGTTCACACTTGAACCATCATTGCCTAGCCACTACGACAACCAGTGCATGTGCCATGCACACACACACATACTTACACACGCGTAACACCACCACACGGAGTATGTGCCATGCACATCCTCAAACCACTTAAACACACACAAACTATTCAAATAACATTAGAGGTGTTACAGATGCCAATGCACCTCACACCACAATAACATCACACCGATTATGTAAACTACCTACTAACCATGTAGGTAACCTGCTCACAGAGTTTCACGGGTGTCAATGCACCTCTTACCATAGCCATGCACTAAAACAATGATAACCGGATAACCAAAGCACCAAGAGTATGCAAAACAGAACCCTCGGTTGCTGTCGCGACAGAGACCAGAACCGCCTTCTGATCACGACACCACGATATGGCAGGACAAGAAAACCTGTCACGGTGGATCGTCCTACCGCGACCTGGTTGCGACACCCTGGACCGTCGCCACCTCAGGTGAAAACCCCAATCCAGGAACCATCTTCGGTATCCATGCAAACCACATTAATTTCTAATTTTCATGCTTTAATGAATAACCTAACATGCCATCTATTGTTCATAAAGCATTAAACCTATCGAATACACATCACATGCCATCCACACAATAAAAAATGGTGGAATCTCCCTACCTTCACGAAGAACACTCAAACCAGCTACGACACGGTGTCTCCCCCGCTCCATGCAACGACCTCACATCGAGAGCGCGATGAGAACACCACTGAAATGCCAAATCACCCTGAACAGCCACAACAGCTCCTCTCCTGGGTCGAGCAGAACTTGGGAAAACTCTGTTCAGCCGAACCTTTTTAAAAACCGAAGAGCGGTTACTATCGCTACACACCTCACCGTCGTGACCTGATCGCGACAGCTTCAGGCGACGCCTTCCCACTCTTGACGTCAGCAACCCGCCCCCGTGCGCGACACGCGGCATGCATGTGGACGTCAACACCAAACAGCGGCAACCTTAACGCGTCCCTTACGACCGTCGTGTTCAGAATGCGGCCTTCACCACTGTCGCGTTCACACTCAGTGAACCAACGGGCACTACGGGCGTAACCTGCCGTGAAGGGTTATGCGGAAATACACAGTACGGAATCTAGAAGGGGGGGGTTGAATAGATTACGGCAATTTTAAACTATGTATGCTTCTTTTCGATGCTACGGCGATCTTAATGAAATTTGATTAGAATTCGATTAAGTATGAGACTGCTTGAGTTGATCTAAATGAGAACAGGAATCAAACGTGCGTATGAACACCGTGCCTACCAATCATCTATCGCAAAATGCGAACAAACCACAGAACACGATGATTTAAGGTGGTTCGGAGTACACAACTCGTGTATCCTACATCCACCGTCCACACACACACGCAGAAACGACTGCTTATGAGCGAATTCAACACTACAACTCAACCACACACACGTTGTCTGATGAAGCACGATCAGAACAACCAAAAATACGTGAATCAAGCACAAGGGATGCTCGAAACACAACTACACACACACGATGGAATGGAAATTATGAAATGGAGAAGAATTAGGAATTAGGGAACAAATCCGGTTGGAATTCTTCTCGTGGATCGTCCAAATGCTGTTCAAACTTCGATTGGATGTAGATTGATCGACGTAGAAGGTTGAATTGATGACGATCCGGCTTCAGCTCCGCATAGATGGTGATTCCACGATGATCTGGGCGGAAGGTTGAAGCAGAGCAGCAATTTGGGGCTTTTCCTCTTGGTCCCTTGGAGGCTCTTGGATGGGAGGCTGCTCTCTGCGAATTTGGCTCCAAAAGGATGCTTATATAGTGTTAGGTAAAGGTGGGGGTCGTGGAGGAAGGAAACACCCAAGTGGGGCCGGATTTGGAAACCCAAAATCTGAAGTTTCCGTCGGCTGTCGACAGGTGCACTTGCATCTGTCGACAGACAGACTCAGGCTGAGAACTTGTTTTCAGAACATCTGGATTTTTGAGTGTATCTGTCGACAGGCAGCTTGCATCTGTCGACAGATGCACTCAGAGATGCAAACCTGAGTTCTGTCCTGGGTTGACTGTATGAATCTGTCGACAGGTACACTTCATCTGTCGACAGATGCACTCAGAGATGCAAACCTGAGTTCTGTCTTGGAATGACTGTATGAATCTGTCGACAGGTACACTTCATCTGTCGACAGATGCACCTCTTTGACATATTTTTGTGCCTTTTGCTCACTCTTCAATGCCTCTTCAATGCTCCATGTTTCATGCTTGTGCACCTACATGCAAGTACATTGTTAGTGATATACATTGTATGATTTAGCAATGTTTAACTCAATCACTTTCATGTGTTTTCATGTTAGTTAGCACATCAATTTTGCATTAAATCAATGTTCAAGGATGTTAATGTGATCATCAAAAACATGATATATGGAAACCCAACATCGGCCACTAAGCTCCACACAACGCGCGGAAATCTCAACAGTGCCCCAATGACCAAAAGTGATCATGAGCACTACACCAAAACCAATAACACAGATCCGAACTCCATTAAACAACGATCCACAAAGATCCGAGAAACGCGCTACGTTACAGCTGTGGTGGAGTTTTTCAACACCATGGGCAGACTGTGGTGAGGAGCTATACACCACGGTCAAAGTACATCCTTCCAGATCACTTCCAAACCTCCTCACCGTGCAACTGCAGATACCCTACTTCGGGGTTGACGTTCTGTCAACCATCCTCCTGCCTCAGAGTATTACACTCCATCCCAATCAATAGCATATGATCTACCAAGGATCATGTCAACTCAAGCCAATTCCTTCCCCCTCAATTCACTGCATTATCCACCACCTTCACCACCCTGATTGCTCTAAAGATGGCGTAGGGAGCTTCTGACCGAGGTTCACAAGTCCCTTTTCTTCTACTTTCTGAAGGACAAACAGATCAATCTGCCTAATCTCATGCTTGACCTCATCAAGCAATGTTTCATCAATCTTAAGAGGTCAATGCCATATGCTTGTCCTATAAGTTCCCTATTGTCCTTCCTTGGCATTCATATTCCTAAAAGTGAGTTTGTCTCTCTCAAGTCCCGCAACACATATGATCTCACTACTGCCCATCAGATGAATCTAACACTCAAAACAAACTACTATAACTAGACTCATAGCTGGAACACTCATCACTCGGACGCATTCCCATCCTCGACTTGCTCTTCCTCTTGAATGTCATAATCACCTAGAATGGTTAAAAGTAGGGAATGAGCAAACTAGCCCAGTACGATTTATATCTCAATGTGCGGGCAATGAAATAAGTGATTAACAATTTTAGAACTAGGTAAGCACGATGAATGTCATGATATGCATGTACGAATAAAACTCTTTAAAACATGATACATGAACAAGATTTATAAACAAGATGACAAGATAGAACTAGCAATAGATCACTTTGCACAAGCACGCAAGATTTCACTTGATGTCAATAGCTTTCAAGAATGCAAGATATCACATTAAATGCAGGATGGCCATATCACACAAGCAAGCAAGCACACACGAGCACGATCATGTAACACTAATCAGGCACGTAGACACTAATGTACACCAAGAAAAGATCCATCAAGAATGTACACTAGGACAAGTGTATGTGGTTATTGTATCTATCATTCAACACGCACGCACGACTCCAAGCGCACATGCAACGCCAGTAATCATTATACCCCATGGTTAACAAATATTTATGACTCTCCGTCATTGGGGCTAGACTGGAGCCCTTGGACACTCGCCGTGCCCGGTCAACATCTCACTTAAATTTTAAATGTAAATACCCACAGTCATAGTAATGGCCAATGAGAGTTTCAATAAGTAAGCATGTGTAATGTCATGTTCATGATGATGACGAGAACAAGCATAAGTAAATTGAACATGATTTCATGAACAATGGTCAAGAGATAAATTGGCAGCATAACGATATGATTTATACTTTAGTTCAATCTTTACATTAATGGATTTAGTCTAGATTGTAAATCACACTAATGAGAATAAGATGAGAGAGGAAGTGCACGCTATCTCCAAGGAACTTCAATGGTACAACCAACTCGGTCTCCATGTGGGAATCCACGGAGAGCGGAGATTTACGAAGGTCTTAGAGAAAAGGTCGGTAGTCTTATTGATTTGGAATGACCGATAGAGAGCTTCCAAATCCCCAAGAAAGGGCTGCCTAAATGTGCAAGTGTGTAGTGATGTACGCATCTCAATCCCCAATCCATCGGTTTCAAACTCGCGGAAAGCACTTAACATGATAACATGACAAGAAACTATGCACTTTAACTAAACATGGATTGCAAGATTTTAAGATCACAGATTATCATTTTAATAAGATAGAACGATACAAAGAGTGAATCAAAAGTTACATTAATGGTCACGTCATTAAGAAAGCAATTAGAATAATGTTTGTGAAATTAAAGCTTTTTAAATGGGTTAAAAACTTTTAAGCCATTAAATAGACATCATGTAATGATCAGACCCAAGATATACAAATTATACACTTGTAACATGTTAAACTGAACTCGGGTAAGATTGTAAATATGCATCCAACACAGTGGACGCACTTTAAAACACAGTGTACAGTGAAAACCAGTGAAACGGGAAAAGTCAAAATCGCGTCCATGCTGGTGGCTGCCTTCATGCTTGAAATGCATCGGGGGACATGGACACATTTAAGGAAATGCATTTAATAAGGCTTGGGCAGGAAAAAGGCATGAAACGCATCGTGGCCGGCTGCCGCGATTCAGAGCGGCGCTGACTCCCAGGCGAGGGCGTAGACCCACGCGGGGCGTTGACCGGTCCGCACTGAATCACGTTGGGGTCTTCAGACGCCTTTCATATGGTCACGTCGCCCATGCACGACACGACACCAGGCGCTTTAAAAGCGTCCTCTAAACCGGATGCGGTCTAGAGTTATGCAAAAAATGTCGAAAACGCAGGAAACACATGGTGCGATTCATGCAACGCTTATAACTCCTAAACTAGGGCTTTTCGGACAAAACTCTCAACATGAAAGTTGTTGGGAATATGACAGAGGAGATAAGTATAATTTTTAAATAATTTTAAATGGCCTTGAGATGTGTGATAAATTGACTTGAACTGGAAAAGTCTCAAACATGCGCGACCTTGGCAAAACACCTATAACTCTACTTCTACTCACTTGAATTCAATGAAATTGGTGGGAAACAAAAGTTAACGTGATTCTCTACACATTGGTATAAGATATGTTAAGGTGTGGCCCGATAAAACCTACCTTCTGGGTTGATGAAGTCTAGTTCTTCAGAAATCCCTTGTTCAGACCACTATTTGAAGAACGCCTAATACTCCGTGTATACTACACAAAAATTGGGCATTCCAGTTGGGTTAGGAAGTAGACTTGACCCTCTTTCCAGGGGTATAAGCCTTACAAGATTTGGTTATGGTTTGACTCACCTTTGGTCAACTCCAAGGGACGGTCTGCACAGGCTGAAGTAGACAAAAAGGGGAAGAATGAGCTTGGTATGCTTGATCTCTTACTCTCCAGCCACAAGAGCTCTTCCACATGACCCCAACAAGTTGTAAAACTCGTCCCTAGGGTTTGGTGAAGAGTATTTAAGCAACCATGGTGTTTACGAGTCTTATTGTGACAAGGAAACTATGGTTGCGGTTTTGGCTTATTAGTTTTCCAAATTTGAGGATTTCTTCCTCCATTAGAGTGTGTGAGGCTTTAGGAAACCTCCCACCATAGTTAAGCACGAATTTGGGTTGCCAAGAGTGCAAGATCTCTTCCCAATTCAACTCTAATTGCCTCCTTCTAATTTCAGCTTATTTAAGCTACGAATTTCCATGCATTTTCTTGCTTCATTTGATTTTTGGGTCATATGTGGTCCATTGGCCCAATTAAGATATTGGGTCATTAATATATAATGTTGGAAGTCTCTCCAACACTTTTATTTAATTTTTGGTTGCGTCATATTTCTGTGTTAACGGTTTTCCGACTTGTTTCCTAATTTGGATAATCGGTCACCATGTGATGTACCCTTGGTTAATTGGATTTTTTGTTGCACGAATTTCTTCATGGAACACTTATGAATAATGTGTGGGGTTGATTTATGATTTATACGGAACTGTCTGATGTGTTTTAGCACATACGATAATGATACGTATGTTTTAAGTACTCTGATATTATGGAAATTATTTATTTCCATTTATTTGAATTTTATGTAATTAAAATTTCCGGGGTGCTACACCCTCTCCACATAAGAGAATTTGGTCCCCAAATTCATGTATAGAAAGCTATTGTACAAGTGAGGTGTACTTACTTGTGAATAGCTCCGAGTATCTTTTGCGGATTGCTTCCTCGGTTCCCGCGTATCGTCTTCATCCTGCGTTGATTCAATCTAACCCTTATCAGTGGGATGACCTTGTTCCTTAGTTGGAACAGTTCTCGGTCCACGATCCTACCTCGCTTCTCTTGATACGTTCCGTCTTCGTTGAATTCCAAGAGTTCATATTCTATGACATGCCACGAATCTCGTACATACTTTTTCAACATGGATATGTGGAACACATAGTGTATTCCATCCATTTGTGGTGGTAAAGCCAGGCGATATGCCACCTCGCCGACTCTTTCAAGGATTTCAAAAGGCCTGACAAACCTTGGTGATAACTTGCCTTTAATACCAAAATGTCTGATCCCACGGCCTGGAGACACTTTCAAGAATACATGATCACCCACCTGAAACTCTAGGTCTCTTCTTCTATTATCTGCACATGCCTTTTGTCTTTGCTGTGCCACTACCATTCTTTCTTTAATAAGTTTTACCTTCTCTGTGGTTTCCCTTTCATCTCTGGTCCTAGCAGTTGTTTTCGCCAACTTCATACCAGCATATTGGAGATTGGAAACTCCTGCCATAAAGTGCTTCAAACGGTGCCATTTGAATGCTAGCTTGATAGCTATTATTGTAGGCGAACTTCACAAGAGGTAAGTGTTCATGCCAGCTACCTCCGAAATCTAGGACACAGGCTCTAAGCATATCTTAAATCACCTGGTTGGTTCTCTCCGTCTGACCATCAGTCTGTGGATGGAAGTCATGCTAAAGTTTAGTTTAGATCTCAAGGATAGTGTAGTCCTTTCCAAAAGTGGGATGTAAACCTAGGGTCTCAATCAGACACGATAGACACTGGTACTCCATGTAATCTGACTATTTCCTTCACATATAGTGCCGCCAAAACATCTACCGACCACTTGTTCTTCACTGGCAATAAGTGAGCCGACTTAGTTAAGCAGTCGACTATAACCAAGATACCATCGAATCCACCTCTAGATTTGGTAGTCCGAAATTAAAGTCCATCCCTATACCTTCCCATTTCCATGCTGGGATTTCTAGGGTTTGAGTTTACCTGCGGGTCGCAAGTGTTCCGCCTTGACCTTTTGACATGTTAAGCATCGGGCGACATATTCCGCCACCTCTCTTCATATTGGCCACCAAAAGCTTCTCTTCAGATCTTGATATATTTTGGTAGTTCCAAGATGAATTGTATACCTGGTCTTGTGAGCCTCATCCATAATCATTTTCTTTGTCTCCGCATGGTCGGGTACACAGACTCGATCCCGCAACAATAGTCTTCCATCTTCAGTTAATGAGAAATCCAGCCTCTGGTCTAGATTAGCCTTAATCTCCACATGTACAGGGTCATTGTCTTGGAGTGTTATGATGTCCTCGAATAGTGTAGGTTGTGCTCTAACACTAGCAACAAGGCATCCCTTCTCTTTGATGTCAGCATCAATATTTAATTTGGCAAAGTCTTCTTATAACTTCCATTCGCCCACCATTAAACTTGACAATGTGATCATTGGCTTTCTACTTAGAGCATCTGCCACAGCATTTGCTTTACCTGAATGATATTGGATTGTGAAGTCGAAGTCTTTGAGATACTCCAACCACCTCCGCTGTCTCATATTCAAGTCCTGCTGAGAAAATAAATACTTCAAACTTTTATGGTCAGAATACACAATGAATTTCTCACCATATAGATAATGATGCCATATCTTCAGGGCGTAGACTACAACAACTAGCTCAGATCATGTACAGGATAATTGTCCTCGTGCTTCTTCAATTGTCTGGACGCAAGGCATATAACTTTCCCATTTTGCATCAGTACACAGCCTAGGCCGATCCCGGATGCATCAGTGTATACTTCAAAAACCCCCAGCAACTGGCAGTGCCAGTACAGATGCTGAGGTAAGTGCTCTTTCAATGTCCTAAAACATTGTTCACATTCATCAGTCCATGCAAATGGATTTTCCTTCCTGGTAAGCCTAGTCAATGGTACAACTATCTTTGAGAAATCTTTAATGAAGCGATGATAATAACCGGCTAACCCAGAAAGCTTCTAATCTCTGACACCATTGTCGGCCTTGCCCAGTTCTTTACCACCTCCACCTTAGATGGATCTACAGAGATTCCCTCCTTGGATATGATGTGGCCAAGGAAAGACACTTCTTCCATCCAGATTCAAACTTACTAAGTTTTGCATGGAGTTGATTGTCTCTAAGCACTTGCAGAGTAACCTTCAAGTGTTCCTCATGTTCTTCTTTGGACTTGGAGTAAATAAGGATGTCATCAATGAACACCACTACAAACTAATCCAAGTATAACCCATAAATATTGTTCATGAGTTGCATGAAAGCCGCTGGAGCATTTGTTAAACCAAACGGCATGACCACGAACTCATAGTGACCATATCTACTCCAGAATGCAGACTTGTGAATATCCTCTTCCTTTATTCTTAGTTGATGGTAGCCTGATCTTAGATCTATCTTGGAGAAATATTGTGCACTGGAGATCTAGTCAAACGCTCATAGATGCGGGGCAGTGGATACTTATTTTTTATTGTCAACTGGTTTAACTGACGGTAATCAATGCATAGCCTCATTTTCTCGTCCTTCTTCCTGACAAATAGCACTGGCGCTCCCCACGGGGATGTGCTAGGCCTGATAAAACCCTGATCTAGCAATTCTTGGATCTGTCTCATCAACTCTTGCAATTCAACAAGGGACATGCGATACAGAGCTTTTGAAACAGGGGCTGCCCCAGGGAGTAATTCAATGGTGAAATTTACCTCCCGCTCGGGTGGTATACCTGGTAATTCCTCTGGAAATACATCAGGATAGTCCTTGGCTATGGGAATGTCTTCTAAGGTTGGTTTCTTCTTTTCAGTTGCCAAGACTGAAAATAGGAAAGCATCACAACCCTGGTTGATCAGCCTAGAAGCCTTAAGAGAGGATATCAAGATAGGGTGTTTATGATAACGGGTGCCAAGTAGTGATAGAGTTGGAAGGTTTGGTCTTTTGAAGGTGACCCTCCGATGGTGACAGTTTACATCGGCATCATATTCAATTAGCCAATCAACCCCGAAGATGGCATCATAACCCTTCATGTCTAAACAGATAAGGTCGGCCGGGAGATTGTGTCCTCCAATTATGGTTTCACATTTTGGCAAGTAGTGAGTGAGTTTAGATTCCGAGCCTAGGGGAGAAGCTATAGTGATCTTGGATTTCAAGGGTACAGGTTTGACAGGTAGAGTTGCAGCAAATGTGTTGGAAATAAATGAATATGCAGCTCTAGTATCAATAAGCAAATGCAGGTTGAGTGTGTATGGAAATGGTACTTCAACCATACCCCCTTCCTCAGGTAGGTCAGCTTCTATGATAGCATTAAGCCGTCCCTGACGCCGTGGTACATTCTGAGGTCTTCCTGGTTGATCCTTCAGCATAGGACAGTCAGAATACGGTGGTTACGACCCCCGCATTTCAAGCACGCCCCGAGCTTCTTCCAGCATTCTTCTGCTCGGTGCCCTAGTTTATCACAGAATTTACTGTTTTCCGCCAACTGCCTATCTTTCACTTTGACTTTCTTGTCTCCAGCAACATCCCTTCCAGCGTTCAGCCTCTTGTTGCTGTTGTTAACGTTGTTGTTACGAAAAGTTGGAGCAATATTAGGTGCTTCCTTCTTGACGAAGACCGGCTTCGAGTTGTCCTTGCCACTCATGCCCTCTACTTTGGCCATGGTGTCTTCTACCAGCTAAGCTCTTTGCACCATCTCAGTGTAATTTTGAATGTTGTGAGGTCCAAGCTTCTAGATGAACATGGCCTGAGCCCATCCATGAACCGATTGGCCTTCAATCTTTCTGTGCCCACCAGATGTGGGGCATACATAGCCAGCCGTGCGAACTGAGCTTCATCCTCAGCTACGGACATTCCTTCTACTTCAGTGCGGCAAATTCCGCGCGCTTTCTTCTCCTTCACTCTTTCAGGGAAATAATTCCCGAAATATCTCCAGGAATCCAGCCCACTCCAGTTCACCAACATTAGGCAGGTAGGCCGATGTGGCCTTCCACCATGCTCGGGCATCCTTAGTGAACTGGAAAGTGGCCAGTACCACCTTCTCCCTGTTAGTGCATTGCATCAGTTGGAAGATCCCTTCTATCTCCTCCTGCCAATTTTCTGCCTCGTCATGGTCAGGGGACCCAGAGAAACGAGGAGGGTTTAAACTCCTAAAATTGCGGTGTAAATCACCCGCTCCATTCCTAGCAGCAGCAGCAACGTGATTTCCAGCCTGAACCACATTTTGTAGAGCCTGAGTCAATCCAGCCACAGTTTCTTGCATAGCTTGCCACTGGTTGCGAGCCATTGGAGTTGAGTGTAAGAGTGACGAAGGTTCCTCAGAAAAGGATGGAAACCAATTAATGTCTCTAGATACATTATCAAAGTCAAAGGGTAGGAGTGTTTTGTTCATTCTAATCATATTCCATGTCTCTACCCATTCTCACCAGGTACTATATTTAATTTCCATGACCTAGGTTCCATAGGTATCTCTTAATCCTGAGACATATATCCTATTTGGTATTCCTAGGTTCTGATACCACTAAACTGTCACGTCCCAAGAATTATGCAGCGGATGTAATAATGCGAAATAATTCGAGTCGATATCCCAAGACGTGAACAGTGGCCAAATAAGCCTCTAGCTAGCACGCACTAATGTATAACATACATCATCATAGGGCCCAAATATTGAACTCAACTAATCTTGTATTAATATCAACTCATTGTATTCCAAATAGAAACTATTACAGGACTAAGACTCAAAAAAAGAAAAGTACATTTTATTCCTCACTTCCTACTGCATGAATCTAACACTCAAAGCAAACTACTATAACTAGACTCATAGTTGGAATGCTCATCACTCGGACGCATTCCCATCCTCGACTTGCTCTTCTCTTGAATGTCATAATCACCTAGAATGGTTAAAAGTACAGAATGAGCAAACTAGCCCAGTAGGATTTATATCTCAATGTGCGGGTAATGATTAAGTGATCAACAATTTGAAGAACTAGGTAAGCTGATGAATGTCATGATATGCATCTACGAATAAAACTCATTAAAACATGATACATGAACAAGCTAGATAGAGTGATCATGATAGAACAAGATGAAAGATAGAACTAGTAATAGATCACTTGTACAAGCACGCAAGATTTCACTTGATGTCAATAGCTTTCAGACGCAAGATCACTAATTGCATTAAATGCAAGATGTCTATATCACGCATGCAAGCAAGCACGCACGAGCACGATCATGTAACACTAATCAGGCATGTAGACACTATGTACACCAAGAAAAGATCCATCAAGAATGTACAAGGACACATGCATGTGGTTATTGTATCTATCATTCAACACGCACGCACGACTCCCAGCGCAGATGCAATGCCAGTAATCATTATACCCCATGGTTAACAGTATATTTATGACTCTCTGTCATTGGGGCTAGACTGGAGCCCTTGGACACTCGCCGTGCCCGGTCAGCATCTCACTTAAATTTTAAATGTAGATACCCATAGTCATTGATAATGGCCAATGAGAGTTTCAATAAGTAAGCATGTGTAAAGTCATGTTCATGATGATGACGAGAACAAGTAATAAGTAATTTGAACATAATTTCCTGATAACAATGGTTAAGAGATAAATTTGGCAGCATAACGGTATGATTTATACTTTAGTTAAATCTTTACATTAATGACTTTAGTCTAGATTGTAAATCACACTCACGAGAATAAGATGAGAAAGGAAGTGCACGCTATCTCCAGGGAATCCATGTGGGAATCCCCGAGAGCGGAGATTTACGGAGGTCTTAGAGAAAAGGTCGCTTGTCTTCTCGATTCAGAATGACCGATAGAGAGCTTCCAAATCCCCAAGAAAGGGCTGCCTAAATGTGCAAGTGTGTAGTGATGTACGCATCTCAATCCACAATCCATCGGTTTCAAACTCGTGGAAAGCACTTAGCATGATAACATGACAAGAAACTATGCACTTTAACTAAACATGGATTGCAAGATTTTAAGATCACAAATTATCATTTTAATAAGCTAGAATGGTACAAAGAGTGAATCAAAAGTTACATGAATGGTCATGTCATTAAGAAAGCAATTAGAATAATGTTTGTGAAATTAAAGCTTTTTAAATGGGTTAAAAACTTTTAAGCCATTAAATAGACATCATGTAATGATCAGACCTAAGACGTACAAATTATAAACTTGTAAACATGTTAAACTGACCTCAGGTAAGATTGTAAATATGCGTCCAACACAGTGGACACACTTTAAAACACAGTGTACAGTGAAAACCAGCGAAACGGGGAAAAGTCAAAATCGCTTCCATGCTGGTGGCCGCCTTCATGCTTGAAACACGTCGGGGGACATGGACGCATTCAAGGAAATGCATTTAATAATGCTTGGGTGGGAAAAAGGCATGAAACGCGTCGTGGCCGGCCCCGCGATTCAGAGCGGCGCTGACACCCAAGCGAGCGCGTAGACCCACCGGGCGTTCACCGTCCACGCTGAATCACATCGAGGTCTTCGGACGCATTTCATATGGTCGGGTCGCCCATGCATGACGCGACACCAGGCGCTTTGAAAGCGTCCTCTGAACCGGACGCGGTTCAGAGTTATGTAGAAAACGTCGAAAACGCACGAAACAAAAGGTGCGATTCATGCAATGCTTATAACTCCTAAACTAGGACTTTTCGGACAAAAGTCTCAACATGAAAGTTGTTGGGAACATGACAGGGGAGAGAACTATGATTTTTAAATAATTTTAAACAGCCTAGAGATGCGTGATAAATTGACTTGAATAGGAAAAGTCTCAAACATGCGCGACCTTGGCAAAACGCCTATAACTGTACATGTACTCACTAGAATTCAATGAAATTGGTGGGAAACGAAAGTTAACTTGATGCTCTACACAGTGGTATAAGATATGTTAAGGTTTGGACTGAGAAAACCTATCTTCTTGGTTGATGAAGTCTCATTCTTCAAAAATCCCTTATTCAGACCACTGTTTGAAGAACGCCTAATACTCCGTGTATACTGCACGAAAATTGGGCATTCTAGTTGGGTTAGGAAGTAGACTTGACCCTCTTTCCAGGGGTATAATCCTTGTAAGGTTTGGTTATGGTTTGACTGACCTTTGGCCGACTCCAAGGGGATGGTTTGCACAGGCTGAAGCAGATGAAAAGGGGAAGAAGATGAGCTTGGTATGCTTGATCTCTTGCTCTCCGCCACCAAGAGCTCTTCCACACGACCCCAGCAAGTTGTAAAACTCATCCCTAGGGTTGGTGAAGAGTATTTAAGCAAACATGGTGTTTAGGAGTCCTATTGTGACAAGGAAACTATGGTTGCGGTTTTGGCTTATTAGTTTCAAAATTTGAGGATTTCTTCCTCCATTAGAGTGTGTGAGGCTTTAGAAAACCTCCCACCATAGTTAAGCACAAATTTGGGTTGCCAAGAGTGTAAGAACTCTTCCCAATTCAACTCTAATTGCCTCTTTCTAATTTCAGCTTATTTAAGCTACAAATTTTCATGCATTTTCTTGCTTCATTTGATTTTTGGAGGTACCAAAATGTATTAAGACATGAAAAGAACTGCAGGAGGTGATGACGGCCATAGGCTGCAGGAGGTGATGACGGCTATAGGCCGTTCACACAGCAGGAGCAGGAGCGGGGCGAGCGCCAGCAGAGTGACTGGTGCTTCTGTTGGGCAGTACCTGGCGGGTTCCTTCAGTCGCCGGAGGAACGAGGAGGAGGAGAGGCGCCTCCAGGGTGAGGCGAGTACACAGAGTGGTAGGGGTGGCGGTGAAATGCCACCCCCACCAGATAGACAGAGGGGTCTGGGGAGAGTGGTAGTGGACAGTGAGGAGATTGTGAGCCACCTCCCCCTTTATCTTTTTACATATTGTCCATCTCTTAGTGGATCTTTTTTGTTTTATGGAATGAATGACTTTGCAATTTAAGACGATGTGAGACAAGGTTCGGACGAGAGAGAGAGGGTACATGAGCACTTTTCCACAGCTTCTCAAGATTTCCTGTCCCTGCACACTTAGCCAAAACATGTTAGATATGTTCTCTAGCTCAGCCCCTTGCATTGAAAATAATGATTTTAACTCCACAATTGTCAAGGGGCTGAGCCTTATTAGATATGCAAAAAGAAACAAAAAACACAATGCATTATAAAAGAAAGCAATATGTACGCACATTTTTTGGACTTTTTGGGATTTTTTGATTTTTTATTTTGGGATTTTTTATTTTTATTTTGGATTTTTGGGATTTTTTTTTTTTTTTGGATTTTGGATTTCCTTTTTTTTTTATTTTGGGTTCTTCTTTTTTTTTATTTTGGGATCTTTGATTTTTTTTAGATTTTTAGACTTTTTATTTTTTTTATTTTGGGATTTTCTATTTTTGTTTGGATTTTTTGGATTTTCTGATTTTTTTGGATTTTTGGGATTTTCTGGTAACGCCACCTCCTATTGTGACAAGGAAGTACACCATTCATCCGGGAGGTACCAAAATGTATCAAGACATGAAAAGAACATTTTGGTGGCTAAACATGAAGAGAGAGGTAGCTGAACATACAGCTCATTGCCTTACTTGTCAACAGGTAAAGGCGGAACACTTGCGCCCTGCTGGCGTACTTAGACCACTAGATATCCCAGAGTGGAAATAGGAAAGCATTGGCATGGACTTCATCATGGGTTTACCGAGAACTTGTGGTGGACTCGACGCCATATGGGTCATTGTCGACCGATTGACCAATCCGCTCACTTCCTCCCTATAAGGAGTAAGTGGTCGGTAGAGTACTGGCTGCCTTATATGTCAAGGAGATAGTGAGATTGCACAGAGTTCCATCATCTACTGTTTCAGATCTGGATCCGAGATTTACATCTCACTTCTGGAAGGGACTGCAAATGCACTTGGTTCTAAGCTCAACTTTAGTACCGCATTCCACCCACAAACTAATGGGCAGACCGAGAGAACCAACCAAATTGTTGAAGACATGATGAGAGCATGCACTATAGACTTCCAAGGTTATTAGAATGAGCACCTATCTCTAATAGAGTTCGCCTATAACAACAGTTACCAGGTGAGTATTAAGATGGCACCGTTCGAAGTACGTGCTATGAAGAGAAGCCAGTCAAGATACTTGAACGAAAGGTGCAACAACTCAGGAACCATCCAATCTATGTGGTTAAAGTTCTGTGGAATAATCGTGGAGTGGAAGAAGCCACATGGGAACCTTAGGGAATCATCAGGCGAAATTACCCCGATCTTTTCGGTAAGACATTCTCTCCATTATGATCATATGAATTTGAGGACCAAATTCTTTTAAGAGGGGGGAGGATGTAGCAACCTGAATTTTTCAAAAAATAAAAATTTAATAATATTAAAAATTTAGTGAATTGGAAAATCAAAGAAAAGAGAATTAATTCAAACCCACTAAATGAAAAGAAGTCATGGGCTTTGGGATCACATAAAAGTTATTGCGCCAAAATAGGGATTTTTAAAAGAGGAATAAATGGAAAATACACCCTAAATTCGTATCTTAAAATATTGCTTAAATAGAAAAGGCTAATAAATCAATAAATTAGATAGTTTGGGTGGGAATTGGATTCCTAACACTACCCAATTGGTTGGGCACGAAATTGCATCCCAACCTAACCCATTAGGAGTTGGCAAGCTTGGAAGGGTAAGAGGAATTAGGAAATCTCGTAATTAAAGGGTAATTAGAGTCATGTTAGGAAAGGGAAACCAAGGGAGCTTAAATACTCCCCAATCTCTTCATGGTCGGCCTAACTCGTTGCTAGGACTTTCTGGTCAAGGAGAGAAGGCCAAGAAGATGAGACTCGTGGAGAAGAAGATTGCTCAAGCTTCAACCCTCGTTCTTCACAGTTCTAACCCCTAGAGATCAAACAAGTCAAAGGTAGGAATTCTCACGAGCAAAACTTAATTATTTCGACTGTAGATTGCTCCATCCATCAGGAACAAACCCCTCTGTCCAAATTTTTCATCGAGCCAATCTTTTGTTCTATATTTTTGAAGTTCTGTAATCATTATGACCCTGAACCCTCGTATAAATTCTAGATCTCCATGTATACTTGACACCATGCCATGAATTTTAACTAGAGATACTGATGAATTTAGGCATCGTTTGCCCCTGAAAGACCTATTTTTCATCCATCCTACTTCGCGAATTAATTCTTTTATCTCTACCGTACATTGTACCATGTTCCTAGTGAATAAACTTGGTTGAAGCATGTCGAGATCATGTCCACTTTGAAATTCCTATTTACTGGAAGTACTCTTGCATGCTAGATCCATTTAGAACTGGTTTCATGAAATTTCATCGCCTGTGCAATTAGTTAAAATTTTGAACAACCCTGTGTTAGAACAAGGAAGGTTCGGACTGCAATCTAAGGCCTGTCCTTTTCCCGCTCGGACTCAGGCACATGACCTGAGAACGCGAAGGCCCGATAGGTCGCGTTCTCAGGGCTGATCACAACAGAGTCACCCGTCGCGTTCTGAACGTGACAGGTGTTACCATCACGTTCTGGCGGCCTGCTCTGACAGACCCATCGCGTTCCTTGCATGACCCTGTCGCGTTCTGATCAGACCCTATCGCGACCCTTACAGGGGTACGTCGCGATCTGGGGTTTTTGCATGAAAACCCATGCTTTGTTATGCTCTAACTCTCTACAGTGTTTATATTCCTTATTAACAGTCATACAAGCAGTAATACACACCTGTTATAAAATGAATGTATATTGAATGATTTAAATTACATGCACATGACCTCTTTTTATCTATGATTTCTTTTACACATGCACACACTTGAACCATCCATATGGCATAACTTGGCATGAAAACCTCTCATAATACATCTGGTAAATTATTTCAATTATATAATTAGATTGCCCTATTTTAATGGATGTGTCTTTGTTTCTCGCGATGGTTTGGAATACCGTTACCGACGCTCCATTGTTCTAGAAATCCTCTAGAACGTCGGGCACTTGTTTATATATACACACTTTCTCTTGACTTGGACGAACTCTCCATCAGATATTCCTTCTGCCGGACTAGTGAATCCTTGTTCAAGGCCTCCGTAATACTCCTCTGTCCATGGATTCCCACATGGTCGACGAGCTGGTTGTACCCTAACACCTATGATACCCTTTAGGGATCAGTAAGATACAAATGGCTTTAGATTGCTCTCTCTCTTATCTTGAATCACGCCTGACCTCTGGACCTGTGCATAACAGGGCCAGTGGAAGGTAGTGAATTCCACCTGATTGCCAACACCAATCGTGTGTGTTGTGCAACTGTTACTATTGTCGTTACTCAACGTTTCATGTGCATTGACCCTTAGTTCTCATCTATTACTCTACTCGCTCATCTATTCACAATCTCTCTACTATCTTGTCTATTCAT
Organism: Colocasia esculenta; assembly: GCA_014218235.1. NCBI lineage: Eukaryota > Viridiplantae > Streptophyta > Magnoliopsida > Alismatales > Araceae > Colocasia > Colocasia esculenta. The sequence continues at coordinate 26,954,378 of CM024756.1, read as the reverse complement.
CTAGTACTCTCATCTATTTCTTGGTACTCTCTATATGCCATTGACTGATTGTCTGAAGATAATAATAACCAATGCCTGGCAATATATAAAGGCCTGGTTTGGTCCTAGGATGTGCGCCCAAAAGTGCTATTTGCCCATGGAGTTAAATGACTAGAGTGTTTGGCATTACACTCAAGTGCTATCTATCTCGACTATCTAAATGACAATCAAAAGTGCTATACTATACTCGTTGTGCTATTGATATACTTTGTGCTATTTGTGCTATGGCCATCTTGCAATTTGTGCTATACTCAATGCTTGTGCTATATTTGGAAACTTGTGTTATTTCACTCGCATGATATCGTGCTATCTCTTACATTACTTGACTCTCTCGCTCTATCATTAGTTACTCTGCCTTTTAAATATGTTAATCATTTAAAGCATGCTTGATCCTGAGATTTAAGTCCTACTAGCGTTATCGCTCACCCTACTTATTGGTTATGTGTTCTCAGGTGAAACCGAGGAAGATGCTTACACTAAAGAGGACAAATGACCAAGAGTGAAGTCAAGAGTACCCTAGCGTCTTATTATTATGTTAGAGTTGAAGTTTAGTCTTTTACTTTATTCATAATGTAACTGGGCCCTAAAGAATGGCTCTGGTATTAGTAGTTGTAACTAGACATTTGAAAAGTTATTAATGAGATGTATTTGCTTTAATATTTATCATTCTCTAATGGTTTGATGTTTAGTACTCGCTCTGTACCCGTTTACTTGCAACTACCTCGCGTTCCGATATTCCACGTCGGAGCGTGGCACTAGGTACCTCTACTTCCACTTATAAGCAATAGACTTCCAAAGAGTCTCATATCCTTTGCAGAGATAGTCACTAATAGAGATCTTCAACTTCTCACAATCTGTATAATCTTCAGGGTATGTAGTTTCCCATTGATCTTCAGATAACCTCTCAGACTCAGCAAAACAAATCTGAAAATCTAACATGTGCTAGGAGTTCTGAGGTGCTTGCATGAGGGAAAATCTATGGAATGATAAATTCAAGTTGTACTTGATTCTGAACCTGGTGGCCATGCAGATGTGCCTATTAAACACAAGCTGAGCAAAATCGTTTCTAGCAGAAATGGCCCCAACTAGGCTAGGATAGAATCCAGAAGATAGTCCATTGGACATGAAGGGGAATCTGCCTCTAACCTCTGATAATATTTTCCCATTGGCCCTTATTAACATCCAGCAACCCAATCTGAACCTAGCTGCATTGAATTCCTTCATCTTTATGTACTTGGCCTGTGACTCTCTAAGGAGAGTGCTAAACATATCATAAAATCTAGGATTCAGGTGAAGGGTAATATCCATAAATTGTTTCTAGCCAGAGTTTGTTGGAATTGGTGGCTTCACTAGGATAGAGTTCAAGAAAAGCTTTGGTAGATAGATTGTGACTTTTCTGAGTGATTAAGTTCAGATCAGCCAACTGCACTTGAGATGTATGGAGGAGAGAGTGAAGCCAGTCCTCAAAGGTGAACTGGCATTTCATGGACTTCAAGAATGCCTTAATAGACAGGAACTCCTGAATAGGTCCATATGAGTTGAGAATGGTAGATAAAAGTATACTAAAAGGAGGGTGGAGTTTGGCTTGATTCTCTTTTAATTAGCATCCACTAGAAGATGAAAGTACCACACTGGGTACAATCTCTCAAAGGGAAAGAGTGGATCTGCCAGCCAATGGTGTGGAGGTTGTAGGAAGGCAAGAAAAGTAGTGAGGAGTTGAAGTATGGAGAGTGGGCATGCTTGCCTTGGAGGGTTTGAAATAGTATTTCAAAGGATATATGGTAGAATTAACTTTGTCAAAGGCAAGGGGCTGATCGTATAGTAAAGGTGCAGAGGGAGGAGGATCAGAAGAGGTAGAAGGAGGAGGTGGAGGTTGTTGTTGTTGCTCATCAGTAGAGGGAGCAGGTGGTGTAGGAGCAGTGGGGGCAGTAGGATGAGATGAGGGTGCAGGTTGTTCTAATTCAGGAGGGGCAGGACAGTGGAAGTAGTAGGAGCAGAGGTGTTGGTCTAGTGAGAGAGGAACTAGTCAAAGGTGAGGGAGGGAAAATAGGCTGACCATTTCTATAGAGCTTCCTTCTAACCTTCCTCTTAAATGTTTTGACTTTGGACCTAGCATCTACCACCAATCCTGAGACTCTAGAGGTCGCTTAGGCCTAGAAGGGGGGCTCCTGCTGCTGCTACTCAGGTTCAACTACCACTAATGACTGTTGCTGCTGCTCTTGCTTCTTCTCTTCTGCTGATCTTCCTCAACTACTGCTGAAGACTGCTCTGGCTCTGGTTGCTGCTCTTCTTACTGTTGCTGCTCTGGCTGCTGAACTGGTTGCTGAACATGTTCTTCTTGTTCTTTATGCTGCTATTGTGGTTGCTCTTCTTCTTAAAGAGTAGAGGGAGGAGAAGATGGCTAACTAGTGCCCTGTTGGCACACTAACCTAAGCAAAAGATCTTTCATCTGCCGGACCTCCTCAGCCAAGTAATCATACTTAACATCCATATGTTGAACTTGCTTTTGAAGAACTGACAAGCCTTCTTGCTGCTGCATCAAAATATCCAGCATCATGTTGGTACTGTTGCTACTCTCCCCCTGAGTCCTTGGCCGGGTCTCAAAATGAGGACGGGAGGAGTGATGTTCTACTTCTTCAAATGTTTCTTGCACAATGGAGTAGACCTAGGAATGTCTTCTTCTTGTACCACTCCCTTGCCCCTCAAATCTTTGAGTATTGAGCTGATGGTCTCTTCTGGTGCATTGTACTCAGGAGATGGGGCAGGTACTTGCTCTTGCTAAATTGGTTCTTGCTCTTGCTGAATACCCTGTTGCTCTTCTTCTTGCTATAGTTCATGTTGGTCTTGAGCACGGGCTTCACTCTTTCTTCTCTGGCTTCTTCATGCTGAATGACTGGAATAGATGAGGAATCATGTGCCTCATCAGGGAAGATCTCATGAGTGCACTGGGGCACAGAATCCTTAACCCATAAATTTTGAGCCTTGTTTTTCCAAACTGTAGTGGCTTCTTCTTAAAGTGGATAAGCCAATCTTTTCTTTCACACCAACTGAAATTCTCCACTGAGATCTACTGAGAACCTTTAAATATCAGGGTCAACAGTGGTCCATAAGGGAGGGACTCCAGTAGATTCCTGGATGCTACCATCTTTTCCAAATAACTGAGGGCAGGTTGACCCTATGTCTTTGGTAGCCCAAAAAAGTAGACTACCATCTCTGGCAGTTATGGAGGAATGGGTGCCACCCTGGGTGTTATGATGTTGGTGATGATAGAGTGAATGATCCTTTTCTCTGTAGATAACTCATTTACTAACAAACCTTTCTTGCTAACTGTCCCTAGCTTCCAATAATACCCATCTTCTGCTTATTCAGGGCACAATCTCACTGAGTCTATGGCCGGAGTTGGACAGTCCAAAAGTTCAACTAAAGCACTTCAGAAACTGTGACCTTGGTGCCTTTTACAATCCTGTTACTAAACCTTTTGCAGAAACTTAAGGGACAGAAAGAAAGCCTTAAGGGCTCTTTCAAAAGTTGGTTCTAATATCTGGCACATTCTGGACCAGCCCATAGCTGCTAGGTTTATTCTACCCAACCTAGACTACCATGCAACTGGTTGAAATCTACAACCTTCCTGAAAAGATGGAAAACTTGGCAGAGGAATGCTTGGAGTTGTTCAAGGGTGAGAAATTTTCCTTCAGGAACCCTACAGGAGGCCATCTAGACAGAGACGGATGAGAAGAGTTTAGAGAACTATCAAAGGAGTCAAGAAATGAAGTTTAGAGATCAAGAAGACTACCTTTCTTCAGTGGATGAGAGGTTTGTAGTTTCTCTAAAGGCGGTTCCGGAGGAGATGAACAGTACGCACGGGAAGAGGAAGAAGATGATAGGAGAGTCGGAGAGAGAGTTCACATGAGTGCTTTGGGAAAAGGAAGAGGTGGTCCTAATATTATAGATGAAAAGTAAGGACCAAAGATGAGGAGATGAACGACTGTGATTAAAAGAATGAACTGTTATTGTAATAAATACCTCTTCAAATTTAAAAATTATTATCATTTATTATTTTAAATTAATGTGATTCCTTCTTACAGACTCCGACTATAAGGAGTCGAATTTCCTTCTCCGACTTCCAAGAGTCGCAATGTGCATTTCCTACTTCATGAGTCGCAGAAGACTCCGACTATGAGAAGTCGTAGTCTAAACTCCAACTTTCAGCAGTCGCAGTACTGGGACTTAGAGAAATTCAATGAGTTTTCAACATAAACTTGCAGAAACTCAAACATGGATTTATCATGGCAATTCAATCAGGGTTACACATACCTATTTCTCTTTTAATAGATGTAAATCTATCATTAGGAAGAGGTTTAGTAAAAATATCAGCTAATGACTTTCTGTAGAGACAAAATCAAGTAAAATGTCACCATTACTTACATGGTCCCTGATGAAATGATGTCTGACCTCAATATATTTTGTTCTTGAATGTTGAACATGATTTTTGGTCAAGTTAATTGCGCTTGTGTTGTCACACAACATTGGAATTTCTTGAAGTTTTGAACATAGTCTTCCAGTTGATGTTTGATCCACAACAGTTGAGTGCAGCAACTTCCAACCGCAATGTACTCTGCTTCTATTGTGGACAGTGCTACTAATTATGCTTTCTGGAAGACCAAGAAATCAAGCAACCTGCAAGAATCTGACATGTACCACTGGTGCTTTTTCTATCTATTTTGCATCCAGCATAGTCAGCATCACACTATATCTTTTTTTTTTTTGGTCAAACATGGTCCTTAGGGCCTAAAGCTGGAGAGTGCACCCTCCCCTGGGGGGGAGAATGATCCCACTCCACTAACATAGACATCTGGGCCAAAAATATATATGAAGCACAAAGGCAAAAGGTACATCAGCAACGGGCATACCCCCGTCAGATGAGTCTAACATTTAATAGATCCAATCTGTCACAACAACCAGTCCCTTACAAGTAAAAGGAAGGCTTCGATCGCCCCAAAAGAAATCATTTTTCCTAGAAGCAATCGCATGATTAGCGAGCTGATCAGCCACCTGATTTGTATCGCGAAGACATGAGAAAACAGACCAGGATAATCATGAATGAGGTCCTTAGCAATATGCCACCATCTGTAAGATTGCCAAGAGACACAAGTGCGCTGCTGGATGGAATGAACAAGAGCTAAGGTGTCTGAGTAAATGGCCGAGAGGCAGATGCCAAGGGACGCAACAAGCCGAAGGCCATCGCAGGGAGCACGAGTTTCTGCAGTAAGGCTATTACCTTCCCCGTAGAAGTAAGCAAAAGCCACCAGGACTGCCCCGAATCTGTCCCGAATACAACCACCTCCACCACATAAACCAGGATTGCCTTTGAGGCCCCATCAACATTGAGACAGTTCTGAATGGGAGGAATCCAGCGAATGAACTTCAGTTGCTTAACTGAAGTATGGGGAACAAAGCCATGGTCATTAATAATCTACATCTCAGCCACCGAAGGAGCAATTTTAAAGACATTTTGGAGAGAGCAAAGAGATATTATGCTTAATGTTCCTGATAATATCATCCACCCTTATACACTATATCTAATTAATTTGAAATCAGAACATCTAGGATACCATAAACCTAATTTACTTGTGTTTAAGATATCTAAAAATTCTTTTAACAGTATTAACATGTGATTCTTTAGGATCAGCTTGAAATCTTGCACACAAACATACATTGAACATTATATCTAATCTACTGGCAGTAAGATGGAGTAATGATCCAATCATACCTCTATAGATCTTTTGATCTACTTTCTTGCCAAGTGGATCACTATCTAACTTAATTCCTGAGCTCATGGGTGTTCCTAAGGGCTTACACTGGTCAAAACCTTATTTTGAGAGTAAATCATAATATATTTAGTTTGAAAATGTGAGTACCTTCCTTGGTTTGCTTGATTTGCAAGCCAGAAAGTAATTAAGTTAGATAATGAAGACCCATCTGGTCCCAATATTGGATGGTCAGAAGGTCTAGGGACAAGAGTCCAACTTGGCTGCGTTGGAACTGATTAAGTTCCTCTTGAATTGTAAGGATCCAAGATTCATTCAACCAGTGCATCATTGATTGTCCTAGGCTCAATTTGAGACACAAATGCAGAAAATCACAAGGAATGTTCATACCTCTTGTTCTTACCCTATCTTGAGGATCACCTATAATGCTTTCTCTTGGATGATCTCTGTGATACCTCAATTCTCTAGGCAGTCCTTGTTGTTGAAGTTCCTCTAGTGGTGGATCTTCTTTTTTTTCTTCTTTCTCTCCTTCTTCAAAAGATGTCTGTTCTAGATCCCTACACAGATCTTCAACACAATCCTCTTCTTCTTCTATTCTCCTAATAGAAGGGTTAGTCTCATCAAATAAAATATGCACTGTTTGCTCTACAGTTAAAGTTCTCCTATTAAACACTTTATATCCTCTAGGTTTTGAAATAATCTTAACAGAAAACCTTCATCACTTTTAGCATCTACTTTCCTAAGTTATCTTTACCATTGTTCAAAATAAAGCACTTACAACCAAAAGGTCGAACATGACTGATGTTGGGATTTTTCTCCTTTTATAGCTCATAAGGTGTCTTCTTTAGGATTGGTCTGATCATGCACCTGTTGATGATGTAGTAGGCTGTGTTGACTACTTCTGCGAAGAAGTATCTTGGTAAATTGTACTCTGTAAGCATAGTTCTGGCCATGTTAAGCAATGTTATATTTTTCCTTTCTGCTACTCCATTTTGTTGAGGTGTTCTTGGTGCAGCGAAATTGTGTTCTATTCCATTTTCTTCACAGAACTTCACAAAATCTTCATTCTTGAATTCCCCACCATGATCATATCTGATACGGATTATCTGAAACATTTGATTCTTTTGTACTAATTTGCTTAACTTCAGAAAAGCTGAAAATATTTCTTATTGGCTTCCAAAAAGGATACCTAAGTGTACCTTGAGTAGTCATCTACAATTACATAGCCATACACTTTTTCTCCAAGACTAACTGTTCTTATAGGTCCAAATAAGTTCATGTGAATAAGCTCTAAAAGCTTAGATATTGTAACCACTGTTTTGGACGTAAATGATGTCTTGGTTTGCTTTCCCTTTGCACAGGCTATACAGATTCAAGACTTCTTTAATTTCATCTTCAGAAGACCTTCAACTAGATCATGCTTGATTAATTTCTTGATTACTGAAGTGCTTACATGTCCTAGTCTTCTGTGCCACAAATCAGTTTATTCACTCTTGGTAGTTGCAAGACACAAATTTACTTCTTTTAGTTCTGCTAACTGTAAGGTGTACAGATTCTTGACTCTTTGAGCTTCAAATACTATTTTTCCATCTTTTCGAATAATACATTTGTCAGTCTGAAATTTTACTAGGTGACCCTTGTCACACAATTGACTGATGCTAATTAGGTTGTACTTCAATCCTTCTACATACATGACATCTCTATCAGATTATTTTCTTTTATTCCTATTGCTCCACATCCTAAGACCTTCCTTTTCCATTGTCTCCATAAGTGACCTGACCACTTTCATCTCTAAAGCTTGTGAATAACTTCCTGTCACCTGTCATATGCCTTGAGCACCCACTATCCAAATACCATTTGGATGCTCTCAGGCGACCCTACAAACAAACTTAAGTTGTAACTTTTGGTACCCAAACTTTCTTGGGTCCTTGATGGTTAGTCTTAGGGATCCAGCACAAATGTCTAGTTGTGCATGTGCTGACAGTGTGTCCTAGCTGGTTACAGTGACTACATCATAAATCAAAAGCATTCTTCATGTGTGTAGTGTTGTTAAATTTCTATTTTTGTTTGTAAGCACTTTGGTTAACTTTTCTAGGATTTTTAATTCCTTTTTCTTTTACAATTGTAGAGTTGGATACTTTTCAGGATACACAATATCTTCTTCATTATGTGGAGGTGTATATCCTACTCCATATTTCTTCTTACCTGTCCTAGAACATTTTAGTCTGACAAATAAAGATGTTTTACAATTTGATATTTTCTCTATGGTAGCTCTTAGATAGTTGTTTTCTTCTTTTATTTTTTTCTTCTCTTTAAGTTCTTTTAGATTTGATTCCATTTCCATGATTTTACTGTTTTTATTTCTTAAGTCTTCACATAGTAATTCATTAGCTCTTTGAGTTTCATTTAAACTTTGTCCTAACCATTCTGCTTCATTTTTTAGGAAGGTGTTGACCTTTTCTTGATTTACCAAATTTAGCTTAACTACTTTTATTGCTTAACTATTGTTTTATATTTTTCATATAATTCGTTGAAGGCATCTTCAAGGCTATCAGAATTAGATTCATAACATGATGTGAAAGAGGTTTCAAATTTACCTGATCCAGTCTTGCCATGAGGGCTAGATTTGCTTTTTCTTCTTCTTCAGATTTTGAATTTGAAGAGTCTGAACTGGTGGCTTCTTCATTATCCCATGCTGCTACCATTGCCTTTTTCTTGTATCTTTTGAATTTCTTTTCTTTGCCTTTCTTCTTTTCAGATCTTTCTGCTTGATCCTTCTTCTTCAGCTTGGGACATTCAGACTTGTAATGTCCTAGTTGATTGCACTCATAGCATGTTGGTTCCTTCTTCTTGTCCTTCTTAAAGAATCTCTTTGAACCAAACTTCTTCTTCTTTGCAAGGATCCTTTGCAGTTTTCTTGACAGCATAGCTTCATCATCACTGTCATCTGATTTCTCCTTTGAATCATCAGAGGAGGAAGAATCTGCAGCCTTCAAAGCATTTTGGCATTTTGTTTTTCGATGAATTTTTAGAAAATCTTTCCATGTTAATTTCATGAGCCATTCAGGATCCGATTAATTTATCAATGGAAAGCTGAGTTAGATCATGTGCTTCCTCAATAGCAGTAACCTTAGGGTCCAAACTTTATTAATGATCTTAGAATTTTTCTTACAGTTTCTTCATTTATAAGAACTTTTCCTAGAGAACTCAGTCCTACTATTATGTTTGAAAAACGATTGTACATCTGAGTTATATTTTCATTAGGAAGCATTTTAAATTGTTCATATTGAGAAACAAGAATATCTATCCTAGCTTGTTTTTACTCTATCAGTTCCTTCATAGTAACTTGTAGTTTATCCCACATTTCTTTAGCAGTTCTACAAGCAGATAGTCTATTGAATTCTCTTTTAGATAGAGCACAACATAGATAATTTTTAGCCTTATATTCAAGGACATATTCCTCTTATCTGTTATGGAGAGAGCATAGGTAGATTCACCAAGAATATCAAAATCACCTTGTTCTATTACCTGCCATAGATCAAAATCTGTGCCTCTCATGAAGCATTCCATCCGCATCTTCCAGTAGTGATAATCCTCACCATCAAAGAATGGTGACCTTGTAACAGACTGGCCTTCATAGTTGTGACTTTCAGCTGCGATCTCTTCTCAAATCTTTCAATTCTTCTGAGAAGACCTCGCTCTGATACCACTTGTTGGATCGAGATGGCACTAATGATGTCCTAGAAGGGGGTGAATAAGACTTCTTGACCTTTAAAAAAATTTATCTGAAATTAGACAACACTAAATAGAACTGTTATAATTTAGTGAAGTGTGTGATTCAAGTGCAAATTGGTAGAAACAATCACACAAATGCACAAGGAATTTTATCCTGGTTCGGCCCTTCCCACATGGAAGTCCTACATCCAGTCCTCAAGCAAACCACTTGAGAATTTTCTAAACTGCCAAGAAAACTTGGCCTTCTCTCACCCTTGAGAGGTATTACAAGCCCACTTGCTCCCAAGCAAGTCCTCCCTTAACAGGGGTACAATACTTCCTTTCACAAGGTCTTCCCTACTCAAGAGGGGCACTGCAGGAACAAACCTCCTGCGGGCTTACACAGATAGAATTGTAAAACACTAGTGTGTTTGCTCTAAAGAGTGAGCAAACACAAGAGATTCAGAAAGGAATAAGAAATAAGAACTACAGCTGTGATCCTTTCTGAATCCGGAAGGGTGGACTAAAATATATCTAATTACAAATTCCACCCAACAACAAGACTTCTATGAAAAGGAGAGCTTAGAGATTTTCTGATTGAATAGGCTCTCATTGTTGCAGCTTAAGAGAAGGCTTGTAGAAGCTCTTGCTAGCAGAAAGAAGGAGGGAGTTGAGTGAATTGCTAGCTGATTGCACACACTCTTGGTGTTTTGTGTCTTCTCTTGCTCAAACTTCAGCTTCTATATATCCTTCAGAGGATGTATCCGCTTGAAACTATCCGTTGAAGATCTAGCCATTTGACGAGTGGTCTTTGATCCTTTAGGTGCAAATGAGTCTTTTATTATCCATTAGTTCTTCATCTTTTTTAGCTTTCCAACGGCTTCAGACCATGCTTGTAGCTTCTCAGCTTAGCGGTCAGCTTCTAATTAATGTTTTTTGAGAGCTCCATACTGAAAACGTGCATAATAAATGATCTGCAACAAGGGCAAAACAAAAGAAGGGATACCTCCATACTTTCTGAGGTAGGTCAGTTAGAGATATATATAAAAGTATAGAAACCTCGGACAGACACAAGTTTAGAGCAAAATAATATAGACAGACAGTTGCAACAAAAGGTAAGGTGAGGTTCTGACAGTGGTAGGTGAACCTCTGTCAGATACCCAATGTGCCTGAAGGCATTAATTTGCAAGACATCTACTGAACGAAAGGAAAACCTGAACTTATGACATAAAGCAAGAGACCAATTTGAATAAATCAGACATTTTTATAGATAATTTTCTGTGGTTGTTTTGAGTACATATATCCTATCTGTCAAATATATCAAATAATAATATCATGACAGGATATATTTTAAATGATATACAGATGCTATGTGATCTATAGAGGATATCATTAAGAAAATGTAATACCAAACAATCAACATTTCATGAAATTATAAAATAGTTTGCATGGAAAAAGTTGAAGTACAAAAGTTGTCAGGGAAGTTGGAGACGAAAAGATGTAATTCGATTTTCTGAAGTCGGAGAGTCTAAGATAAGAGAAATAGATTAACATTCGACTCTACAGAAATCCTAGAAGGAATTCGACTTCATAAACTTGGAGTGACTCATTCGACTTCCTGGAGTTGGATATCAACGAAGAGATTTACGACCTTCTAGAAAAGGAGAGTAGACTTCAACTTTTGAAGTCGGTAGTGAGGACTTCAAATTCGATACCCTACTTCGACTTTTCAATGTCGGAGTCTAGGATTCGACTTCTCAAGAAATAGAGTAAATACTTCAATTTTCCAAGGATAGTCCACTTCGATTTTCCAAAGTCGGAGTCCACAGTCGGAGACAGTATGATACATAGAGTATTTTGTGCACTTAGAAAATTTTCAGATAGAGTTGATACAGTATTGTTCAAATATGTTTTCTTGTGATATATTCTAGTAGATTGATTTGTAGAAAGTTCTTTAAAGATTTTGTCATAGCAAAATCACCATGTTAAAATAATTTAAAGTCTTAAATAATTTTCTTAGGGATAGTTGCTCAACACAATCTTCAGTTGGCAGAATTGAAAAAAGTCAACTTGTGCCTTGCAACTACAAAGAGTGAAGAGACTGATTTATGGCATAGAAGATTAGGACATGCTAACTCCTTAGTGATCAATAAATTAATCAAGCATGATCTAGTTGAAGGTCTTCAAAAGCTGAAATTCAAGAAATCTAGAATCTATACAGCTTGTGCAAAAGGAAAGCAGACTAAGACATCTTTTCAATCCAAACAATGGTAACCTAAACTATTGGAACTCATTCATATGGATCTATTTGGACTTATAAAAATAGTAAGTCTTGGAGGAAAGGTCTATAGCTATGTAATTGTGGATGATTATTGAAGATATAATTGGGTATCATTTTTGGAAACCAAAGAGAAACCTTCTCAACTTTACTGAAGTTTAGTAGACTAGTACAGAAGAGTCGGAAATATTAAATTAATCAGCATCAGATCTGATCATAGTAGGGAATTCAAAAAAGAAGAATTTTTAGATTTTGTGAAGAAAATGTGATTGAACATAACTTCTCCGCACCAAGAACACCTCAACAAATGGAGTAGCAGAAAGAAAGAACAAACACTGCTGGACATGGTCAGAACAATACTTACAAAATATAATCTACCAAGATACTTCTGGATAGAAACAATCAACATAGCTTGCTACATATCAATAGCTGCATGATTAGACCAATACTGTAGAAGACTCCATATGAACTCTACAAGGAGAACTGGCCAAACATTAGTCATCTTCGACCTTTTGGTTGTAAGTGTTCATTTTGAATAATGGTAAAGATAATCTAGAAAATTATATGCTAAAAGTGATGAAGGTTTTCTATTAGGATATATTTTAAACCTATAGGATATAGGTGTTTACAGAAAAACTTCAACTATTGAACAAACAGTTCATATTTTTTTCAATGAAACTAACCCTTCTATTAAGAGAATAGAAGAAGAAGAAGATATTATTGAAGACTTATGCAGGGATCTGGAACAAGCCTCTTTAGAAGAAAGAGTAAAGGTAAGGAAGATCCTCCAATAGAATAACTTCAACAATAGGAAGAAACACATGAAGGACTTCCTAGAGAATTAAGGTAGCACAGAGTTCATCCAAAAGAAAATATAATAGGTGATCCTTAAGATAGAGTAAGAACCAGAGGTATGTCCATTCCCTATGATTACACTACATTTGTATTTCAGATTGAGCCTAGGACAAGCAATAATGCACTGGCAGATGAATCATGGATCCTAGCTATGCAAGAGAAACTTAACCAATTCCAACACAGCCAAGTCTGTACTCTTGTACCTTGACCTTCTGATCATCTAGTTATTGGGACCAGATAGGTCTTCAGAAACAAAATAGATGAATCAGTGGTGATCACCAGAAACAAGGTCAAACTGGTAGCTCAGGGTTATTCCCAAGAAGAAGGCATTGACATTGATGAAACATATGTTCCAGCTGCTAGATTAGAGGCAATTAGAATTCTATTAGCATATGCATGTTATTTAAATACCAATTTGTATCAAATTGATGTAAAGAGTGCTTTTCTGAATAGTTTCATAAAACAAGAAGTTTATGTTGAGCAACCACCAGATTTTGAAGATACTAAATATCCAAATCATGTTTTTCGTTTAAGAATGCACTATATGGTTTGAAACAAGCTCCAAGAGCTTGGTATGAAAGACTAAGTGTATCTTCTAACACATGATTTTTTAACAGGTAAAGTATATAGCACTTTATTTATTAAGAAATTTTCTGAAAGGATCTTGATTGTACAAATATATTGATGATATTATTTTTGGTTCTACAAATGAATCACTTTGCAAATTCTTTGAAAATCTCAAGCAAAGTGAGTTTGAAATGAGCATGATGGGTGAACTTATATTTTCTTGGCTTGCAAATCAAGCAAACCAAGGAACATAATCACATTTTTCAAACCAAGTGTATTTCATATCTGCTTTCAAAATATGGTTTTATCATATGTAAGCATTTAGGTACACATATGAGCTCAGGAATAAAGCTAGATAGTGATCTAATTGGCAAGAAAGTAGATCAAAAGATCTATAGAGGTATGATTGGGTCATCACTCTATCTCACTGTTAGTAGACTAGATGTAATGTTCAGTGTATGTTTGTATGCCAGATTTCAGGTTGATCCAAAAGAATTTCAGATTAATGTTGTTAAAATAATTTTAGATATATTAATACAAGTAAATTGGGTTTATGGTATTATCCAGATATTCTAAATTAAAATTGCTTGGATATAGTGATAGTGACTATGCTGGATGCAAAATAGACAGAAAAAGCACCAGTGGTACTTATCAATTTCTTGTAGGTGCTTAATCTCTTTGTCTTCCAGAAAATAAAACTTAGTAGCATTGTCTACAATAGAAGTAGAATACATTGCAGTTGGAAGTTGCTGCACCCAGTTCTTGTGGATCAAATATCAACTTGAAGACTATGGTCACAAATTACATGAAATTCCAATGTTGTGTGATGACAAAAGTGCAATCAAACTAACAAAAAATCCTATCCAGCACTCAAGAACAAAGACATTGAGGTCAGACATCATTTCATAAGGGACCATGCAAGTAATGGTGATATTTTACTTGATTTTGTTAGTACAGATCATCAATTAGCAGATATTTTTATTAAACCTCTTCCTGAAGATAGATTTACTTCAATTAGAAGAGAAATAGGGATGTACAACTTAGAATATTTAATGTTTATTACTATTCTTTGATAACTATCTTTTATTGAAAGAATTACATGCTGACGGTATGCTGGAAGCACTCACTCTAGGGGAGCAACAGAAAGCTCTGGTTGAGGGGGAGCCTCAAATTTTCTCAAGGAGGACATCCCTGAAGAGGATGTAGTCACATATGTGTTAAATTCTTAATTGTCCTTTAACAATACTACTAACAAATTTCTTGCAAGTATCTTTTTATGAACAAATGCAAGGAGTCTTCTTGAAGACCTCCCAACATAACAGCAAGTAGAAATACAACAGCAGATGTCGACATATTCAAGATTGTGTCGACATACATAGAGGACAGGTCGACACATATGAACACCTATTGATAGATGAAGGATGTGTCGACACACATAAGAGGGTCGACACACCATGGAACAATTGTCGACAAATAATGTCAAATGGTTGACACATCAGAAGAACCTTGAAGATCTGACAAGCATCAACTGAGGGGGAGCCTCACATCAAGGGGGAGCAAGTAAAAATAGGAGATGATAATTCGTGACAAATATTGTTGAACCCCTCTCTCTCAACTCATAGCCAGTTATTATAAGAAGTCTCTACAACTAAAGGTGAGAACGTAAATGGTAAGATTCTTCCTTTTTTGGCTATTGACAAAAAGGGGGAGAGTATTGTATGTATGATTTTCTACATAATGCTTATTTTTAATGATAATGTTATAAAATTCTCATGAGTTTTGTCATCAACAAAAAGAGGGAGATTGTTGAACCACTCTTATATATTATCCTTTTATTTTAGTGATAACAAAACTCATGTTATCATAATCCTCCTTAATATATTTCAATATCATTCTTTATCTCATGAATATTGTATTTTCCATCGTTTCATTAAGATTTACACTGATCTATAACTTAGACATTTGAAATTCAACTTCGTCATGCATGTTTTGATCATGTTCAGTCGAAGCTTACTTCGTCATATACGAAGATAGCTTCGTCATATCCGAAGGTACACTTCGTCATATCCAAAGTTCACCGCATCATATATGATGTTACAATTCATCATGCATGTTTTTGGTTGTGATCAGTCGAAGTCCAACTTCTTCATATACGAAGCTAACTTCGTCATAATCTGAAGTTCTATATGAAGTTTAACTTCGACCGACTACGTTGTTTTCCATTCTATACGAAGTTACACTTCGTTATATCCAAAGTAACTTCATCATATCTGAAGTTCACTTCGACAACTACGATGTTTTCCAGTCTATGCAAAGTTACACTTCGTCATATCCGAAGTTAACTTCATCATATCCGAAGTTAACTTCGACCGACTATGTTGTTTTCTTATCCAGTCGAATTGACACATCTATTGCTTTTACATCAATCATGTTCAAACATTGATTATGTTCAAACATCGATTGCTTTAACATCGATTATGTTCAAACATCGATTGCTTTCACATCAATTATCTTTCAACATCGATTGTCTTTTAGACATCGATTGTCTTTAAACATTGATTGCCTTTGGACATCGACTGCCTTTGGACATCAACTATCTTTGGACATCAACTGCCTTTTTAACATCAATTCCCTTTAGACATCGATTACCCTTTAGACATTGATTCCCTTTAGACATTGATTACCTTTTGACATCGATTCCATTTAGACACCGATTCCCTTTAGACATCGATTCCCTTTAGACATCGATTACACCTTAGATATTGAATACCTTTAATCAAACGTTGATTGCTTATATGTTTCATATCAATTGTTGTTATAATCGATTACTGACCTACTCCGACTCCTGGAATGTCGAAGTAAGGTATCGACTTCTATTATCAACTATACTTGATTGTTGTAATGACTGTTATATTTGCAAAAAAAAAAAATTACTAATGTATTATATTCTGATTAATTTTTTAATCCTTATGGAATCACTTAATGAACAAGATTAACACATGATTTACACTGTGATATTCTCTCTTTTATCTGTACAATAATCTATCTAATGAAAGTTGTACTTCTCTACTCGCTTTAGTTAATTTCCTGTTTTAACATATCTGAAGTTTAGATTTATAGTATATTTTCAAGACAGCTACGTGTCTTACAAAGACATCTGTAAGCGTCCTTCAAAATGTCAAGTTTTCATATTTTAAGGAAAAGCTCTTTTGTAGTTGTACTACGCACCAAGTAGGTGTCCATTCCTCTTTGAATGCTCACCTACCCCAA
Organism: Colocasia esculenta; assembly: GCA_014218235.1. Lineage (NCBI taxonomy): Eukaryota > Viridiplantae > Streptophyta > Magnoliopsida > Alismatales > Araceae > Colocasia > Colocasia esculenta. Next base: position 26,937,887 of record CM024756.1, on the reverse strand, counting down.
TACTCTTCAGGGATAGACCTTTTTCTCTAGAAGAGAAAAGACTTTGCATGGGTATGGGGTGTGCATTTATTGCAGCGGTCTATAGAACCATACTGCTACCCAAGTAGCTTCGAAGCCGTAAGAAGCTCAAGATCTGATGGACCTCTCAAGCTGTCTTCCAGTCACAACGTCCAGAATTCAAACCGGAAGCTAAAGACTCTGAAGGTTATATAAGGAGCTGAAGTTTTAAACAATATATACATGTGTGAGTGTACACAATTACAAGAACAAGCATAAGTACATAGTGAGATCACCACATACTACACTCTGAAAGAAAGAGAAGAACATACAAGATCTCAAGAGAGCCATCTGTTCAAGCTACGACTTGCATGCTCTCTTGCATTTAGAAGTTTCTTGGGTGGCATTCAGTGTTCTATAGTTTCTTTTGTCCACCCTCATAGTCAGAAAGAGTTAGAGGATTCACTGATATTTATAATCTCTTTCTGATCATATGTATTTGCTTATTTCTGAGCATACACCCATTTCATTCTATTTAGAAACCATCAGAGAGTTTGTTCCCTTTGTTCTCGTTTTGAAAGGAGGACCTACTGTGATAGGAGACTGTAAAGCCCTTCGTGAAGGGAAGACTTGCTTGGCGGCAAGTGGGTGTAATACCTCTCAAGGAGAGAATGCCAAGTATTCTTGACAGTTAGTGAAAATCCCAAGGGTGCTGGGGACTGGATGAAGGATTCCCGATTGATAGAAGGTCCGAACCAGGATAAAATCTCTGTGCATTTTGTGTGATTGTTTCGGCCAAGTTTTCACTTGTTTCACACAAACCACACTAAGTACTAACGATACTATCTAGTGTTATATTAGTTTTAGATAAATCTTAATAGTGCAACAGGTCCTATTCACCCCCCTCTAGGACATCTAAGGCTCCATCTCAATCCAACACAGTTCCATCTCAATCCAACATAGTTAAGCCATTTATTTAAGTCATATCTATGTCGCCCCAATTTGACCTTTTGCTTTCAGTCATTCTTTGGCTCATTTTGAGCCCTTTAAAGCCATAAACAAGCCCATCATTGATTTGAAGAGCTATGAGCCATGTAAATCTCATTAAATGTAGAATTATCTTGAAATCCAATCTAGTGATAGACCACCTATTAATTTGAAAGTGGCTTGTCATATAGTGTGTTCCTTTATGTGGTTGCTTGGTAAGCCGTATTCTAAAATATCTTTTGTAATCTCATTCTTGGATCGAGTCTTCATGTTTCGTGGATCATGGGTAGCTCTCATGACTAACAACATCACTTAGAAGGCGGTTTACCTCTTAGCCACGATCCAGGTTGTCCCTGCCATTACCAATCTCCTCATTACTTGGATTGAGTGGGAGAAATAGTGTGAACAACTGGTTAACCCATAATTGTCACTTTGCCGCAGTTTGTTGACTTGCCGCTACTATACACATTCTTTAGAAAGTGATCTAACTCATAGCTCTATTCTGAAGGTGACCACAAAATAGCCATATGTTGTGTCTCTTCCATAAAGTTGCATGACCACATTCTTCATTGCATGGGACAAGTGGATATTGTTGTAGGGGGTCCTTGCAACCCATTGTGATCCTTAGATGCCCTAATGCCCTTAGAAACTCTCTTGGTAGGGAAAAATAAAAGAAGACCCCATTTGAGCCCATTTTTTGGATTTAAATTAGAGCTCTCCACCTTATATATGAACCCTTACTCATTTGTGCGAGATGGAACGCTAGAGTAGAGTCTTAAGAGTCCAGAAGCGAGGTGTGAGAGGTTCTGAAACTACCACATGGCCTTCCTCATCCGAAGCCCTCTCTCTTCGATCTTAAAATCATCATCCTACAAGGCCTTCCATATTGTAGTAGCAGTCTACAAGGAGCAGGATGGGGCTTTAGCATCATCTTCCATATCTCTTTCATCCGCACGGCCAAAGGGAAACACTAGGGCGTTCTCCCTCTACCCATCTACCTCTTTTTCTCTTTTCAATATCATTTCATCATCATGAATTAGAACAATACATCATTTGCTTCATATGAACATGGCATACATACACACACATTTTATCACCCATATTTGGACTAAACACCCCCCCCCTTCCCTTATGGTAAGAGACTCTCCTTTTGTTCTACATTTCACTATGATGATACATGATGTCTCCATTCCTAATCCATTAATTCATTTTCTGATCACATGGCATGCATAGGCAAAAGAAATAGCATGAGGCCCTAACCTTTTGGTTGTCTAAAAGGCGATGAAGAGATAACTTACATTTCCCACACGCGATCATGGAGCGCAACAAGGGTGCTTATTTGGGGACTTCCGTAAGTCTTAGTCGGTCATAGATTCCCATGTAGTCACCTAGTCGGTTATACCTATTTCCCCCTTAGCCTAGGTAACATGCACAGTAAGGACAATCAAGCCCTAGTCAAGTAAGATTCAACCCTGTAGGACCTTCGTGTTTGAGTGAATCCGCCTATTTTAATTATTTGGCTAAAAGGTCCATTTAAATCCTAAAAGACACCACATCATTCTCAATTGTGTGGTTAGGTGAGACTTTTTTTCCTTTTATTTTGTCTATTTAGTTATTTTTTTATTTTTTATGGTCAGGTTAGAATTTCTGCATTATTGTATGTTTGATTGCTTTAGGAAGATAGTTCGTAGACAACACCCCATCATGGAGTGGCGCTCTAATCCCTTGTATAGTCTTGATGACACCTATGATACTATATCTCAAACTGATCAACTTGATCAACAGTCTTTCTGTACATCGTGGTCACTTGGATCCGTGTAATGGTTTTAGTGTGGTGCTCATGGCCAATGTGGGGTCATTGAGCCTTGGTTGTGACTTATGGGTGTTGTGTGGGTGTTGTGGGCCTTAAGTTTTAGCCCATTTAGCTGTTGGTTTTCTGGTGAAGAAGGAGATGAGTAGGTCGTCGTGTTTGAATGTGACGGCTACCTACATTGCGATTCACCGAACAGTCTTTCCAGTGCGCTGCATGTTTGGCGACGGTTTGGTCTGTGGCATTTAATGCATGTTAACGCAACGTCTACCTACGTCACGATTTAAACTGTGGCATTTATTGCTCTGTTTCGAGCCAAACAGAGCAGAGGTGGCTCTGTCCGATTGTGGGGAGCTGTTGTACTACGGTTCTCGACATTTTCGACTTGCTGGAGGTTTGTTCGGCGCGGTTCCACACGAGGAGGGAATTTGGAGCGTGGACTGGCGGCAATGTAGCGTTCTTCACATTCTGTGTGGTCTTCTAGTCGGTAGGGAGACTTCCCCTTTGTGATTTATTGCTAAGTTGTTCTTAGAGCTGGTAGAACATGCTATGGTGTTAAGCTATGGTTTATCTTTCAATTAATGGTTTATATTGTAGTTTACATGGTATTTGTATGGATTTCTATTAGAGGGGGATGGGCTTGACCATCTGCCTGACAAGGCGACGGGTCAGGCCATCGCAATTTGAACGCGACCTTTACCCCATCGTGATTGTTCCATTACATTCATGCATCAATGTGTGGTCAGACCAATTGGCATAAACCTGTCTCTTAGGTCCATCACGTTTATGGCTTTGGATTGTCGCGTTGTTTTGAAGGCTATAGGTGGTGTCATCGCGTTTAGGGTTTGACTGAGTCGGTGGGTGTGGTCACGACATGTCAGGCCATCACATCCTTATCGCGCCACTGTGCCCTGTCGCGTTCAGTTTGGAATCCCGACCGTTGGTGTCATCGCGTTTATTAAGGTGACATCTATGTCCGTCACGGTTCAGCTTCTGAGGTGAGTTTGTGTTGGTTAGGTAGTGATGGTCTTGTGTGGGCCTAGCCCTAGTGATTTAATGTAGATTTAGATGTTTAAGTGTAGTTAATAATAGTAAAGCATGATATTAGATTAATGGTTCGATTTATGATTAGTTAGTGAGTTGTGTTAGTTATGGTGATTATGTTAATCATGTTAAGCTGTCATTAAATTAAGGTTATGTGGTTTATTTGTACAATGGTGTGTGGTTGCTATGGAGGTCATGAGTTGACCAATGACAAGCAAATTTAGTTTATGAATATGTGGTTTATAAATATAAGCTTGATGGTACGATTAAGTGTTCAGAGTGGTTTGTGGGTTTGCCGAGTTTGGTGGTCCGGCGCCTATTCCAGAATGCCTCTCTAGTCAGGTACCCCAGGTTCTTTGTGAACTAGGCACGTTGTTGCTCTGGGTTTGTCACGGTACTATATGTGTGCACAGTCGAGGTCTGTGTCGCCTTCCTGGACACCGTCACTCCTATGTTTGACTTGTACGTCTGGCTGAGGGAAAGTCGGCAATGGGGCAGTGACTTGTGTGAGAGTTGTGTTCAGTCGCTTGTAGGGCGCTCGTGGTTGGGGGACAAACACTAGTAGACGTACTGGTCCCTAGCTAGTCCTATGTTTTACAGTGCCTCACTTTAGGGAGCTTGGGCTAGAGTCCTTAAAGGTGCCAGGCATGGGCCTACAGTTGTGTGGTCTGCAGGTGTGGTGTTGGTTGGTCTCCACAGTTTGTTCGCTTACTATGTGTTTGTGTAGCGGCAGTTGGTCCTTTCATCTTGGACTGCGAGACTGAGAGGTAGTTTCTATTGTGTTGTCCGGGTTGGATACTGGCATCATGAACTAGTAGTTTTACCCGCGTAGCGACGACGTTCCTTCCGACTCGAGCTTTGCTAGTGGTTGTGGCTGTGAGTGGTGACTCACGGTTGTGGTTCTACTCATTTGTGGTGTGCCTTGTTAGTGACACGGTTGTGTGTACAGTTTAGTTATGGTGCCTCGTGGTTGTAGTGATTGTACCCTTCGAGGGGTAGCTAGTTGTTGTGGCACGCCATGTGCCAGCCTTTTCAGGTGTTGAGGTGGAGTTATGCTCCGTGGAGGTTGTGTCGTAGGACCTTCCACTTGTTGTGTTGTAACCTTTTATGGGTAGCTTTCTGATATGTCCTGTGATTTTGTATGTGGTGTACTGGCTCTTTGCTGACAGCCCTGTTACCGTTTGTTAGTGGTTTGCCTGTGTGGCTCATGGTGTAGTTGTTTCGGTTGCTGTGTGGACTGATGTTTATATACCAGTCTTATGGTTTCCTTTACTCTTCGGGAGTAGTGTTAGTGGGTGTGTTTATATTTAATTACAGTTAATACATCTACTATTAGCACATTTTGCTTTAGTAGTGTAGTGGTGAGTGTTGCCACTAAGACCTTTGTGATGAGGTCTCGATTCCCTCTGTGATTTCTATTGTTATTTTTGGGAGGTCCTTGATGAGCCTGTGACTTTTGAGGCTCACTCTCTTACAGTTCTTTTCAAGTGTTATCCGTGTGTTTAGGCTTGAAGTGGCGTTGTGGCAGACTTGTTCCACCAGTAGTTGTGTCGTGTGAGCTTGGCTCCCTCGGGGTATGCCCCAGGTAGTTGTACTTTTCTCTTGGACATGTAATAATGTATTGGGACAATGTAATTGTGTAGATGAATATGAGAACATGTACTTCTTGTAACTTATATTCTTGTGGTTGTCTTTTATATTCTTACTGGATACATGTGTGAGTTATCCCTTGCGAGACTTTGGTCTATTCGTATGAGGCGGATCTGGATATGGAGCCTTATTTGGCATAAATATCCAGGGTCGCTACAGTTGGTATCAGGGCATGGTCCAGTTAGAATATGGGAACACATTAAGGTAATAATGTCCCAAAACATGGTTTAATGTCCACTGCTAGTAGTAAGTCTGCAGTTTAGTGTGGTTTTCGTGTGAGTTTTGGTGTATAAATTATGTGTGTGTTTCTGAGGTTGGTAGTTGTTAATGAGCTGTTGAGAGTTGGTGTGGTTAGTAATGGTACAGTTTATGTAGTTATATCAGCATGCTAGTTTATTGAAGAAGGATATGGTTGTGCAAAGGTTTTCAACTTTGAAAAATTAAAGGAATTGGCAAATTCAGTTGTGTTATTCAGTAAAGGTAAAGTTGTTTTTTGAGCAGTATATAATTAGTGTAATGAAGGTGTTCTTTAGTGAAGTGGAGAATTAGCAGAGACAGATATATGGTAATGGATGTGTAAATAGAATTTTATATGGAGATAACAGTGTGGTAGAGTTACAACAGGAATAGTGTCGTAATGTGGGACAGTGTTGTGTTAAAGATTGTTAGATATAAAGGATTGCAATTGAGAAACTTAGTAGAGGTAACTAATATGTTTGAGATTTGTGTGAGTAAGTATTGAGAAGTAGTTCAGATGATAATGTAATTAGTGATATGGAAGATTTTAGATGATTAAGTGATTCAGATCAACTTCAGATTAGGTATTAGTAAGCAGATAGTAGTTTTGAATAGCACTTTGTGGCTGTTAGCAGAAGCCTTTGTGAGATGTGGCAGTGTTATAGAAAGCTTTTGTGATATTCTGAGGAATTTAGTATAGTGTAACAGTGAGGATTAGTAATTAGTAAGCAGAGGGTAGTTTTGAATGACGATTTGTTGTTGTTAGTAGAAACATTTGCCATGTGTTGCAGTGTTACAGAAAGAGTTTGTGGGTTTTGCAGAGGTGTTCAATATATGGTAACAGTTAAGGTAAGGTAATGTATATACTAGAAAAGGATTAAAGCCAGGAATGTGGAAAGTAAAATAAGGTTGTGTAAGTAAGAACAGATAAGAGGGAAGATGATGAATATACTATGATTTCAAAGACTTGAAATTAGGATTCCTCAGTGGAAAGGATCAGACAGGAAAAGTTGAGTCAATAGAAGAGCAGATAAGAAAGGTTAAGCTTAGAAGAATAGAAACATAGAGTATGAAAGAATAAGAGTTTTGCTAAGATAATCAAAGGTTTGAGTGGAATTGATATTAATGAGCAGATCGCAGTAGTGATGTTTTTAGTAATAAAGAATGAGGTTGTTATCGTAGGGTAATTGAAAAGACAAATATTGGGATTGCAAAATAGTAGTATGAATAGAAAGATCACAAAGGACAAGTTATTGCATTAAAGGAATCAGTATTCGGATTTCAGGTTTGGCAGTACTCTAGTGAAAGGTAAATGTATGCTAAGAAGAGTTGTAGTACAAGTTAGAAAGTTTGAATGGTACAGTGAGATTAGCCAAATAACATAATAATTAGAGGGAGAGTATTTCACAGAGATGATATTGTGTTTAATGCAGTTGGCAGTAAATTTAAAGTTGAGTGTTATTGATTAGAAGAAAGGATGAGTATAGTAAATTATAAAGTGATTACATTCAGAAAGTTAAGGTAATGTTCAATAATAGTTTATGTGGCAGTACAGAATCAATAATTCAGTGGAACAGAGGTATTCTTTCAATAGAGTAATTTCAAAATTCGATGTGATAGGAAAGACAGGTCGGTTAAGGAATAAAGAGCAAATAAGATTCTGGCAGGATAAAGTAGAAAAGGTGAGTAATGTGTATAGTTAGAAATTTTTGAAGTTAGTGAATTGCAGAATGTAAACAGCAAGGTTTAATCAGTTGAATAGAGAAGACTTTTGGGCCAGTTAGTAGAGAGTTGAAAAGAATTGGTCAGAGTTAATGGTAGAGCATGCACAGAGTGGATTGAACAGTTTTATTCCATGATGAGAGGGTATAGTATCACAGCAGTATGAATGAGTTACTTTCAAAAGTTATAGATTCAGTTTGATTAGACAACTAGTTTGATTCCCCTTTGTGTTTTATTGCTTAAGTCGCTCTTAGAGCTGGTAGAGCATGATATGGTGTTGAGCTATGGATTATCTTTCAATTTAATGGTTTATATTGTAGTTTACAAGGTATTTTCATGGATTTTTGGTAGAGGGGAAGGGCTTGACCATCTGCCTGAGAAGGCGACGGGTCGGACCATCGTGATTTGAACATGACCGTTTACCCGATCGCGATTTGTTGTGAATGCGACGTAGCTGTCCGTTGTGTTCATGCATCAATTTTGTGGTCGAATTGATGGCAGAAACGTGTCTCTTAGGTCCATCGTGTTTATGGCTTTGGATTTTCGCATTGTTTTGAAGGCGACAGGTGGTGTCGTCATGTTTAAGGTTTGACTGAGTCGTTGGGCATGGTCACAACATGTCAGGTAGTCGCATCCTTGTCATGCCATTGTGCTCTGTCGCGTTCGGTTTGGAATCTCGACCGTTGGTGTTGTCGCGTTTATGAAGGCAACGTTTGTGTCCGTCATGTTTCCACTTCCAAGGTGTGTTTGTGTTGGTTGGGCAATGATGGTCTTGTGTGGGCATAGCCCTAGTGATTTAAGTGGATTTTAGATGTTTAAGTGTGTTAATAATAGTAAAGCATGATATTAGATTAATGGTTTGATGTATGATTAGTTAGTGAGTTGTGTTGGTTATGGTGATTATGTTAATCATGTTAAGTTGTCATTATATTAAGGTTATGTGGTTTATTTGTGCAGTGGTGTGTGGTTGCTATGGAGGTAATGAGTTGACCAATGACAAGCAAATTTAGTATGTGAATATCGTGGTTTATGAATATAAGCTTGATGGTACGATTACGTGTTTAGTGTGGTTTGTGGGTTTGCTGAGTTTGGTGGTCCGACACCTATTCTAGAATGGTTCTCCAGTCAAGTACCCCAGGTTCTTTGTGAACAAGGCATGTTATTGCTCGGGGTTTGTCCCGGCACTATGTGTGTGTACCGTCGAGGTCGGTGTCGTCTTCTTGGACACCCTCACTCCTATGTTTGAGTTGTACGTCCGACTAAGGAAAGATGGCAATGGGGCAGTGACTTGTGTGAGAGTTTGTCTTCAGTCACTTGTAGCGCACTGGTGGTTGGGGGATGGACACCAGTAAACGTACTGGTTCCCAGCTACTCCTATGTTTTTAGTGCCTCACTTTAGGGAGCTCGGGCCAGAGTCCTTAAAGATGTCACGCATCGGCTTGCTGTTGTGTGTTCTACAGGTGTGGTGTTGGTTGGTCTTAGTTGGACCTTTCATCCTGGACTGCGAGACTGAGAGGTAGTTCTCGTGTTGTTTTGTCCGGGTTGGATACTAGCGTCATGAACCAGTAGTCTTTACCCACGTGGCGGCATCGTTCCTTCCAACTCGAGCTTTGCCAGTGGTTGTGGCTTATGAATGGTGACTCACCGATTGTGGTTCTACTCGTTTGTATTGTGCCTTGTTGGTGGCATAGTTGTGTGTACAACTTAGTTGTAGTGCCTCATGGTTGTAGGTGCTTGTACCCTTCGGGGGGTAGCTGGTTGTTGTGGCATGCCGTGTGCTCGCCTTTTCAGGTGTTCAGGTAGAGCTATGCTTCGTGGAGGTCATGTCGTAGGACCTTCCACTTGTTATGTGTACCCTTTTATGGGTAGCTTTCAAATATGTCCTGTGATTCCGTATGTGGTGGACTGGCTTTTGCTGACAGCCCCATTATCGTTTATTAGTTGTTTCCTGTGTGGCTCGTGGTGTAGTTGTTTCATTTGTTGCGTGGAATGGTGTTTCTATACCTGTCTTGTGGCTTCCTTTAATCTTCGTGAGTAATGTTAGTGGGTGTTTATATTTAATTATAGTTTAATTATATTTATTGTTAGCAAGTTTTGCTTTACCAGTGCAGTGGTGAGTGTTACCAGTGAAACCCTTTGTGGTTGAGGTTGAGGTTCCCTCTGTGATTCCTGTTGTTGTTTTTGGGAGGTCCCTACTGAGCCTGTGACTTTTGAGGCTCACTCTCTTACAGTTATTTTCAGGTGTTAGCCTTGTGATTGGGCTTGAAGTGGCGTTGTGGCAAACTTGTTCCACCAGCGGTTGAGTCTTAGTTGTGTCGTGTGAGTTTTGCTCCCTCGCGATATGCCCCATGTAGTTGTACTTTTCTCTTGGACATGTAATAATGTATTGGGACAATGTAATTTGTGTAGATGAATATGAGAAAATATGCTTTCTTGTATCTTATATTCTTGTGGTTGTCTTTTATATTCTTACTAGACATATGTGTGAGTTATCCCTTGCGAGACTTCGGTCCGTTCGTGGGAGGCGGATCTGGATATAGAGCCTTATGGTCATAAGTATCCAGGGTCGCTACACTTTCCCTCATGAACTCCTGGAGGATTCAACCCAACCTAGGGTTGCCACCATTCAATCAGGCGAAGGACCTTTCTTTCTTCATGCTTGCTGGACAGGAGATCTCGCCCACCTTCTTCTACTACTAATGATCAAACAATGCAAATGATGTGTCTGGTCTCCCAGATGGACTCATCTATGGCACGAGAATTGTTTGCTACCTCCAAAGGCAAGGCCACTACCCCTTCTTCCCCTCAGGTCGGTATTTCTAACACTATGTTTTTCACCACCAGCTCATCCTCGAGCCATCCATTTTTCCACCCTTGAAACAGGCCTCCCTTTCGCTCATCATTCATAATTCAAATCTACCACTTATCTCCAAGGTTCCGAGTTTGAATCACATCAATACTTCACAAAAAATATAGGTCTTTAGCGACCAAATCATTGGTGACTCATTAAAATTGGTTGTAGGAAAACTATATTTACGACCAAAATAGTTTCATTGTCACTAAAGACTCGGCCTATAGACACCAAAACAACATTGGTCACTAAAGGGTTGTAATAGATTGGTTGCGATGTGTGATTGCTAATGTGCATCTTGAGCCACCATGTATTCCAACAGCGGTGAAGTATTGGTCTCTATAAAGTTTACATTAGTGACGATATGTTAATAGGTCGCTACACCATACAAAGATCTAGCAGCTAAGGTGTCATCAGTTGCTAATGGCTTTAACATAAAAACGACCAATGTGTAGTCACTGAATATTCATTTTAGTGACAAACATTTTGCTTTGGTCACTATAAGATGCAACTTCATAGTTTTATGGGTTGCTAATGTTAGATTTTAGAGTACAATGCAACTTTCCTCTTTAAAATATATTAGTTAGTAAATAATCAATGTGAAATTAAGTATGAATTTCGACCTCTTATTTGTTAAAAAAAAATATTAGTTAATAACTACCAAGATTTATTCGCAATAGTTTCAACATTAGTGACTAGTATATATTTAGTGACTAAGTTAGTTAACTTATTATATAGAAGGATACAATCTCACTTTCATTATGAGAGTAGGAGGAACATTCTCATTTAACCCATCTTGATCAAACAAGGTTGTCTTGCCAGTTGTACCAGCCAAGTGAGTTGTGGCTAGAAACAACTTGGCACGGCCAATACTATTCCACAACTATTCATAATGGACACACGGTAAACGATGGTGATGGTAGCGGCAAATCTCATTCATACCACTCCTACTAGAGTACGATCCAATATGACTGATCCCCACCAATATGCAATGGCATATCAAATCATGTTTGGTTAACAGAGGTCATTAAGGCTTATAACAAGGATTCTAAAGTTTGAGATATATTTACATTACGAACTTGCATTACATTACAAATGCTATAGTAACATAATGAAGGTAAAGAATCGTTGGAGTAATAAATCATTCAATATGCTACATGAACTATTGAATGATGCATTTCTAGAGGGCTGTTTGATTCCAACATCGTATTATGAGGCTAAAAAGATTCTACGGGACTTTGGATTGGGATATGATTATGTTCATGCATGCAAGAATGATTATGTTCTGTTTAGAAAGGAATTAGAATACAAGAATGAATGTCCTCAATGTAAAGAGTCAAGATGGGAATTGAATGATGATCAAGGTAAGAAAACTCCTAATAAAGTGACTAAGTTAGCTTTCTATCATGCAGTTGTCAACAGCAACAGGAGGAGAAATGCCATCCATAGACTTCAGGTGGCTGGTTCCTGGACGAAGGATCAAGACATTCTTAAGTAGGAGGCAGTAAACTTTTTTAGCTCTCTCCTTCAGTCCTCTACCCATGTTGTAGATGATTCCCTTCTTCAGGTCATCCCTACCCTTATTACTGATGAGCAAAATAATTCTTTAACATCTATCCCTTCCAAAGATGACATCAAGGCGACTGTCTAGGGGTTAATTGCGAATGGAGCTCCTGGCCCGGATGGGTTCACGGGGCACTTCTTTATTGCCTGTTGGGAGATCATACATCAGAAGGTGGTAAATGATGTCATATGCTTTTTTCAAGGCTATTCGATGCCTAAAGGGGTAACATCTACCTTTCTCGCCCTCATTCCGAAGATTGATAACCCTATCTCCTATGGAGATTATAGACCGGTTATTCTTTTGCAATTTCTGTTATAAAATTGTATCCAGGATTATTTGTGACAGGTTGACCAACATTCTCCCACACATTATCTCTCAAGAACAAAGGGCTTTTGTTAAAGGTAGACTCATCACTGAAAATGTTTTTCTGGCCAGACAGCTGGTTAGAGATCTAGACAGAAAGGCTAGAGGTCACAATCTCATTATGAAGCTGGACATTAAAAAAGCTTATGATAGTCTGGAGTGGGATTTCCTGTTTGCGGTCCTGAGAAAATTTGGTTTCTCTAATAGATTCGTTTCTTATGTTGGTATCAACAACTGTTGGTTTTCTGTGCTCTTCAATGGCTCGCCCACTGGGTATTTTAACTCTACTCGGGTCTCAGACAAGGGGACCCTATTGCCCCTGCTCTTTTTATTATCATGGAAGAGGCTCTCAGTAGGGGCTTAAAGGAGCTGGTTAATTCTGGATCTCTGCGTCCCTATGCCGGCCCCAGAGTGCCCCCCCCCATCCCATCTTCTCTATGCTGATGATACTCTCATTTTCCTATGAGGAGATTCGGAATGTGAAGACTTTGAACAATTTCCTTAACAAAGATTCTTCATCCTCCGGCCAGCTTATAAACAAGGCAAAGAGCAGCTTTATGATGTCTGATAAAGCTCCTGTCCATATGGTGAATAGAATTAAGAGGAGACAGGTTTTAAAAGACAAAGGGGTCCGCTTGTCTACCTTGGTGTCCCCTTGCGTCCTGGCAGAGTCCTTATGTCAGTTTTTGCCCCTCTCATTCAGAAAATCAATGTTAATTGGCATCTTAGAAGCCAAGATTTATCTCCCAGGTAGGTAGAGTAACTCTCATCAATTCAGTCCTGGCTTCTTTACCGGTTTATCTTGTTGCATCCTCCTCTTTGCCAGCAGGAATTCTGAGTTATATTGATAAGCTCTGTGCTGGTTTTTTCTGGAATAACTCTGATGACATGAAGAAACATCACTGGGTTGCTTGGTCCACAATTCAATATCCAACAGGTGAAGGGGGTCTGGGGTCCGCAATATTAAGCATGTTCAGATTGCTCTTGCAATGAAGTCTATGTGGAATCTACAAAATGGGACTTCTTGTTGGACACGATATGCTAAGACTTGGTACAAGACTGGGGGATTGTGTAAAGGTATGGGCTTCTCATCTAAAATTTGGACTGTTGCTAAGATATCATCATACTCATACCAGTGGATCCATGGTAATGTTAAAGTGATCGATCTTTTAGATGATGTTGGCGAGGGGACAAACCTCTAACTAAGCTGCTGATCGTCCTTATGATGGTCAGAAAGTCCCACTCAGGGAAGCTATATTAAATCCACATCATCCTATCCGTGCTTTTATTCCTAATAGTGCTCTAAATGCGGTCGTTTTAAAGGAGGAAGATGACCAGCATGTTTGGGGGCCTTCACATGATGCTAAGTTCACAGTAAAGTCTGCATATAACCTGGCCCGCCTGGTAGGTGTAAGGAGGAGTAATTTGAACAAAATATGGCATACTTATTTCTACAGAAGAGCTTCTTTATTCTGCTGGAAACTTATCCATAGGGCAGTGCCTGTAGACCAGAGAATTGTAGGGATAGGTATCCAGTTGGTCTCTTCTTGTTCTTGTTGTACTTCTCCCAATATTGAGGATTACAATCATCTCTTTATCAAGGGAGACCTAGCGGCAGCCCTGTGGCAATGGTTTATGCCGCTCATCACTCCGAATATACATCTGCACAGCCACATTACAACTAGAATTTGGAATTTCCTATCTGTTGTTAATACTTCTTCACCTTTGGGTTTTGTGGTTATGCATGGTCTCCTCTTATGCTGTGGGAGATCTAGAAATGGAGATGTCAAGCTAGATTTGAGAGAAAGCGGCTGTCTGTGGGGACTGTTATCAAGAACATTCACTTTATGCTGGCATACTCCCTTGATAAAATTCACTTTAAGTGGAGCCCTCCTATGCTGATATGCAAGTACTCCATCATTTTGGCTTCTCCCCATCCTTCTCAAAGAGCAGTTGAAGTTGATTTGGTGGTTGCCTCCTATTAGTGATTTTCTTTTTAATGTGGATGGTGCTAGTAAAGAAACTCTGGCTTGTGTGGGGGAGGTGGATGCATCCGGGATACATGGGGTTTTCTTGTGGTGGCTTTTGCCCACTTCTATGGCCAGGGAAATAGCTTGATTGCTGAAGCAAGGGCTTTGTGTGACGGTCTTCGTGTGGCTGATTTTCTTGGCATTCGCCTGACTGTCCTATATTCAGACTTTTAGTCTTGATAAACTCCTTCAAATCCAGATGTTGTCCTTCATGGCAAGCGCACAGGTGGTGGCAGGAGCTATGGACGGTTAAAAGATCGACATCTCTTATTGCGCCATTGCTACCGAGAAACAAATCAAGTTGCAGATGCTTTGGCTAATTATGGTTTGTTTAGGGAGAATAATGTGTTTTTGGGGGTCCAGAAATATTCCCCACATATGTAAAGGGCCTTTAGTTCTTGATAGAACCGGTCTATATCATGTTAGAATTGTTTGACCGGGCAATTTTTTTGTTGTATCATCACTTTATTATTATAAATGGTTTGGCCCAGGTAATAATCTGGTGGAGTGAGAACAATCTCCCTCTCTGAGGGAGGGTGCACTCTCCCAGATTCACACCTGAGGACCACTTTTTTACAAAAAAAAAGTGCTTCACCATTTTCCATTAGTTCTAAGATTTCAATGGTTATTCATGTCAAGAAGATAGTTTTTTATGTAAGGTAGCACAAGGAAAGTGTGTGGAAGAGGAGAATGTTTTGAGGCACCTAGCTGACTCAGAAACTTGGAAAGATTTTAATAGGTGATATCCATAGTTTGCACATGATCCTTGCAATGTATGACTTGGATTGGCGACAGATGTCAAAGCTTTTGTACATGAACATGCATATATCATGTGGCCTATCATACCCATGTCATATAACTTGCCTCCATGGAAATGTATGAAAAAACTCTTTTTAATGATGTCATTATTAATTTCTGGGTGCACAACACCAAGGAGGATTATAGATGTAAATTTACAACCATAATTGAAGAGTTAACGGGATTGTGGGGAACAGAGTTAGAATCTATGATGTCATAGCTGATGGTGCTTTTCAAATGCATGCACCAATTTTGTAGACTATGAATGACTTTCTACATATATATATTGGGATGGAAACAAAAGGGTATCTTGCATGCCCAGTTTGTAACCAAGACATGTGTTCTGATCGATTGAAAGGTAAGCTTTGCTACATGGACCATTGATGTTATCTACCTTAAAATCATAGTTGGCATAGGAGCAAAAAATTTAATGGCAAGCCTAAAGGCTATTTACCCAAGGAAGTTGTATGATGATGATATTTTCGCACATTGGACAACCTAAAAGGTGTCAAGTTTGGAAGAAACGCAAATAAAAAAAGGAAGTGGACACAAGAAGAATTGAATTGGACCAAGCGAAGTACATTGTTTGAGTTGCCATATTAGAAGAACCTCAAGTTGCATCATAATCTCATTGTCATGCACATTGAGAAAATATCTATGATAGCATATTAGCATTAAGAGAAAGACAAAAGATATAGATAAAGCACATTTGGACCTTGCAGACATGAATTACATAATAAGTTGCAATTGAAGGTCAGTGGAGATAAGTTATTAAGCCTCCCACTTGTTATACTTTGACACATAAAGAGAAACATGGTTTCTCGAATTCGTTCAAGCTATGATGTTTCCAGATGGATATGTAGCAAATATATCTAGAAGTCTGAACCTAGAGAAAATATGATCTCAAGATTTAAACTCAATGATCGTCATATTTTATTACAATGAATGCTTCTTATCGGAATGCATGGTTACTTGAACAAAGATATGATCAATGCTTTAAGTGAGGTGGCAAGATTCTTTCAAGAGTTATGTTCTAAGGACTTGAAAGTGGATGCCTTAGAAGAGTTAGAGGAGAAAATTGTGATAGTTCTCTATAAGTTGGAATGATTTTTCCATGGTAATCTTCGATGTTATAGTGCATCTAGTAGTACATTTGCACAAGGCTAGCTTGGAGGACCTATTCAAAATCAATGATGTACTATCGAAAAGAATATTGGTACTCTTAAGACGGTTGTTCAAAACCAAGCTCGTCCTAATGGTCAACTACAAAAGCATGTATTGTAAATGAGTGTTTGACATTCTACTCTACGTATCTTCCTAGAGTGGAGAGAAGGTCAATCATGTCGAATGAACTTTGATGAGAAGACCACCCTTAATGAACACTTTCTATGTTTTCACATAAGATATGGTCCTTTAGGCCAAGAAGATTACTAATTTCTTCCACTGAGGAGTATAATTTGGCTCATTTGTATGTGTTGAATAATTGCAAGGAACTGAGACAATATCTATGCAAGTTATTTTAAGTTATTTTTTATAAGCATATATTATCTTACCATTTTAATGAAGTATGTAATCATATCTTTATACATTTTTTTTGTAGTGAACACGAGGATGAGCTTATAATGGAGAGTCCATATGACATTGAAATGAGATAGAGAAATAACTTGCATCTTGGTTTAAAGAAAGAGTAGGGTATTTATTTAAATGCATTATTATACTTTGTCTTAGTAATATATTTTTAATTTTTTGTTATTTGACATTGATCAAAACATTGCGCGTAGAAAACTCACAAGAGATTAATGCTGATATATAATCACTTGCATTGGGTACTAACATGTGGGTTTTTCATATATCATGTTTTTGATGATCACATTAACATCCTTGAACATTGATTTAATGCAAAATTGATGTGCTAACTAACATGAAAAATACATGAAGTGATTGAGTTAAACATGCCAAATCATACAATGTATATCAATAACAATGTGTTTGCATGTAGGTGCACAAGCATGAAAGATGAAGCATTGAAGAGGCAGTGAAGAGTTGAGCAAAAGGCACAAAAATGTGTCAAAGAGGTGCATCTGTCGACAGATGCATTGTACCTGTCGACAGATTCCATACAGTCTTCCCCAAACAGAACTCAGGTTTGCATGTCTGAGTGTATCTGTCGATAGAGCATGGTACCTGTCAACAGATTCATACAGTCAACCCAGGACAGAACTCTGTGTTCTATCCCTGAGTCTGTCTGTCGACAGATGCA
>CM024756.1:26682254-26920474 GCA_014218235.1 Colocasia esculenta | reverse complement strand
AAAACTCAATATAGTCTGCTGTTGTCTTGTGTCTAAGGAAAGATGCAATCTTGCTGAATCTTTACCATACAAGGCAAGCTTCTACATAAAAATTTCACGTTCTTCTGCAGACCATGGATTTATGAATGATCTTTCCTTTTCAAAAGAACATGGATCTTCAATCAACCCATTATTTGCAATAAATCTTCCATATTTCTTCTCTCTCTCCTCCAACATCAGTTGTGGCATCCTTAAATTGTTTCTATAAAGCTTAATATGAGAATCAGATAATAGCTTTCTGGTGAAGTCCAATATTTCCGAAGTAGGAATCAATGTCGAGTTACCTGGTGCAATGAAAATTGTAAAATCATAAGCAATAAGCAAAAGAATAACGTTCTGCGAGAGTGATCAAGAAAGAAAATATTCATGAAAACAGAAGGGCAAAAGATAAAGTTCAGGATGTAAGTAATGGTCCCCCCCCCCAACAGAAGCATCTAAACTGCATCTCATTACTTAGCATTTGTTGATTCCTGATATACACAACCTGGATTTCAGATCCACAGTACATAAGCAACCGTCCTATTTCCACATTAAACATAGTTGACAATATTTGGCACAAAAATGAGTACAGTAAAAGGATCTAGTCTAACCAGATAAAGAACAGGGTAAGACAGGGCACAGCATGAACTCAAAGTCCCACACTCTATTGGCAATTTCATGATTCACATATGATAGTGTAAAATGGGCAGGAGTGGGATGGTACTTATTCCACCAACCCAGTTGTCAAAGGACTCAGCAGCTCACACATCCGATGCATAATAAATGGGCTAAGTCCCACTTGGTATTGGGTAGGTTAGGAAGGGGGCCACTCAGGTTCATATCTGTGATCGTAGGGATTTGAATTTATGGGACCAGCCTATGCTTCAGTCAAGTATAAAAATAAAAGCTCCCTTATCTTCCTCCACAATTAGTAAAAGCTCCCATGACAAAAGACACTAATTCAATGAAAATGGGAAACAGGCAAAACAGAGTCCAAGACTACTGGGGGAAATTACAGACATCCATGTCTAAGTCCCATCATCTCCCTCTAATATTTGACAGAAGTTACAAAGCACATGAGACATGTTTAACCCAAGGTGGGTGATACTGACTCCAACCAGGCAAAATGAAGCACAAGCCTGGTAAAGAATGTTTCACACAATCGTACAGAGGCTAAATGCTAGTGCTTTCATATTCAAACTTTAACAGTCAGGCTGAGGTCATCAAAAGGCCAAAGATCATGATGGAAAGGCCCCATTAGTGCTGTTGAAGACCCTGTGATGTTGCACTGCCATTGCCATCACCTACCAAACATACTAAGAAATCCACATTGCCATTACACAAATGTAACTTACTTTCTTGAGCAGCAGAGCAACTAGGTGGCCTGCTCTCCTCTACATGTATTTGGCGCCCAGCAAATTGAATAGAGAAAAGATTTTCTCTATTATCAAAACAATCCCTCTGGACACTATTATATCGAACATCTGAAACATGAAAAGATAGCCCAAATAAGATATAAAATTGCACATCCATTTTATATGTTCCACAAACATAAACCTTTAGATTAGGTACCACCCACTTTACTTTGATTAGATAGTGCAAATAAAGATTATTAACTTGGGTAGTAATGTGAAGTGTTGTATGATTGATAAGAATTTCATTATCTTTCTATTTCCTTGTATTGCTATTTTTTCAGATAATGTGAGTATTTTCAACATATTGCAAAGCACTCTTCTTCTTCCTAAAATTCTTTGCCTAAGATTTGGTCACAATCATTCCATCACATTTTATCAACTATAAGTAGGGAAAAGAACCCCCATGATTTCGTAAGGTTGGATGGATTTGTCCACCAGCTCAAGGGCAGCAGTTCAAGGTATTTCCATGTTTCTTTCATGCCTTTCCAATTGATCCTCCTAGGACTAGATCTCATTTTAAGATCATTTTTGGACTTGATCAAATGGCTCTTGTCTCTCAAATTGAACCTAAGAACATTGAGGATGCCTTAAAAGATGTTTTATGGATTAATGCCATGCAAGAAGAACTGAGCCAATTTGAAAGGAATAATGTTTGGCATTTGGTTCCAAGACCTTCCTCTCAAAGTGTCATTGGAACTAAATGTGTTTTTAGAAATAAAACAAGTGAAGAAGGCAAAATAATTAGAAACAAGGCTAGGCTTGTTGCAAAGGCTATAATCAAGAATTTGGAATCGATTTTGAAGAGTCTTTTGCTATGGTAGCTGGACTTGAAGCAATTCAGATTTTACTTTCTTTTGCATGTGCTCATGGCATTAAAGTATAGCAAATGGATTTAAAAAGTGCATTTTTGAATGGGTTGATAAAGGAGGAGGTCTATGTTGAACAACCTCCTGGATTTGAATGTACTGACCATCCTAATCATGTGTTCAAATTAGACAAAGCTTTGTATGGCCTGAAGCAAGCTCCCCGCGCATGGTATGATCGGTTGAGCTAATTCCTTACAGGTAAAGGGTATTCAAGAGGTAATGTAGATCAAACCCTCTTTGCAAAGGTTCAAGGAAATGATATTTTGCTGGTCCAAATCTATGTTGATGACATTATTTTTGAATCAACAAAATCTTCACTGTGTAAGGAATTTGCTGAATTGATGACCAGTGAATTTGAAATGAGTTTAATGGGAGAACTAAAATTCTTTCTTGGATTGCAGGTCATTCAAACAAAGGAAGAGACTTTCATAAATCAATCAAAGTACATTCAAGATTTGCTGAAGAAATACAAGATGGACAACACAAGCCATGGCAACCCCAATGAGCACCACTGTAAGTTTGGATGCTGATTTGAAAGGTAATTTAGTAGATCCAAAAATCTATAGAGGTATGATCGGATCCCTACTCTACTTGACAGCATCTAGACCAGATATTCAATTTTCAGTATGCATGTATGCTAGATTTCAGGCTAGTCCTAGAGAGTCCCACATGAGTGATGCAAAAAGAATTTTCAGATATCTTGCAGGTACTCATGAGCTATGACTGTGGTATCCTGCATCTTGTGAATTTAATTTGTTATCTTATTCAGATGCGGATTATGTTGGTTGTAAATTGGACAAAATGAGTACTAGTGGCTATTGCTAATTTTTTGGAGGGTGTTTAGTCTCTTGGACTTCTAACAAACAACACTCGGTTGCTCTCTCTACTATAGAGGCAGAATATGTTGCTGCAGGGAGCTGTGGTACTCATGTGTTA
Source organism: Colocasia esculenta (assembly GCA_014218235.1). NCBI lineage: Eukaryota > Viridiplantae > Streptophyta > Magnoliopsida > Alismatales > Araceae > Colocasia > Colocasia esculenta. Next base: position 26,917,239 of record CM024756.1, on the reverse strand, counting down.
TGGATTAAACATCAACTTCCGGACCACCAAGTAGATCTTGGATGTGTCCCAATTATGTGTGATAACACTAGTGCAATTAGTTTGGCCAAGAATCCAATCTAGCACTCTAGAACTAAGCACATAGAAATCAGGCATCATTTCTTAAGAGATGAAGTGAGCAAGAATTCTTTTGAATTGCATTTTATTGAAACTTCAAAACAAATTGTTGATATCTTTACAAAACCCTTGTGCAATGAAAGATATTCATGCTTAAGAAGAGAACTTGGTCTATGCTTGCTTGATTATGATTGCCTGTTGGAAAAGATGCAAGTAAATGCTTGCTTGTATATTTGTTTGTCGTGTAATAAAATTCTTGTTGCTGATTGATAATTCTCTTGTTGATTTCTGACAAAGTGATGAGATGGAAGTTGGTTGAAAGATCATTCTCAGTGATACAGTTGGTCAGTTGAGTTGGATGAAATGTATTCAGGTTATGTGCAGTCTGTGAAGAAAAAATCTTTCAATTTTCTATTTGATTAATCAGACCTAGGTCGACTCTATTGGCAAGAGAGTCGACACTATCTTCTTCATTCTAAACTTTTCCCATTATTCTCAATGCATACTCCTTCACTTCCATTTTGTAAATAAAATTTTCTTGCTCTTGCGAATAAATTCTTGCTTCTCAAATTGCATTGGCCTATTTGGTATATCAAATGGTGATTTGAAGAAGAGCAAGTTAAGCTTGTTTGGACTCTCACTATGCGTGAGTATATGTCTCCGCCAAGTACCAAGGGCCTCTTTATGCAATTGTTGAGGGGGAGTCTTATTTATTTTCCTCCTTGTTTCTAAAGAGTTAATTTTTGAGGGGGAGTAATTCCATTGTGAAAACTAAATTTTTAGGCAATTTCTCAGGGGGATAATTCATTTATATTCTTAAACTCCTCCATCTCCAAAAGTAAAAGGTTATGATTTGTGGTTTATCAATTTCTAGTTTAACCTTAAAAGTCTCTGAAAAGTTCAAAAGGTTAAATAACAATTGCAGAAATTAATGCATCAAGTGAGAATTGCATTTTATCAAATTCTAAAATTTCATGTAAACTGGTTTCTCTGGTTAGATTTTAAAACTTCTAGTCAGCATTGTTTTAGAAGTCTTCTTGATTCAAAAAATTTTTCAAGAATTTTCAATGGATAAAATCCTTCTTGATGACAGAACAATGACTATGCTCTGAGAAACTGCAACTCCTGATAAAATCAGTTGAAAAATTGTATGTAATGATGAGCTAGTTATTTCTGTTTAGGGTTGAAAAAATTTCTATTTGTGCATACTGAGTAACTGGGGATTCTTGTGTCTAACCAACATGTTTCCTCACATGAAAAGTTCTACACAACCCTTGAATTAAGATGATTACCCTATTTGAGTAATCAGGAGCTCTGGTGTGTAAAAAACATGGGCTCTTGCATGAAAAAGGAAGAGAAAATCTGATTGTTCATCTTTTCACAAAAATTGCAGATAATCAAATTAATTGAAGTTCAAAAATCTGAAAATTTCAAGCTAGTCGTTTTAACTCAATGGATCTTGGCTTGTCTTTTAATCAATTCAAGGTTATCTTTTTACATGACTTGAGTAAGTTTTCATAAAATTACAAATTTGTCATCTGAAGGAATTTTTCTTTTTCTGCTATTTCATTTTATGAGTGTTTCAGTGTTTTTAATGGTTAAACTAAAGTTTATAATTTTCAAACCATTAATTTCACTAATAATGAGAATAGGTGAGGAAAGAGTATAAATGTTTTTAACACTCTCAAAATTATCTATGAATACAGTCTGTCATGGTGGTTTGCCCCTATTTCAAAAGTTATCCAAGCATTTTCTTGAATTCTACTTCATAGAGTCGACACTCTTCTTGGAAGAGTCGACTCTACTCTTTCACTCTTGTCATTAGAACACAATATCCTTCATTGTTCCGTAGGTATTGCGTATGGTCTAGGGCAGGTCGACGCTTCAAGTGTCGCGTCTCTTCGAAAACCTCAGCTCTAAAGCCCGTTTGGCCTCACATTGAACACAACTCCTTTCATCTTTTTCGTCTGTCCCCAAAATCCCTTCTCTGCATCTACAACTTTCTCTCTCTGATTCACTGAATCTCTGCAAATAGCTCTGTAGATGCAAGCTCGTTGAGGAGGAAAAAGGAAAGAGGTTGTGTCTACATCGTCAGAATGGCGCACAAAGGTAAGAAATGATTCTGAAAAAGGCAAAGAGGTTCTAGAGAAGAAGCCATCAATTCCGTCTTTCTCAAGATGGCGATTTTCTCACCCTCGTATGGCTAAGGAAAATACGTTTTCAAAGGGTAACAAGAAACATGAATTTGTCAATTTGAGCAGTTCCGATGAGGAAGATGAAAGCCAACAAGTCTCACAGGATGTGAATCCCTAAGCCTCTCTTGAAGGAAGCCCTAATGTCCAGGATTCCAAAAATGTTTCAAATGATAAGAGATTAGTGGAGCAGGACGGCTCTTAGTCACAGAACCCAAGTGCCAGTGATCCAGAGAAATCTGATGATTACGAAGAGGAAGAAACAATAAATGACCAAGATGAGGATGAAGTTGCAGATGAGGTTGAACTCGAAAAAGAAGTAAGTGCTGATATGCAAGGTTAGAATACTGTTCAAGCATCAGAATTTGAATCAGAAGATGATGAGTCACAGTATGAAGGTTCACAAGTGCAAGAAGTAGTCTATCTGACTACTGAGATCAAGCAAATCTTGCATCCTAGAATTATTAATGTTCATGATGAAGGTATGATCACTATGCTTCTGGAACTTCTAGGTATGCTAGAATTTCAAGGTTGGACTAGTTTCATCAGTATGCATAGGATTTTCTATCCTATCTTAGTCCAGGAGTTCTTTTGAAATTTGGTTAGCAAGGAGGATACCCTAGAGTCTAGGGTCAGAGGAGTATCCATTGTACTAACAAATGATGTTGTGAGTAAATTTTTGGACATTCCAAATGAGGGTCACAATCCTCAAGATTTCAAGTTCTGTGCTCATGAGGCTTATACTATGTTGACTGGACTACCTAATGATAAAATAACATCCTCCATACAAGAGTTTCTACTCTGAATGCCAATAGATTTCCTCCTATCAATAGAATTTTGCATCATTGGTGCACCACTATCTTGACCCCTCAAGGAGGAGGGAGACACAGAATTACAAGTTTGCAGAGATTTCTGATATTTTGTTTAATAAAAAATGAAAAGGTAAATTTGGCAACCATTTTTTGTCAATTGCTTCATGAAGTCACTAGGCTAGAATTAAGAGAGAGCCTACCATATGCTGCACATTTGTCTACTATCTTTCAGAAGATGCTTGTTCCTTTGGATAACATAAAAGTCTAAAAGATTGCAAAGTTTCACACATATGACTTGGCTCACATTTGCAAGTTTATGAAGCTGAATCTGGCACCTCAAGAGGATGTAAATGCAAATTTGGATGTGGATCAGCCACATTTTGATGAAGATGTGCAGAGAGAGCAGAGAACTCATGATGATGATGAAGAAATTCTATTGGAAGAAACATTGTATGTCCCTTCACCCTCTCTTATACCTAGATTTGATGATCTAGGTGTAGATCCTCCACACTTTTCACCTGCTCATCCCACTTTTATTGAACCCTTTGCAATGAGCAGGTCCCTCCTTCCACATCTTCTGTTGAAGCTCCCATTCCACCACAACTTTTTACTTTTCTTCAAGATCAGTTTGCTGGTGTTAATGCCTCGGTAAATTTGCTGAACACCAAGGTTGAACAATAGTCAGTACAATTTGAGAGCAGGCTGGAAGAAGTTGAGAGGAGATTTACTGAGAACATTGACAGATAGAAATAGATTGCAAGATTTACAGCCATTAGATCCGATGCACTGATTAAGACAATTGGGGAAGTTTTCAATTCTGCTGCTTATACTCAAGCTAAGATTTTTGACAAAGTGCAGTCCATTGAAGAAGTGTTACAAAGAGGAGCTAAAAAGATCAATAACATTCCAGATCTGGTCCAGACAATTCATCAAATTTCTAACAGGATGACCATTCTGAGAGGTTATCATGAAGACATGTCTAATAAACTCAAACTGGTGAGAGACGAGTTTAACCATGTAGGGAAGCTACATGATGTGACTGACACAGCTGAAAGAAATCAAGCTACCTCATCAGCAGTTGTCCCTCCAATGCCTCAGGGAATAGATCATGTACTAGTTGTTCTTAAGAATCAGTTTGAGAAATTGGAAGATTTTCTGAACAATAAGTTCAATGTAGTTCAGTATTATCTTCGGGACCACTATGATGATATGCACTTCAGATTGTCCAGAATTGAGAATAGATTATTCTCGCAGCAGCCACCTCCACCTCCTCAGTGATTGATACTTTTTGATTATGTCAAAGGGGGAGAACTTATAGATGTTTATAGTTTGTAGTTTTGTTGTTTGTGTTGATGTTTGATACTTTGATGTTTCTTGTAAAAACTCACTCTTATCAGTAATGAAATCAACAAAGTATGTTTTTGTGAATTTGTATGAATGGTTTGTATAATCTTGTGTGGACTGATGTGTTCGCATAATAACATGTTTGAACATGATTTTTTTTTTACAGTCCAAACAATCTATGAACAAATGTTGCCATCATCAAAAAGGGGGAGATTGTTGTGTCCCTGGTTTTGATGATGTCATAAATTGAGTAAATGGTTTTGATGATGTCATAAATGTCTAACACAAGTTATTTGTATCATAGGAACATTTATAAAGATCAAGTCAACTCATTTGTATCAATGAAAATCATATTTAAGTTCAGTGTTGCTCAAAAGGTCGACGCTATACAGAAGATAGGTCGACACTCAATGAGGTTCAAGTGGCGCTGACAGTTAAGAGTATCAGAATAGGTCAACACTACTCAAAGATCCGGTCGACTCTAGATGTGTTTCTGACTAGCACTGAAGAAGTGAAAGCAGATATAGGTTGACACCAAATGTGAATCAGGTCGACACCAGTCAAGTTCCTAGACAGTCTTGTGAAGAGAAGTGCCCAATGACGTCGACTCTATTTACAGATGAGGTCAACTCTACCAGTTCATCAGGTCGACTCTAAAGGAAGATCAGGTCGACTCCATCAGCAGATAAGGTTGACACTATGATAATGTAAGGTCGACTCTACACCACATTCATTCGTTGAGAATCAAAGTTATTTGGATGTGCGTCGACTCTGGAGAACATAGAGTCGACTCTACTGAAGACTATACATTGATCCTGTTAAGTCACATGAATGTGCGTTGACTCTATAACTTGGATGCGTCGACACTACAACACTTAGAATCATGCGACAAAGAATTTGCCAGTGCGTAAGTGATGGGCATGTGACCCAAGGTCAATAGTTTTTGAGCTTCAAGTACACGTCACATGGCTCTGGAAGATACCACCTTTTGGGTGGCAAAATGTTCTCCTAAGTTTTTGGGATTCTGTTGGGGGGCCCACTAAAAAGATTCTGTGGAACATAACAAAAGAGGAAGACGTCCTCTACAGTTGGGTATCGCACACAGAAGAAAACGTGAAGAGATTTGAGAGCGCAAAGTGTAGTGAGTAGAGAGTTTGAGTTTAGAAAAGCGCAGGCGACTTCGAATCAAGGATTTGATTAAGGCGAGAATTTACTGGATCGTACCTTCTGCAAATATGAAGACTTGTTGCTGAGCATCCGGAACAGAGGATCGGAATTCTTCTTCAATTCAGAGGCAAATTGATCTATGTGCTTCAACCAGAAGAAGAATTCGATGAACTCAACATTGAAGAAGTTTCAATTAGAGCTCGAGGAGTTTTCCAGCCAGATCTAACTCTTGAGCAGAGGGTTTGATTTTTTCTGAACTTCTTCAGATTTCTATTTACATTGTTTATCTCAATTTCTTCAAAACATTGCTCTGATTGGTTGTCTACTTCGTTTGGAGTAGACATAGTTGATTCTACACTTGCTGTGTTTGGATCTTGAGATTTAGGTCAAGTCTTGAAGCTGTGAATCAGCGGAGTGTTCAAACTGTGTATCAGCAGTTGTGAAGAAGCTGTGAATCAGAGGTTGTGTGAGAGTCTCACACATTTGTTCTCTTAGTGAAGCCTTACTGGTTTGGTGAGGGGTAGACGTAGGTCTCCACACTGGAGCCGAACCACCTTAAAAATACTGCTGGCACTTGTGTGGTTTATTGATTTCTGTGTTGATTGTTTTTAACCTGATCAGATCTTAACGTCATAGTTTTTAATTGAAATTGACCTTAAAATTGGTGGACATCTTTTCACCCTCCTCCCTCTAGATAATCCTTCTACACTCTACAAAGGACGTACTTGCATGATGCACCAGCAGACCTACGTGATATTCTTGTAGAGTGCTCAGAGCAGGTTATTCAAAATGCTTTCTAGTGATGTGTCACAAGTGCTTGTATTTCTCAGTGCTATCTTGCTATCTTAAAAGATACTTTGGTGACCTTCTTACGTGTAAAGAACTCTCTTGTACAATCTCCATTGTTCTCTCTCCAGTACTACTGACTTTCTTACTCTATTGGCCATGTTAATTTCTGGCACAAAAATATCTTATACTTGATCATCTTGCTCACATGATATCACGAATTGATTGGACATCTCTTGATTGCAATGCTAGTTATATTTTTTTCTTACCGACTGTTACTTGCTTAGTTTAGTTCATAGAATATAGCTTGAAACTATAAAGTACTTATATTTACCTATGAAGATGTAAATCCTATTGAGTGAATGTGCTCATAGCTGCTCTCTTTAACATTTCAGGTAGTGAACGTGAAGCTAAATGATGGGACTAGTGCGCTGAGCGTGGAGTACACTTAGAGAGTCATTTCCTATTTCCAGTTAGATTGGTCATTATTGTAATTTCCCCCTTTCTTTGAGAGATAGATAGATTGGTGAGGAAGGAGTGTTTCATTGGACATTGGAGGTTGTAATATTCATTTTGATAAACAAAGGAAGAAGATTTGGTTATTTCATTGTGGGCCCTATTTGTAATAGCTATTTGTCTATAGCTTCTGAATGCTTACTCGTTCGTCGTGTCTCCCGATTTATTCTACTGCTAAAAAAAATTGGGGGCATGACAATTACATTCCTGGTAGATATGCTTAGTATTACATCTTAAGCTTTGGAGGAGATCAATAAGAATATCCCACCAAAACAACATTTTCCAAGGAGGAGTGCTTCCCTTCTGAAGTAGTAGAACAAGAGATGATGAGTCAGAGTAGATAGATGACAGTAGGATGTTATGATATTTAGCAATTCTTAACCCATCCACCAATACCCGGATCTCTGCTACAAAATTGGCACCAAAGATATAATAATATGAGAAAGCATAAAAAATGCTCCCGTTAACATCATGAATGTAGCCACTGCCACCTGTAACACCTGGGTCACCTTTTGAAGCACCATCGACAAACAAGGAGTAACCATCAGGAGAAGCTTGGCAATGTAAACTTTTTGGCCTGCTTAGTTTTATAGTAAAGTTAAGTCCAAAACCTTGAACCAGATTTGCTAGATAAGGGGACGGTGCCACTTTGAAGCTAATCCTATGCATGGCAAATGCAACATTAGCAGTAATAGATCGACTGATCCAGGATGGATTTAGCCTCTTGTCTTCAAATACCCTTGAGCAACAAGACTTCCAAATATGCCATAACAGAAGGATAATGGAATAAAGAATGGCAAATCCATATGGGCTTTGAGTGTTTACTGAAGATGATATTTTAGAGATCCTGTGATAAACTATGGTCCCCCAATCTATAATTAGCTCGTATTTACTGTAAGAGGGCTTACAATAAGTATTTCTTGTATTCTGCCCAATGTGACCATTGATGTACCCATATGACCAACAACAATAGTAATTGTGTTGTTCTTCTTTAGACAGTTTCTTTTAACTCTTTTCTTAGGTGTTTGATTGACTTATTCAAAAGTTAACATGCCTTCTAAGGTTTCACTGAGGTATAAGTAATTTGTGATATATAGTCCCTTTGACATTGGATTATCACGTACAGATGCAACTCTTCATGTACTTATTAAAAATAATAATCATTTCTCTTAAAGTTTAAATCATTCAATTAGATCGGAGTTATCTTTTTTATAATTTTTCTTAAACTAAAGGAAATTTTAATTATAGATCCCAGTTAGATATTAATTTCATGTCCCTACTTTATTGAGATCTGTGCTGACAGTTAGAGGCTAACATTTTCTGTGTTCTGATTGTGGGCAACTGTTACTTTAAAACCTTTTAACTCTTACTTTAACATCTTTCAAGTAATACTTTAAATCATATCAATAGTTAATTTAAATTCCACATACATTAATTGATTTTGTCTTCTCCTTTTACTAGTTTCTTCGACTAACTTAACACACTACAACTATTACTTTAACAGATAAAAATTATGACTTTAATAGACTATAATTATTGCTTTAACATGATAAAACTACTATTTTAATAGACCAAACACTTTAACTGATTTCCTCTTCTTTTTTAAGATGTTTTCTCTTTTTTAACAGGTTTGCTCTTCTACTTTAACTAGTTGTTCTTCTACTTTAACTAGTTTCCTCTCTTATTTTAAAACCATTAACCTTAGACTTTAAGTTGAAGTGCACGTGTGCAATGTACAACCAAGAGGGAAGGAGTGAATTGGTTAACTACCAAACAAAATTTTAGACTAATTTGATATGCCAAACAATAATGATCACACCAAGCGCATTAGCACAAGCCAACAACGTATGTAGAAGGACGTACAAGAAAAGGAAACACACCACAATACACAGTTGTTAGGTGGTTTGGCCACACAAGGATTGTATGCCTATGTCCATCCTTCACACACATGAGGTGGGAACACACTACTCTGAGGTGGCCGGAGATACAGAGTACAACCCCTCACACAGACAAACAGAGAAAACACACACACGTCTCAACAGTAACAAAGGTCTCGCTATCAAAACCCTCACAAACATGCTCGTGAACCATGAGCACAACTTTCACGCACACAAGAGATATGTAGAAAAGAGTTTGTGTGAAGTTTCTCAACCCAAAGAACAAGAGAATAAGAAACAAACTCAAACTTCAGATTTCCCCTATTTGATATTGTTGAGAAACATTGGAGAACACCATGACCTGCACAAGCCTTCATGGACATGGTGCATTGGTTGTACAACAATCAAAACATTCAAGGTGCAACGACCCACTTCCACCCGGTACGGTTATACCAACCCACGTCGGATGAGAGCAAGCTGCTACAGGGGAGAATACCCAACAAGTAACAAACGAGCTGAGATATACACAAATAGAATTCAATAAATGCAACGGAATTTAAATAATCTCATTCCATCAACTTTTAAATCCACATGCCACAGTCTGTATAGTTCAACAAGAGATACATAAACGCAATATATTCCCAATACATAGCCGACTCCAAGTACATTTGAGCAAAATTTAAATTTCAATTGTAGCATTACATACTATGAAAGATAATTTACAAGTCTTCAATCACTTAGTCCAACTCCACTTCAAGTCTTGCTAGCTCCTCCGCTACTAAATCCCTGAAATGTTTAGCAAGAATGAGTCTACATAATAGACTCAGCAAGTAACTTAAGATTCAATGCATACATATTTTCTAACAATTTAGCACAGTAGAATTTCAGCAATTACATCATACATGCTTATGCTATAACAAAATAAATTCACATGGAATTGTATTAAACAACTATTCTAACACATGTAAAACTATAATCTAAACGAGGTTACTAATAACATGGTGTCATTAACATAAGTACAAATACACATTCACATACCTTCATACTTTACTCACATCATTGTAAAACTTCACAACTAAGTCATGGAAGACATATACAAGATAGGTTTCATTCCTAGCATGATTTTTAACTCACTTTGCAAGCAATCATAACAATTTAGTTCGCATTTAGCTTGCTGATTTTTGTACAAGTTTTATCACATTCACATTACCTTTGCATAGGGATCACTTTTAACTACACAACATAATACTAGACACATGTGCATCCAATAATTCAAATTCCATGAATATGAAAGCATATGCTTACATTTTGGTACTAATAGTAACATCACTTTTAGCATTTGACAATTAATACATCAACACATACACACACACATTTATACACATCAATAAACAAAATATCACTTAACACTATTGCTAATTACACTTGTACTATTCTCGCGTTACATACAACCATATGATTAACCTTGGCTTTCACATATTCTCACTTTTGTTCTATCACACATTACTTATACACATTTCCCATTATTTCCTTTTTCACATTCACACACTTCTTATCATTTCACTTTTGCACACACATGTGCCACATTTACACATATCTTGCACATACCTTGTGCCACATTTACACATATCACTTTTCACATTCACATACACATGCTCATTTTTACATAATGCCAAGACACAGCCCAAACCACCACTAGACGATCACATAACACACATGGTCACATTCACTACTTAATCACCGGCATAGTGATAAGTCTTAGTTCCTACAGAAACCGGGGAAAGCCCTTCCCACCATTACCAGTGGAACTTGTCCACCTCTAGGATTTCACAAGACCCTTTGCCAGGGTATAACACTTTATCAAGACCCTTCTCTAGGGTATCACATAACACATTGAGCTTTCCGTAGGGGCATTACTACGGTACAGCTCCAAGCATCTAGGGTGGCAGTGTCTTATGGGCATATTTATTATCTTGTCACATTAACCATTTACACACCTATACCACTTGTTCTCTCACGTCTCATGCACACACACTCATACATAACTCATACACACATAAGTCCTCATTCACTGATTTAACTCACTGTTGCAACTGCCAAATAATCATAATATAGATTTAATCATACTGAAATTTACTAAATCACATCAAATCACAATTTACATACTCGCATAGTCATTTTCTCATTAAAAATCCATAACAATACTTACTGTCATCAAAATAACATGAAATTTTAACCACAGATAGATTTCAGGTTTATAACCGTACATGCAAATTTTCATATTTTTCTGAAACATATTACATTTACAGGAATTAAACATGCAATCTCATGCCGTTCATAATTGATTTAACATGGAACACAACATGAATATCCAATTTGATAGTTCACGGCCCTGAACCTAACATACTCATCATCACAGAAATTTCCGGAATTTATTGCACAAGACATAATTTACTGTGAATTTTACAAACCCTATGCATGTCTTTTATTTCCAAAACAGAAATTACAGTAAATCCCACAGTCGTGGAAAATTATCAAAATCTTAGGGCATGGGCTGATACATTACACATGGTATAGAAAAATCTAGGGCATTTAATTCCTCAGGAATCATGTAAACAGTAGGTGAACATACATAATCCATTTTTCTCACATGTACGTCAATAATTTAACAATCCATGCCATTCACCAAAAAGCATAGAAAACATCACTTGCATCCATGGTCTATTTTACATAACATATATGATTACATTATATCTCGTTCGAAAACACTTCGGAAATTAATCATATAAAAGGGAGAACAGCTCACTGTTCTGCCTTGAAGATATTAATGTCAGTCTCTGGCCGTTCAATGGTTTGGACGGCACGATCGCTGGACGCCGACTGGAGATCTTGGCGTCAAGGACATTGACGCCAAGTTCCTGTCTGTGCAGAACACAGACCCGAGCTCCAAACACAAGGAGAATGGGGGAATCTAGGACGCGAGGAAAAATCCAGAAAAAATGCTGAGACCTAGGGCACATGTATAGGATGAGATCTATAGGTTACTTGCCTATCTAAAACCTCCAAAAGGATGAAAGGGATGAGAAGCTACTTGGGTAGTCCCAAGAAGCCTCCAAAACTCCTTTACTCCGTCTGCTGTGGGTGTTGTAGCTTCCAGTCCGAGGTGGGGAAGCCTCCTCCTCGTCCAAGCTAGCTTCTAGTCGCAGTAGATCGCCGGATGAAGCTCCAATCGCCGGATTAAGCTCTCAAAGCTCAGGTTTTCTCACAGGTTTGGTTTCTCTTCTCCTCCTTGAAAAGAGTCCAAAGAGGGTTTTGGGGTTGCAAAGAGGGGGTTGGTTTAAGGGAGAGAGACTTCTCCTTTCACGCAGAGGTGATGTCAGGCTTTCACAGCCGTTAGGGACAGCTCCTAATGGTGGGGGTTGCTTGTCCCCGGAATTCGAGTTGCTGCGCATGCAGGTCAGAGAAGTAAACCTCCACCTATATGGATGGCTACTTAAGGCTTGGCATCCATCGATATGGACGGCGACACCTCATGGGCGTCCACCCATGTTGACGCCAATTGGACCTTCCGCCAGAACTTAAAATCATGCAGAAGTCAAGTTCAACTTATACATATATACATACTATGTATGTAACATAGTATACACACTATCACACCATGCATTCAAACCATATTTACAACTAAACATACACATGCATACATAAGTATACAAGGTGTTATGTATGTAAAATTAAGTATACAATTATTACACGCATAAGATAACCTACATACGTACATACACATATGCACTTCATATATATGTTCACACACAATATCCATGAAAGGGGTAATATAAGGTATACTTCAATATTTAGATGGTACTGGCATAGTATTTAAATAGATACCTTATACACAAAATTGGCATGTAAAATTTATAACTATAATATGCACCATTTTCATGCACGCCATTTATGCAAGAACAAGCAAACATCATATACATAAAATATAAGTGAAAAAGAAATTCGGGGCCTTACACCCTCTCCCCTTAAAGAGATCTTCGTCCCGAAGATCGGATCACGTACCCTTGATGACATCTCGTGCTGCTTCTAGTCCACTTAGACCGGTGCTTAATTTCTACCGGTGGCTTCCTTATTACTGGAACATCTCGGGGAATAAACCTCTTCTTCTGATTCGGACAGTCTTTAATCCGATGATTCTTGCTACCACACTTGAGACATCTTCCTAACCTCGTCCAACATACGTCTCCGCCGTGGCGCTTGCCGCAATGCACATACGGGCTTCTCGTTGCCGGCCTAAACTACTGACTGAAAGGTTGATTCTATTGGTACCATAGTTGGTTGCTGTCTTTGCATGAGCTTCTTCATCTTCCTCTTTTGCCTCTGAAATGGTTCTGGCAACATTCTAATCTTGCTTTTCTCTGCCAAGTACAACTCCATTTCACTCTCTTGTTTGCACGCCGCGCTAAGAGCTACATCCATAGTTCTAAGGTCAAACGCCGCCAGTCTGGCTCTCATCGACAGTCTAAGCCCCATTACAAACTTCCTTACCTTGCGCCTCTCATCAACAACTATGTGTGGTGCATATCTAGACAACTCTGCAAATCTAGCTCATATTCCAAAACTGTCATCGATCCCTGAGCCAATGCTAAGAATTCTTGCTCCATTTTGTCCAGTATATGCTCAGGAACATACTTGGCCTGGACATCCTTACGAAATCTTCCCAAGTAACCTCTAGCTCCACTCCCTCAAACCGCGTGCGAAGAACGGAAGACCACCACACATCCGCTCGCTCCTGAAGCATGTATGCCGCCAAACTGATCTTGTCATCCTCTGCACACCTGATGGCTCTGAATATTTTCGATTTCCCTGAGCCAACTTTCTGCAACTAACGGCTCACTCTCCCCCTTAAAAGAGGTAGAGCCATCTCTTGAACCTCTCCATGACTGGTACACCTCCTAAACCACGGTCCTGCTGAGATGGTACTGGAACCTGAGCCTGAAACTGAGTTTGAAGAGCCGCTTGTGTTTGCGCTTGAGTTTGTATTGCTTGTACAATCCCTTGCATGACTGTACCATAATCAGCCAATGGTGGCGGCGGGGGTGGCGCAGGCGATCCTTGAGGTGTTGGTACTTCACGCTGCTCTATGTCAGTCCTGCTTGACTCTTATCCGAATGGGTAAGCTCGTATGTCGAACCTCTCAGCCATCACTACAAAATAAACATCAAGTTAAACTCCATTCATCCCTATACCTAACATGTTATGACGTATTTATCTCACTACTTTTCAAGTACTATCTTAATTATTCCTTGGATCTGGCTATCCACTACAAAGACTTAGAGATGTGATTTAGTTGATGGCTATTTATGTATAATCTCAACCCAAAGGTCTCTGATACCATCTCTGCAACGACCCACTTCCACCCGGTACGGTTATACCAACCCACGTCGGATGAGAGCAAGCCGCTACAGGGGAGAATCCCCAACAAGTAACAAACGAGCTGAGATATACACAAATAGAATCAATAAATGCAACGGAATTTAAATAAATCTCATTCCATCAACTTTTAATCCACATTCCACAGTCTGTATAGTTCAACAGAGATACATAAACGCAATATATTCCTAATACATAGCTGACTCCAAGTACATTTGAGCAAAATTTAAATTCAATTGTAGCATTACATACTATGAAAGATAATTTACAAGTCTTCAATCACTTAGTCCAACTCCACTTCAAGTCTTGCTAGCCCCTCCGCTACTAAATCCCTGAAATGTTTAGCAAGAATGAGTCTACACAATAGATCAGCAAGTAACTTAAGATTCAATGCATACATATTTCTAACAATTTAGCACAGTAGAATTTAGGAATTACATCATACATGCTATGCTATAACAAAAAAAATCACATGGAATTGTATTAAACAACTATTCTAACACATGTAAAACTATAATCTAAACGAGGTACTAATAACATGGTGTCATTAAATAAGTACAAATACACATTCACATACCTTCATACTTTACTCACATCATTGTAAAACTTCACAACTAAGTCATGGAAAACATATACAAGATAGGTTTCATTCCTAGCATGATTTTTAACTCACTTGCAAGCAATCATAACAATTTAGTTCGCATTAGCTTGCTGATTTTTGTACAAGTTTTATCACATTCACATTACCTTTGCATAGGGATCACTTTTAACTACACAACGTAATACTAGACACATGTGCATCCAATAATTCAAATTCTATGAATATGAAAGCAATACTTAATTTGGTACTAATAGTAACATCACTTTTATCATTTGACAATTAATACATCAACACATACACACCACATTTATACACATCAATAAACAAAATATCACTTAACACTATTGCTAATTACACTTGTACTATTCTGCGTTACATACAACCATATGATTAACCTTGGCTGTCACATATTCTCACTTTTGTTCTATCACACATTATTATACACATTTCCCATTACATCCTTTTCACATTCACACACTTCTTATCATTTCACTTTTTCACACACATGTGCCCCATTACACATATCTTGCAATACCTTGGCCAAATTTACACATATCACTTTTCACATTCATATACACATGCTCATTTTTACATAATGCCAAGACACAGCCCAAACCACCACTAGACGATCACATAACACACATGGTCACATTCACTTACTTAACACCGGCATAGTGATAAGTCTTAGTTCCTGCAGAAAGGGGAAAGCCTTCCCACCATTACCAGTGGAACTGTCTACCTCCAGGATTTCACAAGACCCTTTGCCAGGGTATAACACTTTATCAAGACCCTTCTCTAGGGTATACATAACACATTGAGCTTTCCCGTAGGGGCATTACTACGGTACAACTCCAGCATCTAGGGTGGCAGTGTCTTATGGGATATTATTATCTTGTCACATAACCATTTTACACACCTATACCACTTGTTCTCTCACGTCTCATGCACACACACTCATACATAACTCATACACACATAAGTCCTCATTCATTGATTTAACCTCACTGTTGCAACTGCCAAATAATCATAATATAGATTTAATGATACTGAAATTTACTAAATCACATCAAATCACAATTTACATGCTCGCATAGTCGTTTTTCTCATTAAAAATCCATAACAATACTTACTATCATCAAAATAACATGATATTTTAACCACAGATAGATTTCAGGTTTATAACCGTACATGCAAATTTTCATATTTCTGAATCATATTACATTTACAGGAATTAAAAATGCAATCTCATGCCGTTCATAATTTGATTTAACATGGAACATAACATGAATATCAAATTTGATAGTTCACGGCCCTGAACCTAACATACTCATCATCACAAAAATTTTCTCGGAATTTATTGCACAACATACAATTACTGTGAATTTTACAAACCCTATGCATGTCTTTTATTTCCAAAACAGAAATTACAGTAAATCGCACAGTCGTGGAAAATTATCAAAATCTCAGAGCATGGGATGATACATATACACATGGTATAGAAAAATCTAGGGCATTTAATTCCTCAGGAATCATGTAAACAGTAGGTGAACATACATAATCCATTTTTCTCACATGTATTTCAATAATTTAACAATACATGCCATTCACCAAAAAGCACAGAAAACATCACTTGCATCCCATGGTCTATTTTACATAACATATATGATTACATTATATCCTCGTTCGAAAACACTTCGGAAATTAATCATATAAAAGGGAGAACAGCTCACTGTTCTGCCTAGAAGATATTAACGTCAGTCTCTGGCCGTTCAATGGTTGGACGGCACGATCGCTGGACGCGACTGGAGATCTTGGCGTCAAGGACATTGACGCCAAGTTCCTGTCAGTGCAGAACACAGACCCGAGCTCCAAACACAAGGAGAATGGGGGAATCCAGGACGCGAGGAAAAATCCAGAAAAATGCTGGGACCTAGGGCACATGTATAGGATTGAGATCTATAGGTTACTTGCCTATCTAAAAACCTCCAAAAGGATGAAAATGGGTGATGAAGCTCTCCTTGGGCAGTCCCAAGAAGCCTCTAAAACTCCTTTACTCCGTCTTCTGTGGTGTTGTAGCTTCCAGTCCGAGGTTGGGGAAGCCTCCTCCTATGTCCAAGCTAGCTTCTAGTCGCAGTAGATCGCCGGATGAAGCTCCAATCGCCGGATCTGAGCTCTCAAAGCTCAGGTTTTCTCACAGGTTTATGGTTTCTCTTCTCCTCCTTGCAAAGAGTCCAAAGAGGGTTTTGGGGTTGCAAAGAGGGGTTAGTTTAAAGGAGAGAGACTTCTCCTTTCACGCAGAGGTGATGTCAGGCTTTCACGGCCGTTAGGGACAGCTCCCCAATGGCTGGGGGTTGCTTGTCCCCGGAATTCCGGGTCTGCTGCGCATGCAGGTCAGAGAAGTAAACGTCCACCTATATGGACGGCTACTTAAGGCTTGGCATCCATCGATATGGACGCCGACACCTCATGGGCGTCCACCCATGTTGACGCCAATTGGACCTTCCGCCAGAACTTAAAATCATGCAGAAATCAAGTTCAACTTATACATATATACATACTATGTATGTAACATAGTATACACACTATCACACCATGCATTCAAACCATATTTACAACTAAACATACACATGCATACATAAGTATACCAAGGTGTTATGTATGTAAAATTAAGTATACAATTATTACACGCATAAGATAACCTACATACGTACATACACATATGCACTTGATATATAAGTTCACACACAATATCCATGAAATGAGTAATATAAGGTATACTTCAATATTTAGATAGTACTGGCATAGTATTTAAATAGATACCTTATACACAAAATTGGTATGTAAAATTTATAACTATAATATGCACCATTTCATGCACGCCATTTATGCAAGAACAAGCAAACATCATATACATAAAATATAAGTGACAAAGAAATTCGGGGCCTTACACAAGGCTTCGACTTTATGTTGCAAACCTCGAAGAAAATCTCTTGGAAGAACTCTTGTTCATTGGTTCATCGTTTGACCTAGTCGGGTGCAAAGATTCATTCTCCAACAAGTTGTGTTTTTTTAAACACATATGGGTAGGCCTCCCCTTATACACCTACATGCCAAATACTTACTCTTGGTCGTATATGTATAGAGAATCACATCCAAATCCAAACTTAAAAGTAGTCCTAACCACAATAGGAAACTATTTTTTTAAGTTGATCGACCGATTTCACCAGGTTGGTCGCCCAATTCTAGACTTAGCCTTGATGCTAACCTTCTTCTTCTTCTACTTCAGAAACTGCACTCATCGTCATCCGAAATTTCTCAGTCGATCAATCGACTTTGTGATTATCCCAGCACTAGACAACACTAGCTAGGTTGGTCGACAGAATTCTTCAAGTCCATCATCTGACTTGGTAACTATCCCAGTGCCAACCTGTACTGGGTAAGTCGGTCGTCCTATTTCCTCTAGTCGGTCGACCAATTTCCTACAAAAATGCAGAAATGAAGTCAATTCAAACTCTAAAGTACCAAAACCTTAAACACTCACCTTTGGCTTCTTGTTTGTGGATTCAACACATCATGTAAACCCTGTAGAACTTCATTTCACATAAAGTTAAAGAAGTGGTTAAATGTATATGAAGGTTCTCAATAAATCCACATAAGAGTGCATAAACGACACAAGGCAAAATGCTTCAATAACAACTCATTTTGTGAACTTCAAAACATCAAATATGTTGAACCACTCTTATATTTTATCCTTTATTTTAGTGATAACAAAACTCATGATTAAATTAAATATCATTAATATACTTAATATCATGTTTTCCTCGTAAATACAACATAAACATCGATTTCAGTCAGAACATCGAAAACATTAATTTCACTTAAACATCAACTCCATTCAAACATCGACTTCAGTTGAACATCGATTTCATTAAAACATCGATTTCACTAAAACATCGACTCCATTCAAACATCAACTTCAGTTGAACATCGATTTCATTCAAACATAGATTTCACTTAAACAACGATTTCATTCAAACATCGATTTCAGTTAAACATCGACTCCATTCAAACATCGACTTTAATTGAACATCGATTTCATTCAAACATCGATTTCACTTAACATCGATTTCGGTCCAACATCGATTTCATTTAAACATCAACTTCAATCAAACATCGATTTCAATCCAACAACGATTTCACCTAGAACATTGATTTTACTCCAACATGGATTATGTTCAAACATTGATTACATTCAAACATCGATTACACTCAACATCGATTACTATTATACTTAAATGTTTCAAAATGTTTGTGGCGGCAATTGAAAGTTCAAATGTACTTCACATATTATCTTATTATTTCTCTGTCTGACTGAAGATCTTTTGTTGTCTATCCTTTAAGATAGGTGAGATGTTGTCAGCAGAAAACAAGGAAATAAGGCAAGGTATGGGCTTTTGTCAGAAGACCTTCTTAGTTTGACCCTATCTTCTATACCTACAGATAAAACATCCGTCTACACCAAGTGTCTGCCAGAAGAAGAAGAAGAAGATGAGCAACGGCTAGAAGAGTTCCAATGGATCTCTTTAACGGATCTGTTCAAAGCTGCTCTATAAAAAGATGAAGCAGGGCTGAAGAACAACAAGAGAGCTTTCCTGAAGATCATTGAAAGAGTGTACATCTAGTGAGAAGCCTCAACACGATACACACTCAAAAGAAAGAGAGAAAGAGCTCAAGCCCAAGAAGAAGTGTGCACGCAGCCATCTGAAGTCTTTGAGCCCCAAGAATTCAAACTTCTTTCCTCTCTTCACTCTCTCTATGCATCATTGTAAATCTGGGGGAGAGTCTGTGGCTGAGAGTTTGAGTTCCTTGTTCATCTTGTACAACTCTCAGTCTATTCTTTCTTTTAAAGAAAGATTTCTGTCCAGCTGTAGGACTCTATACAGTATTCCTCTTCCTGTGTGAAGAGAAGGCTAGTGGGGTTGTTAGTGGTTTCTGTCTAGCTTGGGGACTATTCTTAGCCCTTCCTTTTGTTTATGGGAAGAACCTAGCTGGGGTTGGTGTCAGCATAACCTAGCTAAAGGTTTAAGTCTAGCAGAACCGCACTGGGGTTTGTTCTAGGAGGGTGACTTTTTGACTTGTAACAGAAGTGAGTTTCCTTCCTACTCGGAAAGGAAGAGGACCAGTGGGGAGCTTGGGGTTTGTATATCCTTGGGGGGATTGTATCTCAGTTACTGAAATCCCAAGATTTTGCTTGGGGACTAGACGTAGGTCTTCCTTCTGTGAAGTACCGAACCAGGTTAAAATTCTCTGTGTTCATTTGTGTGATTGTTTAAATTTGCTTCTGCACTACTACTCTCTATCACATACTGTCACATTCACTAACCAAAGTTTTTAAGTTGTGATTTCTGTGTTTTAGTTTCAGAATTTCTGCAGCTATTCTATTCACCGCCCACCCCACTAGATAGCTTGAGCTTGCTGCCATATCATCTGTAAGTGGGCCAACAAGTGGTATCAGAGCCAAGTCTCTTCAAGCAAGTAGATCTCACAATCTAAAGAGCAAAGATCAATTGGCAGCTCAAGGTTTTGCAGAAGGCCAATCCATTTTCCTGCCTCCACTCTTTGATGGCGATTACACATACTGGAGGATAAGGATGGAATTCTTCCTACAAGGCTGCGACTATCAACTCTGGAGCATTATTGAAGATGGTGACTTTGTAATATCAAAGCCCAAGGAAGAATGGTCAAACAATGACAAGAGAATGATATCATTAAATTGCATGGCTAAGTGATTCATGTCATATGCTCTATCCAAGCCAAAATTGGATAAAATATCCGTCTGCAAGACAACCAAAGATATGTGGGATGAGCTGAAACTCAAATATGAAGGAGAACCCACGATAGTTGAAGAACATGCAGCTCAAGTTGAAGAAAATCCAGAAACTTCTCAAGGTGAGATCATTCTAGTTTCGAAAGAAGGCACTGATGCTCAAGTGTCTAAAAAAACTAGACGGGAAGCTATGACTTCATCTCCTCTAACTATCTTCATTCAAGAAGTATTCGACCAATATCATGCTGAGAGTATGATGGACCTTGATGAAGAAGCACCCATTCAGGGGGAGGAATCTCAAGTTAAGAGAGAGTTTCAAAATTTTCCCCAGGAGAATATCATGAAGAAGAAATTGTTAAAGAATAAATTGTTGAAGAAGAAGATGAGGGTGAGATACCAAAGTTCCAAGGGCTACATTAGAAGACACCTTTAGTGAACAACTCCTCAGGCTGCTGCAGCATTGAAGAAGAAGAAAATACCAATCCACCTTTTATGAACAAAGCAAAAAGGCTTTCAAATGGGTATGGTTAGGGATGCTCAAAAGCATCCGATTGGTGACTATCTACTCTTCACTTCATTCCTATCTGAAGAGGAAATAGTCATCCTTAGTTTTTAGTTTTAGTTTTTAAACTTACATTTCTTTTTGTTATTTATTCCCTAAATTACAATACTACTAACAATGGTTTGCAAGTCTTTCTATTTTTTAGATCAATGCAGGCAAAAGTCTTGAAGACTTGACAAACAACAAGTAGATATGTGAAGAAAGAACAAGACAAACAAGTGAAAATTCCTAAAAATCTGAATAAGCCTCATATCAAGGGGGAGCCTCACATTCAGGGGGAGCAAACACTAAGGGGGAGCAATAAACAATGACAGCAGTAAACGTATTGTTGAACCCCTCTCCTTCAACATGGTAAGAATATTCCTTAACAAGGGAATAAATGCAAATGGTAAGACCATTCCCTTTTAGTTATTGACAAAGAGGGGAAGAGTATCTTTAACTTGTGAATTTTCTATTTATTCCATGTTTTGAGTATCTTGTTACAAATTCTCATAAGTTTTGTAATCACCGAAAAGGGGGAGATTGTTTAACCACTCTTAGATTTATCATTTATTTTGGTGATAACAAAACTCATGATTAACTTAAATATCATGAATATATTTAATATCATGTTTTCCTCATAAATACAACATAAACATCGATTTCAGTGAGGACATCGAAAACATCGATGTCACTTAAACATTGACTCCATTCAAACATCGACTTCAGTTGAACATTGATTTCATTAAAACATCGATTTCACTTAAACATCGACTCCATTCAAACATTGACTTCACTTGAACATCGATTTCATTCAAACATCGATTTCACTTAAACATCGATTTCATTCAAACATTGATTTCACTTAAACATCGATTATATTCAAACATCAATTTCACTTAAATATCGACTACGTTCAAACATCGATTTCAGTTGATTATTGATTTCATTCAAACATTGATTTAACCTAAACATCGATTTCGGTTCAACATCGAATTCATTAAAATATCAATATCATTTAAACATCGAATTCAATCAAATATCGATTTCAATCCAACAACAATTTCACCTAGAACATCGATTTCACTCCAACATGGATTATGTTCAAACATCGATTACATACATGGATTTCATTCAAACATCGGTTACACTCAAACATCGAATGTTTCAAAATGTTTGTGGCGGCAATTGAAAGTTCAAATGTACTTCACATATTATCTTATTATTTCTTTGTCTGACTGAAGATCTTTTTGTTGTCTATCCTTCAAGGTAGGTGAGATGTTGTCAGCAGAAAACAAGGAAATAAGGCAAGGTATGAGCTTTTGTCAGAAGACCTTTTTAGTCTCACCCTATCTTCTGTACCTATACATAAGACTTCCGTCTACACCAAGTTTCTGTTAGAAGAAGGAGAAGAATAATAGATGAAGAAGAAGATGAGCAACAACTAGAAGAGTTCCAACGGATCTCTTCAATGAATCTGTTCAAAACTGTTCTATAAAAAGATGAAGCAAGGCTTAAGAACAACAAGAGAGCTTTCCTGAAGATCATTCAAAGAGTGTAGATCCAGTGAGAAGCCTCAATGCCATACACACTTAAAAGAAAGAGAGAAAGAGCTCGAGCCTAAGAAGAAGTGTGCACCCAGCCATCTGAAGTCTCTGAGCTCCAAGCATTCAAGCTTCTTTCCTCTTTTCACTCTGTCTGTGCATCATTGTAAATCTGGGGGAGAGTCTGTGGCTGAGAGTTTGAGTTCCTTTGTTCATCTTGTACAACTCTCAGTCTATTCTTTCTTTTCTAAAGAAATATTTTTGTCCAGTTGTAGGACTGTATACAGTGTTCCTCTTCCTGTGTGAAGAGAAGGACAGTGGGGTTACTGGCAGTTTCTGTCCAGCTAAGGGACTGCTCTTAGCACTTCCTTTTGGTTAAGGGAAGAACCTACCTTGGGTTGGTGTCACCAGAACCTAGCTAGGGTTTAAGTCTACCAGAACCGCACTAGGGTTGTTCCAGGAGGGTGGCTTCTTAACTGGTAACAGAAGTGAGTTTCCTTCCTACTCAGAAAGGAAGAGGACCAACGGGGAGCTGGGGGTTTGTATATCCTTGGGGGGATTGTACCTCGATTAGTGAAATCCAAGATTTTTCTTGGGGACTAGACGTAGGTCTTCCTTCTGTGAAGTACCGAACCAAGATAAAATTCTCTGTGTTGATTTGTGTGATTGTTTAAATTTGCTTCCGCACTGCTACTCTCTATCACACACTATCACGTTCACTAACCAAAGTTTTAAGTTTGATTTCTGTGTTTTAGTTTCAGAATTTCTGCAGCTATTCTATTCACCCCGCCCCCTCTAGATAGCTTGAGCTTGCTACCATATCATCTGTAAGTGGGCCAATAAAATATGCACATGTAGACAACATAAATCATACCAACAGTGACTTTAAGTCCCACATATTTTAACTGATTATCACACATATTTTAATGACTTTGAACTATTACTTTAACACCTTCGAACACTTACTTAAACATCTTCAAACATAGACTTTAATCTATCTCAATAGTACTTTAAGTCACACACACTTTAACTCAGCTATCATATAGTTTAACAACTCCAAACACTTATCATCTTAGAATATAGATTTTAAGGTATGTTAACAGTGACTTCAAATTCCACACATTTTAACTAACCATCACTCATACCTTAACATCTTCGAACTCTTACTTTAACACCTTCAAACTTAGATTTTAAGTCATGTCAACAATTACACTTTAAATCATATTAACAGTTACTCTAAATCTCACATGCTTTAACTCATTCTTACACATACTTTAACAACTTCGAACTCTTACATAATATATTAGAACTTAGACTTTAAGTCAGCCAAAAATTACATTTTAGATCATATTAATAATTACTTTAAATCCCACATACTTTAACTCATTGTCACATATACTTTAACAACTTTAACGCCTTAGAACTTAGACTATAAGTGTTGTGTAAACTAAGAACACAGTGTTCATACATATCTGATAGCATAAAAGTAGACATAAGGGTAAAATGGGGAAAAATAAAAGACAGAAACTATCTTTTTAGGGACTGATTGATAAAGTCCACCAAGAAGAGGGACTATTTGGGCACTTTTATTTTTTACAGGGACTAGAAAATAAGTCTCTCCTATGATAAGGACCTATAATTATTTTTCCCTAAATTAAAGATTATATTTCCAAGTTGTCATCCACAAACTAAAGTGCTTATTAAGAGTCACTTCTCAAAGTTCAAAGCTAGATTGTCCTTCAAAAATGTGTCTTTCTACACTATGGAATAATCGAAAAGCCAAAAGATTAATCCGAAAACAATAAGCTAGTACAAGTACTTCACTATTGCACACTTATTGCTGTCATCAGTATTATAGACAAAGAATGATAAACTTCATTATTGGACTCTGTTGGTATCATTTGTTCTGATAAACATTAATGATTGGATAGAAAATACATCCAACAAATTGCAACAAGTCCTTACATCAAAGTAAAACATTCCAAGGCAACCCTCCATTTCTTTTCGATGAGTAAAGCAAGCACTTTTGAATTAGTAGAAGCAATAGATAATCTTTTACAATAATTCCATCCAAAAGATATATGGCCCCAACTTTAGGTTCACCATGAGAACAACAACCATAAAAATGAGAGGTAGATGAATATTTCTCATTCAATTCTAAATACAACATCCACCACAACTAAATATGTTGCGTGAAATTTCAGCATGTCCTTCTGAAGAAGTATGTCCACTATTGGAAGTTTGTCAATTTTTTGTTGGAAAGGGCTCTCTGGTGAGAAGATATGCGTGCATTGCTTTTAAACACACATTATATTTCACTACTTTGAATGTAGAACTAAATTATACCTCTAGACAATCCCCCTAGTAAGGATAAAGGTGTTTGGATTTTTTTGCGACAAGACGCTTAGGCAGGGCACACATGGCCTCTTGCTCAATTTCCCATAGACAACGCCACTAAAGATGTCGTTAAACTTCAT
The DNA here is from genome assembly GCA_014218235.1 of Colocasia esculenta. Classification (NCBI taxonomy): domain Eukaryota; kingdom Viridiplantae; phylum Streptophyta; class Magnoliopsida; order Alismatales; family Araceae; genus Colocasia; species Colocasia esculenta. The sequence goes on along the minus strand of CM024756.1, from coordinate 26,892,026 downwards.
GCACTCCTCCCAAGAAGTATTGTCCCCTTATAAGGGCTTTTGTTCTTTTCTTTGGGAAAGGGACCTCTTGGGACAAGAGGCATGTGCCTTGCTTTTAACCACATACTTATATTTCACTACTTTCAATGCGGAACTAAATTATGTCTCAATACAGCCCTCCTTCAGTGAGGATAAGGGTGTGCAATGGGACGCATGACTAGCCTTAGCACCTAGTGCTCAACACATGGCATTCGGATTGCTCACTCGACTCACTTAGCCTTCAGATTGCTTGCTTGACTCTCTTAGCATTTGGATCGCTCGCTCGAGTTGCTCCTAAATCGTAAAATGAGAGAGACAAAATCTAGAATACAACCTGCATACCAAACAAATTGGGGTTACCTTTAGATGCACCATCAACATGAAGATTGAATAGCTTTTTGGAGGCAAGCTCAAAACACTATAATCTTGTAACTAAAGTCAAAATAAAATAGATGGAGCAATACTTTGAGAGGTGGAGGTTGGCGTTAATGTTAAAATAAGTTTGTCCAATGTTGTTCGGATCACTTTCAAAACAACAACAACAATAGAAGTCACCTGAAAATTTTGAATAACACCCTCAAATCTCTTCGGACATCTCAACTTCCAAGTTTCCCACATAATAAGGCCAGGCCACAAATGAATAGAGACAAAGCAATGCAGGTTACTGATCATACTGAATAATTAATAATATTCTAAAGTCGAGAAGTTATGTAACCATCCGTACAAGCCTAAGGATCACAGACGCATAAGAGCTGATCACCAAGATTACAAACAAATTTTCTTACGATAATTAAAGCTTGGCCACCACATTCATAAGAACCAAAACTTACCAATTACCACAAACCCACTCTTAAACATTTGTATGAGCATCTAATCACGTTGCACAATTTCCATTACTCAAGGATAAGACTATCACTACACAGAAAATGACTACCTTCACATAATTATTTTTACATACTTAGCTAAATATAACTTTTCATTTCTCAATTGGAATAATTTCCATTTTAACATTAAAACCCCAACATGAATTACCACAAAATTTCTTGCCAACTAATCTACTACGTCTAGAAATTCCCAAAACTCTAGTACTAAATAGGCTCTTCTTTGTCACTACTTTGCCTCCACCTTTGCTAAAGCTATTAACTTCGATCTTTGAAGACAAATTGCTCCAATGGCCTTCATTAACAAGATTTACTTATTAAACTCACATAAGATCAATGACATGTCAAACTACCTTATGCCAAGCAAAATCATCACAATCAAAACAATGTGGCAATATAGATTTACGACAAAGACTACTACCACTCATCTATAGAAGGGGAAGAATCACTTGACTTAACAATTCAACATTCACGAGGCATCTACGGACAAGTAATTTAACTTCTTTCGTTATTGAACTATTTTATCATGTATTTGAACAAATGAGTCTCTAAGGACAAGTTATTAAACATCTTTAATTACAGCTTTTGAATGTTTGAAAAATAGAACTATAAATGAATGTGCTGCGAATGGATGAGAACAAAGTGTACATGTGGATGAATGGATTGGTTCAGGTGAATGTGTTTAAATGAATATGTTCACATATGTTGATAATGTAAGAGTGTTTGTATAGTTGTATATGATAGGTGATAATATATATGAATGTGAATGGGATGTAATGGGTGACACTATAGAGGTCACATATTTGTAAAGCTTCCTACATCTGACATTTAGTAGGTACATATATTTTCCTACAACTCTTCTTTGGTAGATGTATGTACAGGTCTATGATGTTGTATACATACATGGTGAAAAAGATGTAGATAAAGATATATTATATACCTACGACTGTCATGGGATAGGTAAAAGCTTTACCTACGTTGTTTACCTATGAGCTAAGTCATAGGCACTGACATAGGTAAAAACAATTACCTACTATTCATGTACATCACCTCCATTTTTAGTAGTAGGTAAAACCCAATTTTTTAGTATTGAATCTTTAAAATGAAATTGCCATTGTTACTACACCTAGGCCAAAAGTCTACAGAACCACATAGGTTCCTCTATGGCTAGAATCACAAGAGGGGAATTCGGACATATTCATGGATATCACTACATCGATCTTACTCAATTACTTGAGTTCAATAATATAGACAAAAGAGGAGACTCCAGACCAACAAAACCTGCAATAAAAAACCTTGAACAGGAAAGAAAAACTTCCATTGACTAGAAAGTCCAGTTCACAATTGGAAAACACTAGCACATTCTAGCATGCTTAACTATCTTAGCTCCGCTATTTCTGATGCCTTGCTAAACATCGCAACAGGCACTCTCACACCATGTGAATCAACAAGCCACCAACACAACACCTACTATCTGACAACAAGTCAAGAACACTCAATCACACGCTCACGGTTGCAACCACTGCCACTCGCTTCCTTACTAAACATGACGCCACTATTGGGTTTCTCTGATCCCCAAACTACTCAGTAATCTGGAATCTATCCCAGATAGACTCGATCCCAAAGATGAAGACACATAAGAGTCCTGCTCCTACTCTCGGCCAACTGCTCACAAGACCTACCCTCACCTTCTGACCAATTATTGGAACATTCATCCCAATTTTGAAGCTCAATTTGCTAATATTGTCATGGTGTCGCAATAATACGCAAAGACCTACTATATCACTTCCAACTTTAATCTCGCAATGAACAACTCAACCTAAATCCTCTCGCACCGCTTGGAAACTAGGAATCTCTAGGTTCACCTCACTAGGACTAAAACACTTTCTGGGGGTTATCTGCTCACACTCAATGCTATTAACTATAAGGAAAATTCATGTACAACCCTTCGATCAATACCAAAGCGTACTTATGTTACTTTTGAGACAACTATATTTACTTTAGCTTCTTGTAAATCTAATAGATGTGCTCTGGCACCACTTATAATTACTCAAAATTCAGGACCCAATACAGACCTATATTCCTATTGCCACCTATGAGCCTAGAGACTCATAAGGGTTAGTAATACTGTCTAGAGAAATAAACAATTAACTAAAATAACTATAATAGAAAATAAATTGCATTAATTAATGGTACAATGTCTCCATTTATGACACAAATATAACAATAAAGATATCTTCATAAGGGGCATATATACCTCGAGAAAGTACAACAAGAACTACTTACTGGTATAAGGAAGACACTCCATGCTCAGAAACTTTGGTCTGAGGTGGCATTACCTCGTAAGCTTACACTAGCAAAAGCTAGGAGATGAGCCTCATAAGTCCTAACCTTAGTAGGGATCCCACCACTCGGGCACAAGCAATATAAATACAACAAAGTAAGACTCACTAACACACAATGACAACCATAGTTGAGACAAGTGCCAAAATTACCATAGTCATAATATCTGGGTAAAATACAAACCACTACAATGAACCACTAGTGGGACAATGAGTGCAAAACCTACAAGAAAAGGACAATGCGTGCTACACCCAGACCTAGTCCAGTCAACCTATGCATGTTGACTTTTAGTTCTGAAAAAGAACACTAGCAACAATGACAAAACCATGACCACACCATGGCCTCATAGTCAGGGCACCACTGGCATCTCTCCTCCTTACTATCGCCTAGTCCCATCCTACCCTGAGAGTGATGGGCATAAATGTTACATCAACGCTGATAATAATCATAGCCAACCAAGCCAAGGGCTCATGCCTAACTATCCCTACTTGCTCTAGAACCTAGTAGAGTTCAGCAAGCAAGAAATAAGGGACTAGTTGGGGACCAAGGCAACTCAAGTCTAAAGGATGTCTACTTTCCCTAACCATGAGTGCACTCGAGGGACAACACAAACGCTATACCCTCGGCCAAGCACAACAATGGGAGTCTACATAGATGACCCTAGACCATTTATTGTGCCTCGGGTATGGGCACCAACCCACTGATCCTATAGGATGAAAATGCTCAAAGTATCAGGGTAACTAATTAGTTGGGTGTCACACTAGGGGCAGTAGCACCAATGGCTGCCAGACTCGAGAAATACCTAAAATCTTAAATAATTGTTTCACAAACCACTGCTTAGGGCTATTACTAGAAGCACGGTCCAACATGCGGTCAACACACAGTCACAATGCTTAACAATGTAAATGTAGTTCTTTAATAGATTGTGACTCAATCATAGTCAACAAGCCAACCATGTACAAATCTAGACAAATAATGGACTAAACGACACCCAGCCCCACATGCTAGGTGTAACGGCCCAACCTCCCGGACCCTAAAGTTTGCGTCGCCACCCATAGATCCGAAGACCCGAAAAGGTTAGAAGAATAGTCTACTGAGATATGTACTGAATTTAAATAACTATAACAAGATATATAGTTGTACAACGTGTCCCAAGTAAAAGTATAGGTACAAGAAGAAAGGTGCAGTCCTTAAGGGGCATACTCCGAGAACTTGCAAAGCACAACTCTCAACTCACGCAGGTACAAGAGCTCACAACACTCTCACTGCTGCTGACAACACACGGCGCCACAGCCATCTCCGCAAACATGTCTGACACTGAGCTCCCGCGACGACAAGCCCCTAGCTAAAGAGAGTAGGGGGGTGAGCCTCACGAACAAGGCGAAGTAGGGATTACCAGTCCCTCACTGGCCAGAGCAGCAAGAACTCCAAAAATAGAAAACTATACTAGAAAGTTGTAAAGCAAGGAACACCTACAGTAGGGTACTACAAAGCAGCAGAACAGAACAATGCAATGCCACCACCACCAACCAAGGTTGTGACACACACATGGCTCCCACAAAAACCACGGAGACACAGAAACAAGCCTCAACACGGCCGCCAAGATAGGGTCCTCACGGAGACCACAGAGCAACATGTGAGAAGAACATCTCACCACAAGCATGGCCACCTTTGACCTCCACAAGGTTGAGGGCCCACAAGCAGAACCACCCCCGACCATACACACACGCAGAGGTTGAAAAACCACACACACGGTTGCCACCATGGACTGGCACCAAGGAACGGGACAACGGAACTGAGAGGGCACTGAAGTAGAAACCACCAGAAGCACAGGCCAATAAGGCCAAACCAACACGCCCCCGGAAACTAGACACGTCCAGGCTACAACCACCATGCAGGCTAGGGCAACGAGTCACGCTAGGAAACGTCGTGAGGACACCGTTACAACACAACAACTAAGCCACCACCACTAGCAGCTAAGAGGAGGACACACCAGCCACTCCCTCTCTACTCGCCAGTTGGCTCCTGCCTCTAACCTCCCCGGAAGAGCGAGACAGAGCCGCCACAAAACACTACAAGAACGCACGAACCACCGCAACCTGGCCAAGCTATGGCCCTATGCCTAGCACCACTACGTGGCTCCGAGACCAACGTAGAGAGAGGCAGTGAGAAGAATGACTGTCTAGGTGGTGCCGGGAAGAAAACACCTCAATGACCTCGGTGTCCTGCCCAAGGCGAGAGAGCTCTACAAACTACTCGATGCACTGTCCAAACCCTTTTCCCTCCTATCACGTCCCGAGAATTACACAGTGAAAAATTTGGAAGATTTAATGTCGATATTCTAGACGTGAATAGTCGGCAAATAAGCCTCTAGCTTGTGAGCACTAGATGTGTGACAACACATGCATAATAATAGGGCCCAAATAATGAACATAACTAAGCTTGTATTCAAATATCAAACACTTTGTTTCAAAATAGAAGTAATACAAACTCATTCATTGTTGAACTACAGGACTAAGACTCAATAATGGAAAATTACATATAACCTCGCAGTCTACTACATCAACTACTCTCAAGTATACTAATGATAAATGCTAAGGTTGGAACACACTCATCACTCTAATGCATTGCCCTCATAGTCGTGTGCTTTTGCTTCTTCCTCAATGTCACCTATGATGTTGAAAAGTAGGGAATGAGCAAACTAGCCCAGTATGATTTATATCTCAATGTGCGGGCAATTATATTAGTGATTAGCAATTTAGAACTAGGCAGGTACGATTAACTAAATATGCATGAACGATAAATCCATATAATCACAATACATGAACAAGATAGATTGAACAATAGAGATTGAACAAGATCTAGAATGGGTAACAAGATAGAACTAGCAGTAGATCACTTGTACAAGCACGCAAGATATCACTTAATGTAAGAACACGAGATGTCAATAGTTTGCAAGAACGCAAGATGTCACTTATTTGCAAATAATGCATGATGGCCATATCACACAAGCAAGCATGCATGAGCATTAACTTTATCACTTAACACTTAATCAGGTACGAAGACACTAATGTGCATTAAGGATCTATGCCACCATGGAATGCACACTAGGACACATATATGTGTTGTTGTATGTAGCATTCAACACGACACTATTTCTCAGTGCAGATGCATGCAATAATCATTTTATCCCATGGTTAACAGTATATTTATGTTTCTCCATCATTGGGGCTAGACTGGAGCCCTTGGACACTCGTCGTGCCCGATCAGCATCTCACGATTTTTAAATGTAGATAGCCACAGTCATTCATGGCCAATAACTCGAGTTTCAAGAAGTATATAGTTCAATATCACGTTCATGATGATTTCAAGGAAACAAGTCACGTGAAAATGATTTCATGATAACAATAGTCAAGAGAGAATTTTGCAGCATAACAACGCAATTTACACTTTTAGTTAACTATTCACATTAATGGATTGCATTTATATTATAAATCCACACTCACAGAGAACGAGACGAGAAAGGAAGTGCACGCTATTTCTAGGGAACTTCAATGGTACAACAACTCGATCTCCATGAGAGAATCCACAGAGTATAGAGATTTACGGAGGTCTTAAGAGAAAGGTCACTAGTCTGCCAATACGGATTGACCAGCCGAGAGTTTCCAATCCCCCAAGAAGGGCTGCCTATAAGTGCAATGGTGTAGTGTAGAACGTGTCTTAATTGACAATCATCGTTTTAAAACGAAGAGGAAAACAAGTAACATGATGACACAATATAGAATGTGCAATTATAACATCCTGCTTTGCATTATTTTAACATGACATCATTCACTTAAAAGCTAAATCATCAAGATGAATAAATCAATTCTCAAGAAGATAGATCATGCATTTAAGAATAATTAGAATAAGTTTTTAGTTATTAAGACTTTTCATGGTTTAACACGTTTTAAGCCACTGGATCGATGACAATGTTTACTATAACCATAACATGCAAGCCTTACACTCTAGACTGAGTAAAATAGGTCTCGAGTAGGCTTTCAAATACACGACGGGTTCACTGGTCGCTATTTACAAGGCTTGTTGATGGGGAAAATAGGTAAACATTCGCCTGTATTAATCGCGATGGGTGTACTAGTCGTGTTCAAATCATGACAGAACAGTCGGATGCGTTTAAGACATGTAACACATAAACGCGACGAGTATTATCGACGCATTCATGCAAGTGTGTGAACAAGTGTAAATTGGCAGAACCAATCACACAGATGCACAAGAAATTTTATCCTGGTTTGGTCATTCTCACATGGAAGTCCTACGTCCAATTCCAAGAGGATCACTTGGATTTCACTAACTGCCAAGAATACTTGGCCTTCTCTCAACCCTGAGAGGTATTATAAGCCCACTTGCTCCCAAGTAAGTTTTCCCTTAACCAAGGGTACACCATCAAAAGGTCTTCCCGTCACAAGAGGGACACTGCACGAAACAAACCTCTTGGAGGTTGCTTAAGACAGAAAAGTGAAAGACTAGGTGCCTGCTCACAAGAATGAGCAAACACAAAGAATTCAGAAAGGATAACAAATAGGAGTTTCAGCTCTAACTCTTCTGAATCTAACAGGGTGGACTGAAGAAAGATCTAGGATTACAAAGCCACCCTATAGAAGAAGACTTCTAAGAACTTGAGAGCTTGAAGTTTGCAGGCTAGGGAGAAGCTCTCTTTCTTTCAATTCAGTAGAAGGCTTTTCGGAGACTCTTGCTTGTGGATGCAAATTGGAGTTGTGTTGCTGTCTCTCTTAGTTTCTTGGTGTGTTGTTTCAAACTCCGGCTTCTATATATGCTTCAGAAGAAGTTTCTATTTGAAACTGTCCGTTAGAGAACTAGTCGTTGAAGAGAGCCATTGATCCTTTGGATGTATATGTTGTTGAGATTTTTGTCATTCAACAGTCCTTCAGCCTTTTGGCTTTCCAACGACTTCAGGCTATGTTTATAGCTTCACAGCTTGAAAGACAGTCTTCATTTATTGGTCTGTAAAACTCCATACTGAAGACATGCTTCATAATGTTCTGCAACAAAGGACACGAGATAAAGAAAAGATACCTCCATACTTTCTGAGGTAGGTGAGTCAGAAATATATATAAAGTATAAGAACCTAGGATGGACAGATGTTTAGTGCAATAAAAGGCAGACATATAGTTGCATCCAGAAAGTAAGGCGAGGTTCTAACAGTGGTAGGTGAGCCTCTAACAGACACCCCTTGCGGCTAATCGCATTTACTACAAGACAACTGGGAATAAAGAAGAACTGAACTTCTGACAAAAAGCAAGAGACCAATTTGTATAAATATTTCAAATCTTTTCAAAGATATTTTTGTAGTCATTTTGAATACAATATATCCTACCTAATAGAATATTTAAATGTTGGTAATAAGACAAACTATTATTCTGTAGGATATGTAAGTAATATAATTATGTAAAAGATCCCAAAGGGGTAACAAACACATTGAATAACATACAATCAAGATTGCAAAGATTTTTATGGCATGATAAATTCATACATAGATATTATCAAGTACAGAAGTTGTCAGGAAGTCGTAGTCAGAGAGGACATGAACTTTGACTCTACAGAAATTGATAATATACTTCGACTTTCTGGGAGTCAGAGTCAAAACAATAATAGTCTTTGACTTTTAGGGAGTTGGAGAACGAAACAATAACAGACTTTGACTTTCAGGGAGTCGGAGTACAATACAGAGACTTCGACTTTTCAAGAGTTGGAGTGAGTACTTCGACTTCTCTGAAGTCGGAGTGAAAGTATTCATCAATCGAAGGCTACTTTGACTTTAAGAAAGTCAGAGTCTAGACTACGACTTTCAAAGAGTCGTTGTATAGTTCAAAGTTGGTTCAACACTTCGACTTTTCTAGAGTCGGTGTCCATAGTCGAAGTTAGTATGGTACATAGTATACTTCTTGGACATAAAGAGATAGTGTTGATACAATATCATACAAGTTTTCTTTGTGATATATTTCAGTAGATTTATTTGTAGAAAGTCTTTAAAAGGTTTTGTCATATCAAAAACACCATGTTAAAGTAGTTTAAAGTTTTAAACAATTTTTCCTAAGGGATAGTTGCTCAACAATTCTCCCCCTTTTTGTTAATGACAAAAATTTTAAATAGACAGTGAAAAATAAATTTGGTTCTGCAAAATTGTGTCCTATGAATTATTTGATTCTTACTTTCTTTCTCCTCCTTTGTGGCATTAATAGAAAGGATAAGATACAAAGAGAGAGAGAGAGACATAGAAGTGGAGAACAAATACATATATATATATATATGGATTTCTATAAGTAGAAATTACATCTAGGAAGCTAATAAAGAGCTTGGGAGATACAGAGGAGGAGGGATTTTGGCAAGGAAAGGCTTAAGAAGAGCCCAAAGCTTCTTCTCATTGCTAGAAAGAAGTTCTCAAACTTGGAAGAATCTATATTATAGGAGGGTCCTATGCAGGGGAGTTTCCTATAGGACTTAATATGCCTACGATGAAACTAGCTAACTCTCCTATGTAGTTACCAGAGCGCAGGAAATTCTTCAGAGGAACAAATTTCTTGTTGGATGCCATATGGAGGAACTCATGGATTGTTATATTCCAATGCAGTCCCTAGGAATATGCTGCTTCCTTGGCTTGATAGTATACCAGGTACCTCTGCTTCCATTTATGTGCAATAGATTTCCAAAGATTCTCATAACCTTTGCAGAGATACTCAAGAATAGACAGTTTGAGCTTCAAGCAGTCAGAATGATCTTCAGAGTACGCTGTTGCCCACTGGTCATCAGTAAATTTCTCAGACTCAACAAACAATTCTGTACGTCTATCATATACTGAGAGTTCTTTGGAGCATACATGAGGGCAAATATGTGGAATGACAGACTAAGGTTGTACTTTATTCTGAATCTTGCAGCTATTCTGATATGTCTATTAAATACAACCTGGGCAAAAGTTTTCCTAGATGATATGGCCCTAATAAGACTGGATGCAGTCTAGAAGCTAAACCAATTACCATGTAAGGAGTGATTTCTCTTTTCCCACACATTAGCATATCCCACTAGCCATTGTTCACATCAGGTGCCCCCATCCTGAATCTAGCTTCATTAAACTGCTTCATTCTTGTGTACTTTGTCTGCAGCTCTCTAAGGAGGGTGCCAACAGATCAAAAAATCTAAGGTTCAGGTGAAGGGGAATATCCATAAAATGATTTCTGGCCTGAGTGGCTTGAAATTTAGTGGCTTCACCAAGATAGAGTTCCAAAAAGTTAGAAGGGGAGAGACTGTGGCTTTTCTGGGTGATGAGATTTACATCAGCCAACAGTACTTGAGAGGTTTAGAGTAAAAAAGGAAGCCAGTCCTCAAAGGTATAGCCTGGCATTTCATGGACTTCAAGAAAGACTTTGGTAGATAGAAATTCCTTGAAAAGGTTTATATGATGTTCAAATGGTATACAAAGGCATACTAGAATGGAGGAAGTAGGGTGTTAGGATTGTCATTTAATTGGAATTGGTGCCCACCTTTTGAGGAAAGTACCACACTGGGTACAATCTCAACAAGGGAAAGAGTGTTTCTACTAGAAGAGGGTGTGGAAGATGTAGGAAGAGAAGAAAAGAAATGGGGAGCTAAAGTGTGAAGAGAGGGTATGTTTGCCTTGGAAGGCTGGAAAGAGTACCTCAAAGGATACATTGAAAATGAAATACTTGAAGAACAATTTTGTTCTTCATGTTGAGAGCTAGATGGAGGAGGATTGGATGAAGTAGGTTGAGAAGGAGGTGGAGGTTGTTGTTCAACAGTGGGAGCTGGAGGTGTATAGGTCGTAGTGGCAGTAGGAGTAGTGGGATTAGTAGTAGCAGTGGGAGGACCAGTGGGAGGAGTTGGATAGTAGGAGGAGAGGAAATGGTCAAAGGCTGAGAAGGGAAGACAGGCTAACTGTAACGTCGTGCATATTTCGGATCTTCGCAGATCCTTGCTTAGCAGGTTTGGTGGCCAGTGCATGGCCCATTAGTCTGTGTTTTAGATGTTTTGGCAGGTTGTGAGGCTTTGTACGCCGCCAGATTGGGCCCAAAGCGCTTAAAGGTTCTCCGTCTGTGAACGCGATAGAGCTTGGCATCGCGTTCAGAACGCGACGGCCCTGGTGGTCGCGTTCTGCTTGCCGACCAAGATGCGGTCTTCGTCTGCATGCACGCCGCGTGTCGCACGCTGGGCGGCATGCTGACGTCGGCCTTGAGAAGGCGATGCCCTACCCCATCGCGTTCAGGTCGCGACGGAAGCCTACGTCGCATTCTTAACCACAAATAGTTCATAACCCAGGTCAGCCAGATAGAGTTGAGCGAGCTCTGTTTGGCCAGGGGGAAGAGCTGCTGCGGGGATCTCAGGTGATTTGGCGTTGGGGAGTCATTTTCGGCGTGGCCTCACCGCGAGGATGTTGCACGGAGTGGTGGAGACACCGGGTTGTGTTGGTTTTCGCGTTCCTCGCGAAGGTAGGGTGATTCTACCCGTTTTCATGTTGTGAATCGCAAGTGACGCATGTATGGCTTGTTAATCGCTTAAAGAATATTAGATATCATGCTATGGCAATGAGAAAAGCATGAAAAATAGATTTAAATGTGGTTTTGCAAGGTTTATGGGGGTGACCCGGGGAGAGCATCCCAGATTAGGGTTCTGGCCTGTGAGGGCAACGAAGCCCTCTGTCACATTCTAAACGCGACAGGCCGACCTGTCGTGTTCAGGTTATGAACGCGACATATCGGGATGTCGCGTTCAGAAGGCGACATTTCCCTCTATCACGACCACAGCCGAGAGAACTTGTTGTGTATGTTTTAATGGTACGATTATCCGATTATTGTTAAAGTGATGTGCATGGCAATGCTAGTGGTGCATTGGCACCTGTAGCACTCATTGAGCATGTTGTATATGTGGTAAGCATGTTGTTTACATGGTGTTTACGTGGTTTGAGTGTCGTGCATGCGGTTTGCTTGTGCATGGAAAGTAGTTCGACATTTATGTTTGTCGGGATTTAATTACTATGGTTAGTTTGTGGTGGTCGGGCAATGAGGTCCAGTGTGAACCTAGCCTCGATCCTATGATATCTTTTATAGGTTATTTAAGATGATTTAATTAGTAAAGCATGTGTATGGTTATTAAGTGATTATATATTGTATTGTTATCGCAATGGAGCTCATGAGATGTCCAATGACAAATAAGATTGTTGTATATTATTATGATTTAAGTATGTGTTAGTGTTGGATAGCTTAGAGGTCACATGGTGACCAATGACGAGTCAATTGTATTTAATGTATCGTGATATAAGTTTCACCGAGGTGTTAAGTGACTGACGTGGTTTGTGTACTAGTCGAGTGTGGTGGTCCGGCGCCTATTCCAGAATACCTCTGTAGTCGGGTACCCAAACTTCCGTGTGAGCCAGGCGCGTGTGTTTGTTGTGCTCGGGGTTTGTCCTGGTTTTGTGAGTACCATCGAGATCTATGTCGTCTTCCTAGACACCCTCACTCCTGTGTTTGAGTTGTACGTCCGGCTGAGGGAAAGATGACTGGGGGCAGCGGCTTGTGTTTGTGGGTGTGCAGTCGCTTGTAGCATGCTCGTGGTTGGGGGTACGGACACCAGTAGACGTACTGGTCCCCAGCTAGTCCAGTGTTTCTAGTGCCTCACATTAGGGAGCTCGGGCCGGAGTCCCTAAAGGTGTCAGGCATGGACCTGCAGAATGTGTGACCTACAGGTGTGGTGTTGGTTGGTCTCCACTGTTCTTTGGCTTGTGGTTGTGGAGCTGCAGTTGGACCTTTCGTCTGTGACTGCGAGATTGAGAGGTGGTTCTTGTGTTGTGTTGTCCGGGTTGGATATTGGCGTCATGAAACAGTAGTCCATTCCCCTGTGGTGGCATCGTTTCTTTCCGACTTGTGCTTTCCCACTGGTGGTGGCTTGTGTGTATGACTCGCTGGTTGAGGTTTTACCCATTGTGGTGTGCCCTGGTGGTGGCACGATTCTGGTTGTGGATTCATCATGGTAACTCGTGGTAGTAGGTACCTATACCCTTTACGGATAGTTTTATGTTGTGGTACGTTGTATACCAGTCCCTTCAGTTGTTGAGGTGGACTTGTGTTCTGTGCAGGTTTGTAGAGTGACCTTCCATGATGTTTTGGTGTGAGGTGTGCATGTGAGATGGATTGGTTAGCCGATGCGAATCCTGTTACCCTACGTGGGTAGGTTGCCTGTGAAGCTTGTAGCTTCGGAGACCAGTTGTTGTAATGATTTGCCTATGAGGCGTATGGCCTAGGCTTTGCAGTTATTGAGCAGACTAGTGGTGCTGTGCTAGTCCTGTTGTCCCTTTTCCTTTCCAAGATTTGTATTAGCTGATGGAATTATGTTGAGTTGTTGTTAATTATGCTTTGTTGTGAGCATGATATGGTTTGGCTATTAGTGTTACCAGTAAGACCCTCTGGGGTTGAGGTTCTCCAGTGTTGTGTGTTGTTTTTGGGTGGTCCCTACTGAGCCTGTGACTTGTTGAGGCTCACTCCATTACAGTTCTTATCAGGGCTTGTCGTTTGTTTGTCTTGCAGAGGTGTTGTGGCAGACTTGTACCACCAGCAGTAGAGTTAGTCGTGTTGTGTGAGCTTGTGCTCCCTCGGGGTATGCCCCAGGTAGTTGTACTTTTAATTAGACATGTAATAATGTATTGGGACAGTTGTCAATTGATATATATAGGTATGAGGACATGTACTTTCTTGTGTCTTATACTGTTGTGGTTGTCTTTTATATTCTTACTTGACACATGTACAAGCTATCCCTTGTGAGACTTCGGTCCGTTCATAGAAGGTGGATCTAGATTTGGAGCCTTATTGGGCATAGATATCCAGGGCCGTCACACTGACCGTCCTTATGGTGTTTCCTTCTAACCCTCCTCTTAAAGGTTTTGACCTTGGGGTCAGCAACTACCTCCATATCTTGAGACTCTAGAGGCTGCTCAAACATTGAATCCTTCTATTGCTGCTTCTTAGGCTTAACTGTAGGAAACTCTAACTCTGTAGATACTGCCTCAGATTGCTTCTGCTGCTGCTCTTGCTGTTACTGTTGTTGCTCTTACTGCTGTTGCTCTTCAGGTGGTTGCTGCTCCTCTTGATGTACAGTGGGTGGAGTAGGAGACTTACTTGTGCCCTGTTGGCACACCAACTGTAGCAAAAGGTCCTTCATCTGCTGGACCTCCTTAGACAAAAAATCAAACTTCACATCAATTTGTTGGACCTGCATTTGTAGAATTGTCAAGCTTTCTTGCAGCTTCATCATCAAATCCATCAAATTATTTGCACTTCTGTTGGTCTCCCCCTGAGCCCTTGGCCGGATCTCAATGGGTGGTGGAGAGACATGATGATCTTCTTCAAATGTAGGCTCAAATGGAGTAGTTTTTGTAATGTCTTCTTCTTGTGCTACTCCCTTGCCCCTCAAATCTTTGGGCACTTGATTTATTTTGTCTTCTGGTGCTTCTTGCTCAGGAGATGGGACAGGAGCCAGATCTTATTGTAGCTGTGGTTCTTGCTCTTGTTCTTATTATTGTTCTTGTTCTTCCACAGATACTTCTGCTCTTACTTCTTCAGTCCCAATCTGTGGAGGCTGTACTACTGGAATGGATGAGGAACATTGTGTCTCATCAGGAAAGACTTCATGAGAGCACAATGGCACAGAGTCCTTGGTCCAGAAATTTTGTGCCTTACTTTATAAATTGTAGTGGCTTCTCCTCAAGGTAGATAGACATATCTTCTCCTTAATAGCCACGGAAATTTCATCACTTAAATCTACTGAAAACCTCTTGAAAATAAGGGTCAGTAGGGGTCCATATGAGAGAGACTCTTGCAAATTCCAAGACCCTGCCATCCTCTCCAAAATGATAGAGGGCAGGTTGACCCTATGCCTCTGTATGGCCTAAAAGAGTAAGCTACCATCTCTGGCAGTGATGGAGGAGTGAGTATTAGCTCTGGGTGTGATCATGTTGGTGATGATATAATGGAGTATCCTCTTCTCTATAGACAACTCATTAACTAGGAGCCCTTTCTTGCTGATGGACCCCAGACTCCCAATAACTCCCAATCGCTGCTTCTCCATGGACACTGCTTCGCTAATCCTGTGTCTAGAATTGGTTGAATCTAAAATGTCCACTAATAGCTCTTCAAACACTGTGATGGTAGTACCCTTGACTATCCTTGTAACAGATTCTTCATGTGTGACTTGGAGGGACACATAAAAAGTCTTGAGAGCACCCTCGAATGTTGGCTCAGCGAAGACACAACTTTGACCAACCCATTGCTGCTAGGGTTTCTTCTACCCAAACTAGCCTACCATGTAACTGACTGAAATCTACAACCTTTCTGGGGCAGATGGAGGCTTTTGCAGAGGACAAATGTTAGAACTGTTCTGGAGTGAACATGGTTCCTTCCGGAGCCCTAGATGATGCCATCTAGAGAAGAATGATAGAGGAGACTGAGAGGGATGTCAAAGGAGGTATAGAAATGGTGTATAGAAGTCAAGGAACCTACCTTTCTTTAGAGAAAATGAGAGATCCTGTAGATGTTCCAAAGACGGTTCCATCGGGGTGAACACCACACGCGGGAAGAGGAAGAAGATGACAGGAGAGTCGGAGAGAGAGTTCAAACGGGTGATTTGAGGAAAAAGGAGGAAAGGTCCTAATATAAAAATGTGAATAAGTAATGGACCATTGATGAGGAGATAAACGGCTTGGATTAAATGAGTGAACCATTATTATAATAAATTCCTCTTTAAATGAAATGTTTTTTTAATTAATTAATTATTTATATTATAAACATAAACTCGAACTTCATAAACTCGACTTTTGAGGAGTCGAAGTGCAGCCTCCGATTTTACAAAAGTCACAGTACACAATTTTGGCTTCATGAGTCGTAGTAGACTCTGACTTCGTGAGAGTCACAGCCTACACTCTGACTTCATAACAGTCACAGTTCTAGGACTTAGAAGAAATTTTGCAATGAATTGAACATACACTACATAAATTTAATCATGAATTTATCATACATCATAGCAATTTAATCAGGGTTGCACATACTTATTTCTCTTCTAATTGATGTAAATCTATCTTCAGGAAAAGGTTTAGTGAATATATGAGCTAATTGATTATCTGTAGAGACAAAATCAAGTAGAATAACACCATTGCATACATGGTCTTTGATGAAATGATGTCTGACCTCAATATACTTTGTTCTTGAATGTTGGATTGGATTTTTGGTCAAGTTAATTGTGCTTGTGTTGTTACACAGCATTGGAATATCATGAAGTATTTGACCATAATCTTCCAGTTAATGTTTGATCCACAGCAGTTGAGTGCAGCAACTTCCAGCTGCAATGTACTCTGCTTCTGTTGTTGACAAGGCTACAAAATTCTGCTTTCTAGAAGACTAGAAAATCAAGCATCCTGCAAAAATTTGAGAAGTACCACTGGTGCATTTTCTATCTATTTTGCATCTAGCGTAGTCAGCATCACTATATCCAATCAACTTAAAATCAGATCATCTGGGATACCATAAACCCAATTTACTTGTGTTTATAAGATATCTAAAAATTCTTTTAACAACATTAACATGATATTCTTTAGGATCAGCTTGAAATCTAGTACACAAACATACACTGAACATTATATCGGGTCTACAGGCAATAAGATAGAGTAATGACCCAATCATTCCTCTATATATCTTTTGATCTACTTTCTTGGCAAGTGGATCACTATCTAACTTAATTCCTGAGCTCATGGGTGTTCCTAAGGGCTTACACTTGTCAAAACCATATTTGACAAGTAAATCCGAAATGTATTTGGTTTGACAAATGTGAGTACCTTCCTTGGTCTACTTGATTTGCAACCCAAGAAAGTAATTAAGCTCACCCATCATACTCATCTCAAACTCACTTTGCATAAGGTTTTCAAAGAATTTTCAAAGTGATTCATTTGTAGAACCAAAAATAATAACATCAATATATATTTGTACTATCAAGATTCCTTCTGAAAAGTTCTTAATAAATAGAGTGCTATCTACTTTACCTCTTATGAAATCATGAGATATAAGATAAGCGCTTAGTCTTTCATACCAAGCTCTTGGAGCTTGTTTCAGAACATACAATGCTTTCTTTAAATGGAAAACATGATTTGGGTGTTTAGTATCTTCGAAACTAGGTGGTTGCTCAACATAAACTTCTTCTTTTATGAAACCATTCAGAAAAGCACTTTTAACATCCATTTGAAATAAATTAATGTTAAGAGAGCATGCATATGCTAATAGAATTCTAATTGTCTCTAATCTAGCAACTGGGGCATAAGTTTCATTAAAATTAATGCCTTCCCCTTGGAATATCCTTGTGCTACCAGTCTGGCCTTGTTCCTAGTGATCACTCCTGATTCATCCATTTTATTTCTGAAGACCGAGCTAGTCCCAATAACAGGATGGTCAGAAGGTCAAGGGACAAGAGTCCAAACTTGGCTACGTTGGAACTGGTTAAGTTCCTTGTCACGTCCCAATAAATTAATCTATTTATCGAGAGTGACAGAATATCACATGGAAAAGACACTATATCCATTCATTTCTTAGATAGCCTCATAAGTGTCTAATTACAAAAGTTTCCTCATTAAGTTCCCATGAGGAATAAGTCAAAAGAAACTTATTACATCCCATTTACTAATCACAACACTACAGAAAAGTAACATAGATAGCTCCTCGTAGATTCGTGGTTCACTCAACACTCTTTCCCCCTTAATCATTCGTTCCATCTGGATTACCTGAAAAGTAGAATTCTGTGAGCTAACTAGCTCAGTAGGATTCAAGTTATATAATGAAGGTGATCAAGATACAAAGTAAGTGACAAGGAATTATACATGTAATCATGCTTTTGCATGGCAGACTGAGATTGCTATACCACACTAGATAGCAAAGTTATTGAACATTGAACTCAATATTCAGGGATTCATAGTAACATTCAAGTTCAGATTTGAACACATATAAACACACAATAAGATGATATGATCACCAATCAAACACTTAATGATGCTATGCCAAACATCCACTTATCCTTTATTGTTCCGCGCGGCCACTTAAACGAATTTGAGTGCTCCTCCCAGGACTGGACTAGCCCTTATTTGCCAAGCATAATTCTTAGATTGAGTCCAAGACTCTCAATTTGTCATCACCACGCTCTTACCTTTGTAATGAATCAAGGAAACACAAAGGTTTTACTCAAAGTTACTCAAGGTTTGCACAAAAGAATTAAAGGACTTGATTCCGTCACTGATTTCAGAAATTAACAATCTCACGAGGACAATTTGTTCGGAACTTGTAGAAATAACTTAAGGTAACAAAGAAGTTAACATGACTGATCTAAATAGGTGTTTTGGTAGTAAAATCTATATGATAAAGGTAGACCAAGAGTTGGAACAATTGGGTAGGATTTATAGAGAAGAACGGAGTCATAATGAAGCTGGAAACATGACTTTGACCAGACCTGTCGACAGGCATGGGTCTACTGTCGACAGGGACTATATTCCAGAACCAGATATGAAGTTCTGTGTGCATCTGTCGACAGACAGTGAGGGGGCTGTCGACAGATACATACAGGTCTGATTTCCAGAGTTCTGGAATCATGCTCCTGTCGACAGTAAAAGGGTCGCCTGTCGACAGGGGCTGTGTGAACTATCTATAAGTCATGGAAAACAATTTCAAATGGTTCTATAAAGTTTCTCTAACATTCCTAACATAAATAGGACCCTAAACAAGTATGATTTCAGATGTAATACTCATTGAAACATGATCCGAAAAAGGAAGATCATGGAACATAGTTTGCAAAGATGTTTTAGCAAAAGGTTAACTCAAAGAAGATAATGGGGAGTACTTCTTCTTAGAACTCTTTTCTCCTCATCTTTCTACATTGATCTTATATCAAATGTACCAACTTAAGAGTCTTATCACTTCTCAACACATCAGGTTAGCTAAAAGTGGAAAACCATTGAGGTTCTATCCAGTCTACATAATAGAATCTACACTCTAAATTCAGTCAACTGGATCAAAGCTAGTAACTTGTGGTTACTTTTAACTTAAGAATCAACTAAAACATGATGTAATGTTGATTTCCTATCATGGACATGTTTTCTAAACTTTGACAACAACATGATCAATAATATGACTTTTCAGATTTCACAATAGTCTGAGTTTTCAAACTAGAAGAATGGCATGCTTAAAATTCTACATGCCATTAATCGGAGGATCAAAGAGAGGTAACAAGAGATCCTAGAAAGAATAAGAAAAGAATCCTACCTGATTGAAGAGTGTAAGCTTCCTAAACTTGAAGGTCCACTAAACAAGAGAAATATTACACACGTGAATTGGGTGATGGCGTCAATAGTTGCACCAATGCACAGAAGATACCCAGAACAGCCGATACAACTTCTCCGAGGAGAGTTGATAGCTCAACTCAGTAGCACTGAGGTGTAGTGATCTCAGTAGCAAGACACACACACCAGCAAGAATGAAAGAGAAAGAGAGAGAAAGAGAGCAGTTTCCCCTCCGTAAAGGTTTCCTCACAAAGCTTAGCACTCAGAAACCTCTCAACCTGAGGTTACCCACGTAATAGCAGCAGCATAACAGTGGAACAGGTGAAGGAACTAGCTACAATGGTTGGGGATGGGTTTTTATAAACCTAAGCTAATTGCATGGTTGGGGACATGTGTTGAGGTAAAAATCACCTTTTACCTCCTTCAAACACCTAGCACATGCATGCTTAGAGAGTTACACATGGTAACTGAGGTGTTACCATGTCTCCCTTGGGTGCTGGCCTCACCAGAAGCCACCACGTGACCCATTGAAAAATTCCCAGAAAACCCATTGCGTAATTCCCCCATAATTCAACTAGCCACTTGTTCTTTTGAATAAACCCATCCAAACCATATAATATTGCATTGAAATTTTGACCATAGACTATTATGATAGTTTTACTAATTATGGTGATTTTTAATTAATTTTTAGATTTTATTTTACACTAGGTGAAAAATCACCCGAAAAATGGTCACATCGACTGTACCTTGGAATCCGTACGTCGAAAAATTTAGATAATTACATATTTGGTTTCTCCACATTTTTATGGAAATTATGATGTTCTCGGATTTTATTTCGATGTCGTTTTTCGGTATCGCCCTGTGGAGGCACGTACTTCGAGGTACGACACTGGAATAATGTTCATTACCACTAATTAAGTCTATCGTCTAATTATCACATTTTAATAACAACCCTAAGGTATTTTAACCAAATTACTTCTATTTTTTTAATATTTTAAATTTCTGGGGCGTTACAACTCTCCCCTACTAACAAAAATTTGGTCCTCCAAATTTAATAACATAAAGATCATTATACTAACCTGAAAATAATTCTGGATATCTCGTCTTGATGGTATCTTCTAGTTCCCATGTGGCCTCCTCTTATCCTCGCTTGTTCCATTGGATCTTCAATAAGGGAACTTCCTTGTTTCGAAGTCGTTTGATTTTTCGATCAAGGATCTGCACCGGTCTTTCCTCATATGCCAAATTTTCTTGTATTCCCAGATTTTGGTATTCAATAATATGTTCCGGGTCATACACATATTTCCTCAACATGGACACATGAAAAATATCATGTACGTTGGATAATTGTGGTGAAAGTGCTAGTTGGTACGTCATTTCCCCAATTCTTTTCAGTATTTCAAATGGTCCAATATATCTTGGACTCAGTTTTCCTTTAATACCAAATCTTTTGAATCCTCTTCTGGGTGATACTTTAAGAAACACATGTTCTCCTGGTTGAAATTCTAGCTCTCTTCTTCTTTGATCAGCATAGCTTTTCTATCGATCTTGAGCAGCTTTCATCCGATCTCGTACCAACTTAATAGTTTCTGTTGTTTCCTGAATCATTTCGGGTCCAAGAATATGTGATTCCTTCAATTCTACCCAACACAATGGTGATCTACATTGCCTGCCATACAAAGCTTCAAATGGTGCCATTTGAATAGTAGACTGGTAGCTATTATTGTAAGCAAACTCCATTATTGCTAAATGAGTATTCCAGTCGTTTCCAAACTCCAATATGCAAGCACGACACATATCTTCAATGATCTGATTTACTCGTTCTGTCTGTCCATCAGTTTGAGGATGAAAAGCAGTGCTAAACTTTAACTTAGTCCCCAGTGCATCATGTAATTCTCTCCAAAAGTGTGAAGTAAATCTTGCATCTCTGCCGGAAATTATGTCTTTTGGAATCCCATGTAATTGAACAATTTCTTTCATGTATAAAGCTGCTAAAATATTAACGGACCATCTTGTTTTAATTGCCAAGAAATGAGCTGATTTAGTAAGTCGGTCAATAACTACCCATATTGCATCAAATCCACTTCGTGTCTTGGGTAGTCCGACAATAAAATCCATACCGACACTATCCCATTTCCATTCCGGTACTTCAAGTGGTTTTAACTTTCCTGCCGGTTTCTGGTGTTCGGCTTTAACCTTCTGACAGGTCAAACATCTCGCTACAAAGTCCACAATGTCCTTTTTCATGTTACACCACCAAAAATGCTTTTTCAGATCTTGATACATCTTGACAACTCCTGGATGAATTGTATAATGTGATCAATGAGCTTCTTCCAAGATTTGTTTCTTGATTTCAGGATTATCCTGTACACATAATCTGTCCCGAAACCGAAGATTTCCATGCTCATCTTCATTAAAATCAAATCTGAAAGGCAATTTTTCTCTAGTTTCTGTCAACATAGGATCATTGCTTTGTTGTTCTCTAATTTGCTTTAGCAAATCTGATTGCACTATCATGTTATCAATTACAACTCTTGCTTCCTGCAGTTCAGTCTTTAAACTCAATGTAGAAAACTCTTCTAACAACTTCCATTCTTTTACTTGCAATTGACATACCTTGGTTACAGGATTTCTACTGAGTGCATCGGCCACAGTGTTGCCTTTCCCTGGATGATATTCTATTTTGAAATCATAATCTTTGATATACTCCATCCATCTTCTTTGTCTCATATTCAATTCTTTCTGAGAGAACAAATATTTGAGACTCTTGTGATCGGAGTACAATATAAATTGGTTGTCATACAAATAGTGTCTCCAGAGTTTAAGAGCAAAAACCACTACGGCTAATTCCAGATCATGTACTGGGTAGTTCTTCTCATGGGTCTTTAATTGTCTAGAAGCATAAGCAATAAACCTTCCTTCCTGCATCAATACACATCCCAGTCCAATACTCGAGGCATCAGTGTAAACTTCAAATATTTTTCCTTCTACCGGCAAGGCTAAAATTGGTGCGGTGGATAAACATTCCTTTAACAGCTGAAAGGCTTGTTCACAACTTTCATTCCATATAAATGCAGTTCCTTTTCTAGTTAACTGTGTAAGTGGTGAAGCAATTCTATAAAAATCCTTGACAAATCGCCGGTAGTAACTGGCCATGCCTAAAAAGCTTCGTACTTCCGTAAGATTCTTAGGCTGCTCCCATTTCTGTATAGTTTCTACTTTTGATGAGTCCACTGATAATCCTTCTTCAGAAATGATATGTCCTAGGAACATTACTTGTTTCAACCAAAACTCACATTTACTGAACTTCGCATATAATTTGTGATCTCGTAATAATTGTAAAGTAATTCGCAAATGTTCTTCATCCTCTTCTATACTCTTAGAGTAGATCAATATATCATCTATAAACACAACCACAAATTGATCTAAATAAGATCCGAACACATCATTCATCAAGCGCATAAATGCCGCAGGTGCATTTGTCAATCCGAATGGCATTACCACAAATTCGTAGTGTCCATACCATGTTCTAAAAGC
This sequence comes from Colocasia esculenta, assembly GCA_014218235.1. Classification (NCBI taxonomy): domain Eukaryota; kingdom Viridiplantae; phylum Streptophyta; class Magnoliopsida; order Alismatales; family Araceae; genus Colocasia; species Colocasia esculenta. Next base: position 26,868,860 of record CM024756.1, on the reverse strand, counting down.
CGTTTTATGGATATCCTGCTCCTGAATTCTTAGTTGGTGGTATCCAGATCTTAAATCAATCTTGGAGAAATAATGAGCTCCAGATAGTTGATCAAATAGATGATCAATTCTTGGAAGTGGGTACTTGTTCTTTATAGTCAATTGATTCAACTGTCAGTAATCTATGCATAATCTCATAGATCCATCTTTCTTCTTCACAAATAATACTGGAGCACCCCAAGGTGAAGTACTTGGTCTAATAAACTCTTTTTCTATCAATTCTAATAACTGCCTCTTTAACTCTTTCAACTCTTCCATGGACATTCTGTATGGTGTTCTTGAAATTAGTGTAGCTCCCGGTACCAATTCAATTGAGAAATTTACTTCTCTGCTAGATGGTAAACCAACAAGTTCTTCGGGAAATACATCAGGAAATTCCTTTACCACTGGAATATTTTCTAACCCTGAAGTGTTCTGATTTATCACGGTTACAGAAACTAAGTATCCTTGACAACCTTTTTGTACCAATTTACATGCTTTCACCACTGATATTATAGGTATTTTCCTTGTGCGAGGTTCATCAAAAGTTATGGGAGTGATTTCCTTTCCTAGAAAGGTTACTTGTCTTAATTGACAATCCAAGTTTGCGGGATACTTAGATAGCCAATCAATCCCAAGGATCACATCATAATCCCACATTTCAAGACAAATTAAATCTCCAGGCAAATTATGCTCCTTGACTATAATTTGACTATTGAGGTAATATTCCTTAAGTTTCTTACCCTCACTTAAAGGTGTTGCAACCTCAAGCTGCGTGAGAAGTGGAACTGATTGCACATCCAAAGACTTAGCAAACTCATAACTGATAAAAGAATGTGTTGCTCCTGAATCAAATAATACATATGCGGGTCTTGAGTTTACTAGTAATGTACCTTCTATCAGTCCGCCTTCTGGTGGAGATTCTGATTCCACTTCCTGCACAGCTTGCAATCTACCTTGTTTGGCTCGAACATTTGGATTTGCTGGCCTATTCTTAACCACAGGACAATCCAGAATTCGGTGTTGAGTACTTCCACATTTCAGACATGCACCCAATCTACGCCAACAATTTTCAGTTTTATGACCACTATGGTGACAATGCTTACACACATCCTTGTTTGCTACCGGAGCCTTTCCTGCCTTCTTATTGGTTTGCTGAATTTTTGGAGTATTCCCCGACTCTAACTTCCTTTTACGGTCCGAAGATCCTTCTCTAGACTTTCCCCTGATCTTATCCACAGTATCATTAGCAGCTTCTAATGCTAAGGCCCTTTTAACCATTTCTGAATATAGGTAATCAAATGAGAAGTTATCTGCATAATGAAAATGGGACGTAATCCATTCATAAATCTTTTGGCTTTCAATTTCTTTGTCGATATTAGATGAGGGGCATATCTTGACAATCGGGCAAATTGAGCTTATTCTGATACAGACATTCTGAGTTGTTTTAAACTAGCAAATTCATTAGCTTTCCTTTCTTGAACTACCTCAGAAAAATATTGATCATTAAACAGCTCAACAAACTCTTCCCAATCAACCTGCTTTGGATCTTCCAAAGTAGATTCCACTGTTTCCCACAAAGCACGAGCATCCCGATCCAATTGGAATTTAGTGAGACAAACCTTTTCTTCTTCCGTACACTTAATCATTCTAAATATCCTTTCAATATCTTTCAGCCAATTCTGAGCTTCATCCGGATCCGTACTTCCTGCGAATCTCAGAGGATCCAGGCTTCAGAATTCCTTGAACAAGCTTGTCCCATTGTGACTGTTATTTCTAGCTACTACCTACATTACACGGGTCAAATCATGCATAGAACTTTCCATTTTCTTCCAACTAGCATCACTTCCGTCCATGATAAAATTAGACAATTATCTGAAACATTTAATAGAACATACATTAATTTCACAATCCATCCAACTTGCATTCATCACACATACACATTTCAAATTCATACAATACACCATTTCATTCATCGGTCTAATATTTACATCAAAATTTACCATTACAACTTACAACTAAACTACTACCGCCTTCTACTTCCAACTATACCATATTACAAAAAGGTACTTTATTAACCCCTCACTCTCCATACATATGAGAGTTACATACGTACCACCGTCATTTACACAAAAAGAGAGGTTACAAAAGAAGGACATATTGCCTAAGTCCTTTCTAGTTTCGGGTCAGATCTATAACCGGTTCTGCGGGCGGTGGTGGCTGTTCTTCTGCCACCCCATAATGCAGCTCCCTCGCGGCATTGGTCATCTCCTCCCAATACCCCTCGATCTGATGGAGCAGCATCTCTTGCCCAGCTTCAGACCATTCAGATCATTCATGATCTGGTTCATAATATCCAATGAAACGTGTGGATTTCCGCCAAGAAAGCGCCTGCCGTTAGATTTAATACTTCCTCTTTGATCTGTATGTGGGTTTCCCTTTGTGCTTAAGCATATAATTCTAGGTCCTGATGTAGCATTTCCATGGCTGTTGCCAACCTTTGTTGAGCACTCATGTCCATTCTGAAATAATTAATAGGTTAAGCATTTACGTGATTAGAAAAATCATGCTAACTAATCCCATGTTTCTACCCCAACTCACTGATTTCCCTAGGTTTATCGTACTAATGCTCTGATACCAATTAATCTGTCACGTCCTAATAAATTAATCTATTTATCGGGAGTGACAAAATATCACACGGAAAAGACACTATATCCATTCATTTCTTAGATAGCCTCATAAGTGTCTAATTACAAAAGTTTCCTCATTAAGTTCCCATGAGGAATAAGTCAAAAGAAACTTATTACATCCCATTTACTAATCACAACACTACAAAAAAGTAACATAGATAGCTCCTCGTAGATTCGTGGTTCACTCAGCACTCTTTCCCCCTTAATCATTCATTCCATCTGGATTACCTGAAAAGTTGAATTCTGTCAGCTAACTAGCTCAGTAGGATTCAAGTTCTATAATCAAGGTGATCAATATACAAAGTAAGTGACAAGGAATTATACATGTAATCATGCTTTTGCATGGCAGACTGAGATTGCTATACGACACTAGATAGCAAAGTTATTGAACATTGAACTCAAGATTCAGGGATTCATAGTAACATTCAAGTTCAGATTTGAACACATATAAACACACAATAAGATGATATGATGACCAATCAAACACTTAATGATGCTATGCCAAACATCCACTCATCCTTTATCGTTCCGCGTGGCCACTTAAACGAATTTGGGTGCTCCTCCCAAGACTGGACTAGCCCTTATTTGCCAAGCATAATTCTTAGATTGAGTCCAAGACTCTCAATTTGTCATCACCACACTCTTACCTTTGTAATGAATCAAGGAAAGACAAAGGTTTTACTCAAAGTTACTCAAGGTTTGCACAAAAGAATCAAGGGACTTGATTACGTCACTGATTTCAGAAATTAACAATCTCACGAGGACAATTTGTTCGGAACTTGTAGAAATAACTTAAGGTAACAAAGAAGTTAACATGACTGATCTAAATAGGTGTTTTTGTAGTAAAATCTATATGATAAAGGTAGACCAAGAGTTGGAACAATTGGGTAGGATTTATAGAGAAGAATGGAGTCATAACGAAGCTGGAAACATGACTTTGACCAGACCTGTCGACAGGCATGGGTCTGCTATCGACAGGGACTGGTTTCTAGAACTAGATATGAAGTTCTGTGTGCATCTGTCAACAGCCAGTGAGGGGGCTGTCGACAGATACACACAGGTCTGATTCCCAGAGTTCTGGAATCATGCTCCTATCGACAGCAAAAGGGTCGCCTGTCGACAGGGGCCGTGTGAACTGTCTATAAGTCATGGAAAACAATTTCAAATGGTTCTATAAAGTTTCTCTAACATTCCTAACATAAATAGGACCCTAAACAAGTATGATTTCAGATGTAATACTCATTGAAACATGATCCGAAAAAGGAAGATCATGGAACATAGTTTGCAAAGATGTTTTAGCAAAAGGTTAACTCAAAGAAGATAATGGGGAGTACTTCTTCTTAGAACTCTTTTCTCCTCATCTTTCTACATTGATCTTATATCAAATGTACCAACTTAAGAGTCTTATCACTTCTCAACACATCAGGTTAGCTAAAAGTAGAAAACCATTGAGGTTCTATCCAGTCTAGATAATAGAATCAACACTCTAAATTCAGTCAACTGGATCAAAGCTAGTAACTTGTGGTTACTTTTAACTTAAGAATCAACTAAAACATGATGTAATGTTGATTTCCTATCATGGACATGTTTTCTAAACTTTGACAACAACATGATCAATAATATGACTTTTCAGATTTCACAATTGTCTGAGTTTTCAAACTAGAAGAATGGCATGCTTAAAATTCTACATGCCATTAACCGGAGGATCAAAGAGAGGTAAAAGGAGATCCTAGAAAGAATAAGAAAAGAATCCTACCTGATTGAAGAGTGTAAGCTTCCTAAACTTGAAGGTCCACCGAACAAGAGAAATATTACACACGTGAATTGGGTGATGGCCTCAATAGTTGCACCAATGCACAGAAGATACCCAGAACAGCCGATACAACTTCTCCAAGGAGAGTTGATAGCTCAACTCAGTAGCACTGAGGTGTAGTGATCTCAGTAGCAAGACACACACACCAGCAAGAATGAAAGAGAAAGAGAGAGAAAGAGAGCAGTTTCCCATCCGTAAAGGTTTCCTCACAAAGCTTAGCACTTAGAAACCTCTCAACCTGAGGTTACCCACGTAATAGTAGCAGCATAACAGTGGAACAGGTGAAGGAACTAGCTACAATGGTTGGGGATGGGTTTTTATAAACCTAAGCTAATTGCATGAACAAGGACACGTAGGGGGACATGTGTTGAGGTAAAAATCACATTTTACCTCCTTCAAACACCTAGCACATGCATGCTTAGAGAGTTACACATGGTAACTGAGGTGTTACCATGTCTCCCTTGGGTGCTGGCCTCACCAGAAGCCACCACGTGACCCATTGAAAAATTCCTAGAAAACCCATTGCGTAATTCCCCCATAATTCAACTAGCCACTTGTTCTTTAAATAAACCCATCCAAACCATATCTGATTGCATTTAAATTTTGACCATAGACTATTATGATAGTTTTACTAATTATGGTGATTTTTAATTAATTTTTCGATTTTATTTTACACTAGGTGAAAAATCACCCGAAAAATAGTCACATCGACTGTACCTTGGAATCCATACGTCGAAAAATTCAGATGATTACATATTTGGTTTCTCCACATTTTTTTGGAAATTATGATGTTCTCAGATTTTTATTTCGATGTCGTTTTTCGGTATCACCTTGTGGAGGCACGCATTTCGAGGTACGACACTGGAATAATGTTCATTACCACTAATTAAATCTATCGTCTAATTATCACATTTTAATAACAACCCTAAGGTATTTTAACTAAATTACTTCTATTTTCTTAATATTTTAAAATTTCTGGGGCGTTACATTCCTTTTGCATAGCAAGGATCTAAGATTCATCAGCCAGTGCATCATTGATTGTCCTAGGCTCAATTTGAGAGACAAATGTAGAAAAATCATAGGGAATGTTCATACCTCTTGTTTTTACCCTATCTTGAGGATCACCTATAATGTTTTCTCTTGCATGATCTCTGTTGTAGCAACTCTCAATCTTTAAATATCAATAAATGTTATTAAATTAAGTATTTAATTGAATAAATATGATAAATAGATTTAAATTATAATAAAGAAGGAAATAATTGGATGAAAGGGAATTAAATTAAAACCCATTAAGCTAAATTAGTAAATGGGTTATATTAATGGTCCACACAAAAGGTAATGGGCCAAAAGGCCAAGGGCCCATCTTTGGAAGGGAGGTAATTAAGCTAAATTCACATTTTAAATAATAATAATTAGTTAAGGGTTAAGGTAATTATTAATTAACCCATATTGTAAGGCCCTCGAACTTTGTTCTTTTATTTAGATTTTGTCACATGGTAGTTAGTTGCTTTTGAGTATATAGTTAAACATATATATATATATATATATATGTATATGTTTAATTCTGTACATATTGTATTCAAATGATGTTGTACATATGTATATATGTGTTTATTTATGTACATATTGTCTTATTTAGATTGTACATATTGTATTTAAATAATATGATGTATAGAGTATGTAAATTATAAGGTGAATGGATGTCTATCTGTTTTCTGTGTTCTAGCCGAAATGCCAATTGACGTCAACATGTGTGGACGTTTATAGGGAGCCGACGTCCAGATCGATGGATGCCAATTCCTAGTAAACGGCAACAATGTGGCCGTTTATTTCCTAGAAATTGTTGCGGTTTCTGATCTGGAAATGGCCGCATTTCCTTCGGTTCTGATTTTGGGACATACTCAGGCTGCACTTCAGGCTCAACTGGAGGCTCAGGTTAGAATTGTTAGATAGAAGTACCTTGTTTTTATTAAATGTATGATTGCTATTATGTTGCTTATATTGTTTATTGTGGCAGGCTCAGGCTCCAACTCCAGCTCCTCAAGAGCAAGGCCATGGTGGTCCTTCCATCATGGAGCGATTCAAGAGGATGGCTCCGCCCTCTTTTAAGGGGGAGAGTCAACCACTGCTAGCGGAGAGCTAGATGAGGGAGATAGAAAGATCTTCCGAGCTATTAGGTGTGATGAGGAGGATAGAGTTAGCTTGGCTACCTATATGTTGCAGGTATTTAATTATATATATATGCATGTACTTATGTAGATTAAGAAGTTGTTTGGATTGGTGCTTATGAAGTTGTTTTTGCAGGAGAGAGCCGATGTGTGGTGGTCCTCTTTGCTTCGCACCAGGTTTGAGAATGGTGCTATCGAGGTGTCTTGGGATGAGTTCACAAGGCTCTTTCGGGCCATGTTCATCCCAGAGCATATCCAGGATAAGATGGAGCATGAATTCCTTACTCTTACTTAGGGCTCCATGACGGTGCTTTAATATGAGGCCAGGTTTGCAGAATTGTCTAAATATGCACCTCATATAGTTGCTGATGAGAGCAGGAAGGCGAAGAAGTTCGTGATGGGCCTTAAGCCATCACTTAGGTCGAGGCTTGTGGCGTTTGACCACCATACACTGGACGAGGATCTCAGTGCTGCGTGCAGGTAGTAGAGTGAGATGGAGCAGTATGTAGAGGAGAAGAAGGCTTCGCAGAAGCGGTCTGTGCCACCGTTCCAGCAGTAGGATAGGAAGATGGTGGCATACCGATCACCGCAGCGTCCAGTGGCAGCTAGCAGTCAGCAGGCAGTTGCACCGCCATCCCCCGGCGTCAGGCCCAGCGATAAGAAGATGTGCCCTCACTGTGGAAGAGCATATGGAGGTACCGAGTGCTAGAAGCGAGCGAGGAAATGTCTAAAGAGTGGCAGTAGCGAACATTAGATTAGAGATTGTCCCAGACTGCACCAAGAAGTTCAGCATGGAGCACCAGCCCCAGCAGTGACAGCAGCGGCAGCGCCAGCTACAGGAAGACCAGGAAGGCCTCTAGACCAAGCTCGAGTGTTTGCTTTAGCATGAGAGGATGCCGAGCGGGGAGAAAACGTCACGGAAGGTACGGTTCCTTTCAAGGGTGTGCACGCTCGAGTTTTGTTTGATACGGGTGCCACTAACTCGTTCATTTCCAAGTGGTTTGCTAGGCAGTTAGCTATAAAGTCAGGTGTAGAGGCTGAGGAGTTAGAGGTCCCTTTGTCTGTGCACACACCAGAAGGAACGGTATCGACTAGGACGTCTTTACCGGTGTGCATTGAAGACTGAGGCCTAGATGGGTGCTTCTTTTTGCTTAAGATGAAGGACGATGATGCAATTCTAGGTCTGGATTGGCTTGAGGAGCACTATGCTTTGGTAGATTGTCGCAGGAAGAAGATTACTTTCAGTATTCCTGGTGAGGAGGAGTTCTCGCATCCATTACCATGGAACTTTGCGGGAAGGTTTATGATCTCTGCCATGAAGGCGATGAGAATGGTGAACAAGGGATGTGACACTTTTCTTGCCAGCGTGGTCTTAGTACTGAAGGCTGATCAGTCACCTACCCTTGAGGAGATTGATGTTGTGTAGGAGTTTCCAGACATATTTTCTGTAGCACCCCGGAAATTTTAATTACATAAAAATTCGAATAAATGGAAATAAATAATTTCCATAATTCAAAAGTATTTAAACATACGTATCATTATCGTATGTGCTAAAACACATCAAAAAATTCCGTAACAATTATAAATCAACCCTAAATATTATTACCAAATGTTCCACAAAAAAGTTTGTGCCAAGAAAAAATTGTATTAGCCAAGTTTAAAGTGTTTCACGACTTATTATCGTAATTTATGAATAAGTCGGAAAATCATTATCACACGTACTTGAATGAGTCAGAAAATTAAATAAAAATCATATATGGGCTTCCAATAATATCTTCTAATGACCCATCAAGAAATTTGGGTCACTAAAAATCATTCGGATGAGGTTTAAGAGTTATTGTGACTAATTATCCAAATTAGGAAACAAGTCGGAAAATCGTTAACACGAAAATACGATGCAACCATAAATTAAATAAAAATGTTGGGGAGACTTCCAACATTATATATTGATGACCCATTATCATAATTGGGCCAATGGACCACATTTGCCCCAAAAATCAAATAAAGCTAGAAAATACATAGAAATTCATAACCATAAATAAGCTGAAATTAAAAAGAGGCAATTAGAGTTGAATTGGGATGCAATCATGCATTCATAGCAACCCAAATTCGTGCCTAACTATGAGGGGAGGTTTCCTAATGCCTCACACACTCAAAGGGAGGAAGAAATCATCAAAAATAGGAAACCAACATGCCAATCCCGAAACCCTCCTTTCCTAGTTATAATAGGACTCCTAAACACCATGGTTACTTAAATACTCTTCACCCAAACCCTAGGAACGAATTTAGAACTTATTGGGGTCGTGTGGAGGAGTTCTTGGTGGCTGGGGAGCAGGAGATCGTCCACACCAAGCCGTTCTTTTCCCCCTTCTCGTCTGCTGCGACCTGCACAAACCACCCTCTTGAAGTCGACCAAAGGTGAGTCAAACCTAAACCAAACCTTGCAAGGCCTATACCCCTGGAACGAGGGTCAAGTCTACGTTCTAACCCATATGGAATTCCCAAATTCTATGCAGTATACACGGAGTAGTAAGTGTTTTCCTCCATGTGGTCTGAACATGGGTTTTATGGAGTAACGGGACTTCTTCAACCCATAAGGTAGGTTTTCTCGGGCCAAACCTTAACATATCCTATACCAATGTGTAGAGCATCAAGTTAACTTTCATTTCCCACTGGTTTCATCGAATTTCATTTAGTAGATTTTGAATTATAAGCGTTTTGCCAAAGTCGCGCACTGTTCAGGCTTTTCCCGTTCTTAATATGTTGCACTTGTTTCAAGACCGGATTGGAGTAAACTCATAACATAAAAGTTATTCTAATAGATGTTCTCGTCATCTTTCATGTTGAACGTTTTGACTAAATCTCATTAGTTAGAGAGTTATAAGCATGATAATAAGGTTGCTGCATGAAACTACGTCTTCAGGATTACTCTTGGTCTGACCTCGTATTCAACTTGATTAAAACATATCAAAACCATCCTTGTTTTCCAATTCCGATTTACTGGAAGTACCCTTGTATGTCTAGGTTGTTTTAAAACTAGTTTTGTTATTTTTCATATCCTGTACAAATTGTTCTCTATTTTAGAAGCACCCTGTGTCAAAGGAAGGAAGTCTGGTCCGCAATCCAAGGCACTGTCCTTGCTCTGTCAGAGCCAGGCACGGACCCTATGAACGCGACGGCCAGATAGGTCGCCTTCAGAGGTCTTGTTGCGACACCCCTCTAGTCTCCTTCTGAATGCGACGTACGCTCCGTCGCTATCTACCTGTCTGATCTGACTTCCCTGTCGCGATGCTCACATCCCTGTGTCGCCTTCTAGGCCCGACCCGTCACCTTCCTTACAGGAGCCTGTCGTGATCTGACCCTGGCCTGACAGACCTTGTCGCCTTCCTTATATGGCTATGTCGCGATCTCCGGATTTGTACCTGATACCACGTGTTTTCTTGCAAAGTTTTCCGCATATACTCGAGGTCTGTTTAAATGTGATATTTACGGTGTAAATTTCATATCTTGTGTCTGATCATTACATGATTGTTATTTAATGGCTTAAAATTTATTAACCTATTTAAAAGCTTTAATTACATGAATGCTATTCTAAGTGCTCCTTAAATGTTATGATCCATTCGTGCTACTCATGATTAATCTTCCTACTGATTCTACCATGTTTAAATGATAAGAGTTATCATAAAATCTTGCAAAGCATGATTAGTCAAAGTGCATAGTTTATTCCACGTTATATTGTTAAGTGTTTCTCGCGAGTTTGAGACCGATAGTTTGTGATTGAGAGATGTACATCACTATACACTTGCACATCTAGGCAGCCCTTTTCTTGGGAAATTGGAAACTCTCTACCAGTCATTCCGAATTGGTAGACTAGCGACCTTTTCACCAAGGCCTCCGTAAATCTCCTCTGACCATGGATTCCCACATGGCCGACGAGTTGGTTGTACCCCTGAAGTTCCCTAGAGATAGCGTGCACTTCCGTTCTCTTCTTGTTCTCGTGAGTGTGACTTACAAACTAGACTAAAGCCATTAATGTAAAGATTTAACGAAAGTATAAATCGTACCGTTATGCTACCATATTTATCTCTTGACCATTGTTCTCATGAAATCATGTTCAATTACTTATTACTTGTTCTCATCATCATCATGAACATGACAATACACATGCTTACTTATTGAAACTCTCATTGGCCATTAATAATGACTGTGGGTATCTTCATTTAAAAATTTACATGAGATGCTGACAGGGCACGGCGTGTGTCCAAGGGCTCCAATCTAGCCCCAATGACGGCGAGTCATAGATATACTATTAACCATGGGGTATAATGATTACTGGCATTGCATCTGCGCTAGGAGTACTTTCTTGCTTGTTGAATGATAGATACAATACCACATACACGTGTCCTGGTGTACATTCTTGATGGATCTTTTCTCGGTGTACATTAGTGTCTACGTGCCGGATTAGTGTTACTTGATCGTGCTCGTACCTTCTTGCTTGCTTGCTTGCGTGATATGGCCATCCTGCATTTAATGCAATTAGTGAGATCATGCGTTCTTGACATCAATTGTAATCTTGCGTGCTTGTACAAAGTGATCTATTGCTAGTTCTATCTTGTCATCTTGTTCACAACTCTTGTTCTACCATAATCACTCTCTCTAGCTTGTTTCATGTATCGTGTTTTAATGAGTTTTATTCGCACATGCATATCATGACATTCATCGTGCTTACCTAGTTCTAAAATGCTAATCACTTATATCATTGCCCGCACATTGAGATATAAATCCTACTGGGCTAGTTTGCTCATCCCCTACTTTTACCCAATCTAGGTGACTATGAAGTTCAAGAGGAAGATCAAGTCAAGGATGGGAATGCGTCCGAGTGAAGAGCGTTCCAATTATGAGCCCACCTATAGTTAGTTTGTTTTGAGTGTTAGATTCTTGTAGTAGGAAGTGAGGTATCATGTACTTTTGCATTATTGAGTCTTAGTCCTGTAATAGTTTCCACTTTGAATACAATAAGTTGAGATTCGAATACAATTTATATTGAGTTCAACATATGGGCCCTATTATGATGTTGTGTTGATACACATTTAGTGTGTGCTAGCTGGAGGCTTATTTGCCGACTGTCCACGTCTCGAAATATCGACTCGAATTCTTCGAACTAATATCCGCTGCGTAATTCTCGGGACGTGACATTTTCTGATGATTTGTCTGGTCTGCCACCGGTTACAGAGATAGATTTTACCATAGAGTTGCTTCCAGGAACCTCTCCTATCTCAAAGGCTCCATATCTGATGGCACCTGCGGAATTGGCAGAGCTGAGGAAGCAGTTGCAGGAACTAGACAAGGGAATTATTCACCCTAGTGTGTCACCATGGGGCACACCTATATTATTTGTGAAGAAGAAGGATGGTTTACTTAGGTTGTGCATCGATTATAGGAAGCTCAACTAGGTGACAGTGAAGAACAGGTATCCCTTACCATGGATTGATGACTTATTTGATCAGCTGCAGAATGCATCAGTATTTTCTAAGATTGATCTATAGTCTGGCTATTATCAGTTGAGGATTAGTAGTGAGGATGTGTCCAAGACGGCCTTTAGGACTCGTTATGGACATCATGAGTTTTTGGTACTTCCATTTGGTTTGACCAACGCCCCTGCAGCATTCATGGATCTCTTGAAAAGGGTGTTTAGACCTTATTTAGATAGTTTTATAGTGGTGTTCATTGACGATGTGCTAGTCTATTCTCGGATGAGGCTACACACCGTGATCATTTAAGGGTTGTTCTGGATATTCTCCGAGAGCACAAGCTGTATGCGAAGTTCAGCAAGTGCGATTTTTGGATGCGCGATGTTCATTTCCTTGGGCATGTGATCTCAAGCGCTAGAGTTGCAGTTGATCCGGTGAAGGTCCAGGCTGTATTAGATTGGGAGATTCCAAGGACCCCATCGGAGATTCAGAGTTTCCTTGGTTTAACGGGCTATTACCGGCGATTCATTGAGGGTTTTGCATCTATCGCCGCACCTTTGACTAAGCTAACTAGGAAGGGTGTGAAGTTTATTTGGTCTGAGGATTGTGAGAGTAGTTTTTAGTTGCTGGAGGCGAAGCATACTTCTGCACCCGTGTTGATTTTGCTAAGTAGTGTAGAGGGTTTTGCTATCTATTCAGATCCATCTCATGTCGGTCTTGGTTGTGTGTTGATGTAGCATGGTAGGGTAGTAGCATATGCTTCTCGTCACTTGAAGGAGCATGAGTGTAACTATTCGACTCATGATTTGGAGCTTGCAGCAGTGGTTCATGCACTGAAGATCTAGAGACACTATGTTTATGGTGTCAGGTTTGAGGTGTTCACTGATCACAAGAGTTTGAGATATCTATTTTCTCAGAAGGAGTTGAACCTGCGGCAGAGGAGATGGATTGAATTCCTCAAGGACTACGACTTTGAGCTTCAGTATCATCCAAGGAAGGCGATTGTATTGGCAGATGCTCTTAGCAGGAATGGGTTTTTTTCTCTAGTAGGATTGAAAGATGTTGGAGGACGTTGCATATGCGATGACTGAGTTAGAGCCATTATTATGTCAGGCTTTCGTGGCTCAGTTATCCATTCGGTCCACTATTCTAGATGAGGTGATCGAGTAGCTGAAGGCCGACCCTAGACTCTAGGAGTTGGTGGGAAAGGAAAGTATTACTCGAGATAAGTATGGTGTGATTAGATTTCATCACCGAGTTTGTGTTCCCGATATCATGGATGTTCGTGAGCATGTTCTAGCAAAAGCTCATAGGTCGAGGTTCTCTATTCATCCAGGTAACACCAAGATGTACTTGAATTTGAAGAGATCCTTCTGGTGGTCTGGCATGAAGAAGGATGTAGCGGATTTTGTATCAAGGTGTTTAGTGTGCCAGCAAGTGAAGGCCGAGCGTCAGCGACCATCTGGTCTTATGCAGAAGATAGAGATCCTAGTACGGAAGTGGGAGGCTGTCACTATGGATTTCGTGACGGGTTTGCCCAGATCAGTGAGGGGCAATGACTCGATTTGGGTCATTGTTGACCATTTCTCCATGACGGCTCATTTCTTGCCTATGAAGAAGAAGCAGTCCGTGGAGAGTTTGGCTAGGTTGTATGTTAGTAGTATTGTGAGGATGCATGGTGTGCCGAAGTCGATTATTTTGGATCGAGATCCAAGTTTTACTTCGAGGTTGTGGAAGGGTCTTCGGGAGGCTTTAGGTTCCAAGTTGAAGCTTAGTTCGGCGTTCCATCCTCAGACAGATGGGCAGTCCGAGAGGACTATCCAGACACTCGAGGATATGTTGAGAGCGTGTGCGATGGATTGGAAGGGTGATTCAGAGCATCATTTGCCTTTCGTAGAGTTTACCTACAATAGCAGCTTTCATGCGAGTATTGGTATGGTTCTGTTTGAGGCTTTGTATGGGCGGCCCTGTAGATCTCCTTTATGCTGGGAGGAGAGAGGTGATAGGCAGTTGATAGGTCCGGAGTTAGTGCAGGAGACTTCGAATAAGATTCAGCTTATTAGGTAGAGGCTTGTTGTGGTGCAAGATAGGCAGAAGAGTTACGCTGACAACGGAAGGAAGGATTTGGAGTTCGAGGTTGGTGAGCATGTTTTTCTGAAGGTTCACCTACCCAAGGCGTTGTTAGGTTTGGCAGGCATAGCAAGTTGAGTCCTAGTGTGACGGCCCTCATTATACCGGTACGGTTATACCAACCCACGTCGGTATAGCGAGAGTCCTCACAGTGGGACATTTACCCAAACGATACAAACAGCTGAGATACACGCGAATATACTACAGAGTAGCGGAAGTAAAAGACAACTATCTTCATTCATTCATCATCCACATTTAACATACATGAAGTTTGTAATTAACAATAAGGAACTAAAAGTTCACATAATTTAAATTGCTGAAATACAAATACATAATGTCCACACTTATACTTCTTTTTCATGATAACTCTAATACAATGTTCATATTACATACTATGAAATGCACAAGTCACAAGGAAACTCAAAAGTCTAATCTCCGCGCTCGGAGTCCGTCTCCACTGTCTCCTCCAACGGTGCCACGTCACCAACTACACCTGTACGCCGAAGCAAGGAGTGAGTCCAAAGACTCAGCAAGTAACACTACTCATAATATACACGTATAAGTCGTAGCGGTTTCCACATGCGCATTCAAAATTTTCAACACATGGCATGCTAGTCATTTGCAAGTTTCAACCTATCATGAAAGTTTTACAAATTTATACATGGATCATGCTTTCAGATTTCTAAGAATGAAACTTTACCTATCACATGCTCTCTATTCAATTTACTCATGAAATTTTGTCTTTAAAGGACCAAGACATGAGGGCTACCAACATGAACATTGTGCGTATATGAAAGGAAAATACGACTAGCATGGATCTCACATGTTTTTAAACACATACATAGACATTTTCACATGCTTTAAGTTGCTAGTTTCACATGGTTTAATGGCTGTAAACCTATACATGAGAGCTACAACGTTGCTTAAAACATCTCATGTGAACAACTAATCATGCTATTTGCACACGTGCTCATCAATTATCCCTAACATGGATTCTAGATATTTTTGCACATATAAACATGATGATAACAACATGAATTTACGGATTTCACATGGTTTCAGATTTATCTCACATGGATTTCAATAACATATTCTCACATCTTTCGTTTCACATTTTCTTTACACAAGTTTCCTCTTTCACATGGTTACACTTTACACATACACATTCCCATTGTTCACTTACACATTTACACATGAACACATACACATTACACATTACACATTTTAGGTGCCGTGACACATAGTCCAAACAACCAAAGAAGGACATATACACATCACATTACATATAGACGCCATCTAGGCATTACAATGGCGACTCTTGGACTGCGCAGACCGGGAGAACAAGTCTCCACCCTAACCAGTGGTACTTGTCCACCTCCAGGATTTCCCCCTAATGCCCTTAGGGTCACTTACACATTGAACTTTCTCAGGGGGACTTTTCCCTGATACAGTTCCACTGCCCTCTACGGAAGCAGTGTCACATTGGCACAGTTACACATTTACACATTTTACCGATTTACACATGGTTTTACACATTTTACTTTTCATCTCATTCACTTTCTCACTCACATGCATACCTCTGTTTTTCCTGACATGGCACTACATATTTCAGGAGTTTAACACCCAGTAAATGCACTAATCAGGTTGGGTTAAATCAATATCTAATCACATTACCATAACATACATAAATTACTATATTTCACATGGAAAATACATAACTTCTTATGTACTGGTCCAAATGACCTGGAATTTTAACCGCATGCTATTTTCGGGTACTAGATCATACATTGAATTTTTCAGATTTTTCTGAGCTAATTGGGATTTACAGTAAATAAAACACCTATTTAGCGTGCCATTCATAATTTAAGTTGATATGGACTTATATACACAAGTAAAAATTCTAGCAAGCTACTGTCTGAACAGAGATAACTATTATATACATGATTTGATAATACAAAATTACCCTAAATCATACATCTATAGATCGATCACCACAAATCATTCTTGCATGCCGTTTTATTACCGAACCGAGTTTATTAGCAATTTATACAAGCATGGACAATTTATCAAAAACTGAGTACATGTATACTGATCCACAAATCTTCATGGTCAGACAAAACTGAGGCATTCAGACTAATCCTAATCATGAAACATGGATTGACAAGATTATCAACAAATCATGCTTACAAATTCACGGAATACATCTTTCTAACATCCACCACCACACATCACACTCATCCACACACCACATTTAACAATATACATAGTTTATAGGGTTACCATATATCCTCATCACGGAAACCATACCGAAAATAGTTGTATAGAAAGGGCAGAACAGGTCACTGTTCTGTCCAGAGGAACTTGGCAGCGGTCTCTGGCCCCTGACTCAGGGTCAGCGGCATGGTCGATGGACGCCAAGCATGATATCAGCGTCCATTGACCTTGCCGTCAATGCAGGTCTGTGCAGAAACACAGACCCGAGCTCTTAAGTTTGGGTGAATGAGATGGTCTAGGACTCGAGGGAAAATTCATAAAAATAGTAGAAACGACCTAGACACATACGGGGACATTATGGTTAGGTCACTTGCCTTTTAAAAATTGCTCCAATGGGTCTAGGGTGTTGGTGAAGCCCTCCTTGGGAAGTCCCAAGAAGGTGCAGAAACGCCTCCTAGATCTTCTTCCTCTGGGCTCCTGGATGATCTCCACAACAGGGGATGTCGGGGAAGCCTCCTCCTTTGCTCCAGCTATCTTCTTGTCGTGGAAGATGGCCGGATCTAGCTCCAGGAAGTCGGATTCTTGGGTGCAAAGAGTGGGGTGTCTCAGTTTTTCTTCTAGGGTTTTCTTTCTCTCTTTTCTCCTCTTGCAAGGGTGAATAGAGGAGTGGGAAGAGGCAAATCCGGGTTCAGACATAAGGGGAGGCCTCTCTCCCACTCACAAGGTGACATGACAGCTCTCAGAGCCGTTGGGGACAGCCCCCCAATGGCTGAGCTTTCTTGTTTCAGAGTTTCTGGCTCTGCTGCGCATGTAGGCCAGAGAAATAGACGTCCATATCGCTCGACGCCAGGATTAGTGTTGGCGTCCATGTCTGGACGCTGACACCACCTCAACGGCTAGGGGTTGACGCCAAGATGGCCTACGGCCAGAAGTCTAAAAATATGCAGAAACCATGCATACCATGCATATATACATGCAATTTGTATATGGTAGTGTATCCATACTAGCACCATTCAATACATGCATTATTTACATATAGTATAAACACATGCACACGTAATTGTACTAATTAATACGTACGTAGATACATATATATATACACAAGCACAAGTTTACCCACACAAATACAATTAATGCGACGGAAATTCGAGGGCCTTACACCCTCTCCCCCTTAAAGAAACTTCGTCCTCGAAGTTAGAACGACACTACTCAAACAAAAGGGGATACTTCTTCTTCATCGCATCCTCAAGCTCCCAAGTAGCTTCCTCTCGTGAGAAGTTCCGCCATAGGACCTTCACCGACGCAATACTCTTTTTCCGAAGATGCTGAACCTTCCGGTCAAGAATAGCTACTGGTTGCTCAACATACGAAAGATCTGGCTGGATCTCTACTTGCTCATGGCTAATCACATGAGACGGATCTCGGACATATTTCCTGAGCATAGATACGTGGAATACAGGGTGAACGCTAGCCAAAGCCGGGGGTAATGCTAGCTCATATGCCACGTTGCCCAAACGTCTGAGAATCTCATATGGGCCAACGAATCTAGGGCTTAGCTTGCTATGCCTGCCAAATCTAACAACACCTCGAGTAGGCAATATCTTCAAGAAGACATGATCGCCAACCTCGAACTCCAAATCTTTCTCCTGTTGTCGGCATAACTCTTCTGCCTATCCTGTGCCGCAACAAGCCTTTTCCTGATAAGCTGGATCTTATCCGAAGTTTCCTGAACTAACTCTGGTCTGATCAACTGCCTATCACCAGTCTCCTCCCAACATAAAGGAGATCTGCAGGGCCTACCATACAACGCCTCAAATGGAGCCATACCAATACTCGCATGAAAGCTGTTCTTGTATGCGAACTCCACAAGAGGTAAATGACGCTCCCAATCATCCTTCCAATCCAAAACACACGCTCTCAACATATCCTCGAGCGTCTGGATAGTCCTCTCGGACTGTCCATTAGTCTGGGGATGAAACGCTGAACTGAGCTTCAGCTCCGAACCTAAAGCATCCTGAAGACCCTTCCACAATCTCAAGTAAATCTCGGATCTCGATCCGAAATGATCGACTTCGGCACACCATGCAATCTAACGATACCACTAACATACAATCTAGCTAAACTCTCTACTGACTGCTTCTTCTTCATAGGCAAGAAATGAGCAGTCTTCGAGAATCTATCTACAACTACCCAAATCGAGTGATTGCCCCTTCTAGATCGAGGCAAACCCAAAACGAAGTCCATAGTGACAGCTTCCCACTCCATACGGGAATATCCATCCTCTGCATAAGGCCGGATGGTCGCTGCCGCTCAGCTTTCACTTGCTGACACACTAGACAACTAGACACATAATCCGCCACATCCTTCTTCATGCCGGACCACCAAAATGATCTCTTTAGCTCTTGATACATCTTAGTGTTACCCGGATGAATAGAGAATCGCGATCTATGAGCCTCCGCTAACACATGCTCACGGACATCAACCAAATCAGGGACACAAACACGTTGCTGAAATCTAATCACACCGTCCTCATCACGAGCAATGCCTGCCTTGCCCACTAACTCTAAGAGTCTAGGGTCGGCTGCCTGCTGCTCGATCACCTCATCCAAAACTGAGGACCTAAGAGATAGCTGAGCTACAAAAGCCTGGCATAATGATGGCTCTAACTCAGTCAACGCGCAAGCCGCATCTTCCAACATCTTCCAATCCTGCTGGAGAGATGGCCTCTTCCTACTCAGCGCATCCACTACAACATTCACCTTTCCAGGGTGATACTGAAGGTCGAAGTCATAGTCCTTCAAGAACTCGATCCATCTCCTCTGCCTCAGGTTTAATTCCTTTTGGGAGAAAAGATACTTCAAGCTCTTGTGGTCGGTAAACACCTCAAATCTGACACCATAAGGATAGTGCCTCCAGATCTTTAGTGCATGAACCACTGCTGCGAGCTCCAAGTCATGAGTCGGATAGTTCTTCTCATGCTCCTTCAACTGACGAGAAGCATAAGCTACTACCCTCTCTTGCTGCATAAGCACACAACCCAAGCCAATCTGAGATGCATCCGTATAAATGGCAAAGCCCTCTAGACCACTAGGCAATACCAATACCGGAGCAGAAGTGAGCTTAGCCTTCAATAACTGGAAGCTACCCTCGCATGCCTCAGACCATACAAACTTCTCACCCTTCCTGTTCAGCTTTATCAAAGGGGCGGCGATGGATGAGAAACCCTCAATGAATCGCCGACAGTAACCAGCTAACCCAATAAAACTATGAATCTCTGAAGGGGTCTTGGGAATCTCCCAATCCATAACTGCCTGGACCTTCGCTGGATCAACTGCAACACCAGCGCCGGAGATAACATGCTCGAGGAAATGAACCTCGCGCAACCAAAAATCGCACTTGCTGAATTTTGCATACAACTTATGCTCACGAAGAACCTCTAACACTAACCTCAGATGCTGACGGTGAGTGGTCTCATCCGGAGAGTAGACCAACACGTCGTCAATAAACACTACGACAAAGCTATCTAGGTAAGGCCTAAACACCCGGTTCATGAGATCCATGAACGCTGCAGGGGCGTTGGTCAATCCGAAAGGAAGAACCAAGAACTCATAATGTCCATAACGGGTTCTAAACGCCGTCTTGGACACATCCTCACTACGAATCCTCAACTGATGATAGCCAGATCGCAAGTCAATCTTTGAAAAGACTGATGCCTCTCGCAACTGGTCAAACAAATCATCAATACGAGGTAAGGGATACCTGTTCTTCATAGTCAGTTGGTTCAACTTCCTATAGTCAATGCACAACCTAAGTGACCCGTCTTTCTTCTTGACGAACAATATAGGTGCGCCCCAAGGGGAAACACTAGGGCGAATAAATCCCTTATCAAGCAACTCTTGCAACTGCCTCCTCAACTTGGCTAACTCCGCAGGTGCCATCCGATATGGAGCCTTCGAGATAGGAGAGGTGCCTGGAAGCAACTCGATGGTAAACTCTATCTCTCTATCTGGTGGCAATCCAGACAAGTCATCAGGAAAGACATCTGGAAAATCCTGCACTACCTCAATCTCCGCAAGAGTAGGTGACTCATCAGCCTCTGGTACTACACCACGCTGGCAAGAAAAGCATCACAACCCTTATTCACCATGCGCATCGCCTTCATGGCAGAGATGACCATCTTTCCCGCCCAGTTCCTTGGCAAGGGGTGAGAGAACTCATCCTCACCAGGAATGCAGAATACGATCCTCTTCCGATGACAATCCACTAACGCATAGTGCTCCTCTAGCCAATCCAGACCAAGAATAGCATCAAAGTCCTTCATCTTTAGCAAGAAGAAACACCCATCTATGATCCTATCCTCAATGCACACAGGTAACGACGGAATGCACTTCCTAGTCGATACCGTACCCGCAGGGGTCTGCACAGACAAAGGGACTTCTAACTCCTCAGACTCTACACCTGACTCTAGGGCTAACTGCCTAGCGAACCGCTCAGAAATGAACGAGAGAGTAGCACCCGTATCAAACAAAACCCGAGCGTGCACTCCTAAAAGCAAAACCGTACCTTCGGTGACATGCTCCGCCTGCTCGGCGTCCTCACGAGCTAAAGCAAACACTCGAGCTGGGGCTCGAGGCCTTCCTGGTCATCCTGTAGCTGGTGCGGCTGCCGCTACTGCTGGGGCGGCTGCCGCTACTACTGGGGCTGGCGCTCCACGCTGAGCTCCTTGCTGAAGTCTTGGGCAATCTTTGATCTTGTGGTCGCTACTCCTGCACTTCAAGCATCTACCCGCTACCAACCAACACTCGGAACCACCATGTGTCTTCCCGCAGTGGGGACACTCCTTCTTCACACTAGGGGAACGTACAGAATGTACCTGAGAGTTGCCGACTGCCACGGGTTTCTGCGGTTTCTGGTACACAGTTTTCTTCTTATCCTGCCGCTGGAATGTCACTGCCGGCCTCTTCTGCGAAGCCTTCTTCTCCTCCAGATATTGCTCCATTTCTCCCTCCTGCCTGCAGGCAACACTGAGGGCCTCGTCTAGCTTGCGGTGGTCAAACGCCACGAGTCTTGTCCGCAGTGATGGCTTGAGTCCCATCACGAACTTCTTCGTCTTCCTGCGCTCATCCTCTACGATATGCGGTGCATACTTAGAAAGTTCAGAAAATCTTGCCTCGTATTCCAGCACAATTATGGAGCCTTGCGTCAGGGAGAGAAATTCCTACTCCATCTTGTCCTGGATATGCTCTGGGATGAACTTGGCTCGAAAGAGCCTCACGAACGCATCCCACGCCACGTCTACTGCTCCGTCCTCAAAGCGTGTACGTAGTAGGGAGGACCACCATACATCCGCTCTCTCCTGCAATACACCTTCATAAGTACCAACTAACAAATTCTAACTTAAGTAGAACATACAAACGTACAAAATTAAAAGTTTACCTGTAGCATGTAGGTGGCTAATGTCACCTTATCCTCATCAAGGCACCTGATGGCTCGGAAGATTTTCTCTGTCTCCCTTAACCAGCTTTCTGCCATTAATGGATCACTGTCCCCCTTAAAAGAGGGTGGGGTCATCCTCGTGAATCGCTCCATGATGGGAGGTCCACCATGGTCCTGAACTGGTGCCTGAGCCTGCTACATTAACAATAGGCAATACACAATAAACACAATATCATACAATTTAAATAGCAACTACTCGTTGTTTCATTATTCTACCTGGGCCTCCAACTGTGCCTGGAGTGCTGCCTGGGTATGAGCCTGCGTCTGCATGGCTTGTACTAGACCTTGCATGAATACTCCGTAATCCATAGGCGGCGGTGGGGGAAGTACAGGGCCTCGTGGTGCTGGGGCCTGTTGCTCCGCCTGCTCATCACGTCGCGGCTCGTCCTCACGGGACGACGCTCCACCACGCCTACCTCTCGAAGCCATGGCTCTAATAAAATTTCAGCCACCATTAGAGCTAGGTTACTAAGGTTTTAACCATTTTCTTATCTATCTTTCACTTCTATTAGTGTTTTCTACACATTTGGACATACTTAGAATGCAATGAAGATGATGACTTAGGTATATTCATGTGCAATCTCAACCGGTCGCTCTGATACCAATCTCTGTGACGGCCCTCATTATACCGGTACGGTTATACCAACCCACGTCGGTATAGCGAGAGTCCTCACAGTGGGACATTTACCCAAACGATACAAACAGCTGAGATACACGCGAATATACTACAGAGTAGCGGAAGTAAAAGACAACTGTCTTCATTCATTCATAATCCACATTTAACATACATGAAGTTTGTAATTAACAAAGGAACTAAAAGTTCACATAATTTAAATTGCTGAAATATAAATACATAATGTCCACACTTATACTTCTTTTTCATGATAACTCTAATACAATGTTCATATTACATACTATGAAATGCACAAGTCACAAGGAAACTCCAAAGTCTAATCTCCGCGCTCGGAGTCCGTCTCCACTGTCTCCTCCAACGGTGCCACGTCACCAACTACACCTGTACGCCGAAGCAAGGAGTGAGTCCAAAGACTCAGCAAGCAACACTACTCATAATATACACGTATAAGTCGTAGCGGTTTCCACATGCGCATTCAAAATTTTCAACACATGGCATGCTAGTCATTTGCAAGTTTCAACCTATCATGAAAGTTTTACAAATTTATACATGGATCATGCTTTCAGATTTCTAAGAATAAAACTTTACCTATCACATGCTCTCTATTCAATTTACTCATGAAATTTTGTCTTTAAAGGACCAAGACATGAGGGCTACCAACATGAACATTGTGCGTATATGAAAGGAAAATACGACTAGCATGGATCTTACATGTTTTTAAACACATACATAGACATTTTCACATGCTTTAAGTTGCTGGTTTCACATGGTTTAATGGCTGTAAACCTATACATGAGAGCTACAACGTTGCTTAAAACATCTCATGTGAACAACTAATCATGCTATTTGCACACGTGCTCATCAATTATCCCTAACATGGATTCTAGATATTTTTGCACATATAAACATGATGATAACAACATGAATTTACTGATTTCACATGGATTCAGATTTATCTCACATGGATTTCAATAACATATTCTCACATCTTTCGTTTCACATTTTTTTACACAAGTTTCCTCTTTCACATGGTTACACTTTACACATACACATTCCCATTGTTCACTTACACATTTACACATGAACACATACACATTACACATTACACATTACACATTTTAGGTGCCGTGACACATAGTCCAAACAACCAAAGAAGGACATATACACATCACATTACACATAGACGCCATCTAGGCATTACAATGGCGACTCTTGGACTGCGTAGACCGGGAGAACAAGTCTCCACCCTAACCAGTGGTACTTGTCCACCTCCAGGATTTCCCCCTAATGTCCTTAGGGTCACTTACACATTGAACTTTCTTAGGGGGACTTTTCCCTGATACAGTTCCACTGCCCTCTACGGAAGCAGTGTCACATTGGCACAGTTACACATTTACACATTTTACCGATTTACACATGGTTTTACACATTTTACTTTTCATCTCATTCACTTTCTCACTCACATGCATACCTCTGTTTTTCCTGACATGGCACTACATATTTCAGGAGTTTAACACCCAGTAAATGCACTAATCAGGTTGGGTTAAATCAATATCTAATCACATTACGATAACATACATAAATTACTATATTTCACATGGAAAATACATAACTTCTTATGTACTGGTCCAAATGACTTGAAATTTTAACCACATGCTATTTTCGGGTTCTAGATCATACATTAAATTTTTCAGATTTTCTGAGCTAATTGGGATTTACAGTAAATAAAACACCTATTTAGCATGCCATTCATAATTTAAGTTGATATGGACTTATATACACAAGTAAAAATTCTAGAAAGCTACTGTCTGAACAGAGATAACTATTATATACATGATTTGAGAATACAAAATTACCCTAAATCATACATCTATAGATCGATCATCACAAATCATTCTTGCATGCCGTTTTATTACCGAACCGAGTTTATTAGCAATTTATACAAGCATGGACAATTTATCAAAAACTGAGTACATGTATACTGATCCACAAATCTTCATGGTCAGACAAAACTGAGGCATTCAGACTAATCCTATCCTAATCATGAAACATGGATTGGCAAGATTATCAACAAATCCTGCTTACAAATTCAAGGAATACAACTTTCTAACATCCACCACCACACATCACACTCATCCACACACCACATTTAACAATATACATAGTGTATAGGGTTACCATATATCCTCATCACGGAAACCATACCGAAAATAGTTGTATAGAAAGGGCAGAACAGGTCACTGTTCTATCCAGAGGAACTTGGCGGTGGTCTCTGGCCCCTGACTCAGGGTCAGCGGCATGGTCGATGGACGCCAAGCATGATATCAGCATCCATTGACCTTGCCGTCAATGCAGGTCTGTGCAGAAACACAGACCCGAGCTCTCAAGTTGGGTGAATGAGAGGGTCTAGGACTCGAGGGAAAATTCATAAAAATAGTAGAAACGACCTAGACACATACGAGGACATTATGGTTAGGTCACTTGCCTTTTAAAAATTGCTCCAATGGGTCTAGGGTGTTGGTGAAGCCCTCCTTGGGCAGTCCCAAGAAGGTGCAGAAACGCCTCCTAGATCTTCTTCCTCCGGGCTCCTGGATGATCTCCACAGCAGGGGGATGTCGAGGAAGCCTCCTCCTTTGCTCCAGCTATCTTCTTGTCGTGGAAGATGGCCGGATCTAGCTCCAGGAAGTCGGATTCTTGGGTGCAAAGAGTGGGGTTTCTCAGTTTTTCTTCTAGGGTTTTCTTTCTCTCTTTTCTCCTCTTGCAAGGGTGAAGAGAGGAGTGGGAAGAGGCAAATCCGGGTTCAGACATAAGGGGAGGCCTCTCTCCCACTCACAAGGTGACATGACAGCTCTCAGAGCCGTTGGGGACAGCCCCCCAATGGCTGAGCTTTCTTGTTTTAGAGTTTCTGGCTCTGCTGCGCATGCAGGCCAGAGAAATAGGCATCCATATCGCTCGACGCCAGGATTATTGTTGGCGTCCATGTCTAGACGCTGACACCACCTCAATGGCTAGGGGTTGACGCCAAGATGGCCTTCTGCCAGAAGTCTAAAAGTATGCAGAAACCATGCATATATACATGCAATTTGTATATTGTAGTGTATCCATACTATCACCATTCAATACATGCATTATTTACATATAGTATAAACACATGCACACGTAATTGTACTAATTAATACGTACGTAGATACGTATATATATACACAAGCACAAGTATACCCACACAAATACAATTAATGCGACGGAAATTCGAGGGCCTTACACCTAGATTCATTGGCCCATATGAGTTTCTTAGGCGGATGGGTCGAATAATCTAAATAGAGGTATATATATAAAATCTGAATTTTCAAGATCTCCAAACACGGCACAATGATTTTTTTCTTTCTCTCTCTCCACTTGTGTGCACATCTCTCTCTCTCTCTTTCTCTCCCCCTCGCACTGTCTCTCTCTCACTGCCCTCTCCTGTAATAAACGGTACATTCAGATCGTTGTTTATCGGGTTGGAGGTCAGTGTGTGGCCCATTGGTAGACCATGTGAGTCTACATGTGTTTATGTAGGTTGGGAGGCTGGAGGGTTGGAGTTCCCAGCCCAAACAGACCTCTGTCGAGCTCACTAAGAACGCGACGAACACAAACGTCGCGATTCTTAGTTGAACGCGACCACCTGCCTTATCGCGATTTTGAATCGCTTTTACTTGAGCGCGACTACATGTGCGCCACGTGGCGCATGCAGGACGTCGGGGTTTAAACGCGTCGGCGAGGTACATCGTGTTTCTAAACGCAATGGGCCGATACATCGTGATTCAAACTCAGAATGTTTTGGGCTTCTGCCCTTGGCCGAACAGTACAGTTGCACTGTTCAGCTGGGAGAAGCTTTGCTGCGGGATTCTGGAGCGATTTGAGGGATTTGTTGTCCGTTCGGCGCGATTTCGACGCGAGGAGGTGCTCCAGAGCGTGGGGAACGCCCGGACTGTGTTGGATTTACGTTTCCTCTGTTGGTAGGGGAATTCTACCTTGTTTTCCCTTGTATGGACTGTGTAGGTTAGGGTTTGAGGTTTTTGATGTGGAAATCGAATGAGCATGGTAGAGAGTATGCCTAGGGTTACATTTGAACTGTCATTTCCTGCTTTAACATTATGTACAGTGGTTTAGTGTGTTTTTCGGAATGAGGAATAAGGGTTTTGCTTCTATTGTCTGAAAGGCGACGGAACCAATAGTCACGTTCATGTGAACGCGGCGACCTAGCCCATCTCGATTCAGACCTTAAGGCGACAGGTTGGTCTGTCGCGATTCAAGTCGATTGGCAACCACTGTGTTGGACGCAGATTGGATTGTGGCCACCTGATCGAGCTCTGAGGTTCTGTGGCCAGTTTGTCCGGTTTCTATCCTACATTACTTGGGTTGTGTTGGCTATGCAATGTAGAGTCTGTATGGGTTGTGTCGGCTTATAATGTGGTTGATAATGAGGGGTTTTCCTTGGAAATGTGTGCATAGCGAGTTGGGTTGTAGCGCCTTCCGTGGTTACCTCTCCAGTCGGTTACCCTAGCACTGGGTGCTCGGGTTTTGTCCTGGTACGGTGAGTACCATCAAGGTTTGTGTCGTCTTCCTGGGCACCCTCACTCCTGAGTTTGAGTTGTATGTCCGACTGAGGGAAAGACGATAGGGGGCATCGACTCGTGTTTGTGGGTGTGCGGTCACTTGTAGTGCGCTCGGGGTTGGGGGAGGGACACCAGTGGACGTACTGGTCCCCAGCTACTCCTGTTTCCAGTGCCTCACTTTAGGGTTCTCGGCTAGAGTCCCTAAAGGTGTCATGCTTGGGCCTGCAGCTGTGTAGTCTGCAGGAGTGGTGTTGGTTTGTCTCCACAGTTCTTGACCCTGTTGAGGTGGAGCAGTAGCTTGACCTTTCGTCCGTGGCTGCGAGGCTGAGAGGTAGACTTGTGTTGTTTGTCCGGGTCTGTGGCTGGTGTCGCGAACCAGTTCTCGTGACTCGTGTGCGGCATGCCCTTTTTTAGCTTGTAAAGGCGTACGTGGTTTGCCGTTTATTTATTTGCAGTTGTAGCATCATGCTTAGGCAGTTATATATTTTAAATGCTTTACAGCTTTGCTCATTGTATCTGTTGTACATTGTGTTTCTCAGCTTTGGGGGAGTTGCCCTACTGAGCCAGTGACTTGTGAGGCTCACCCTTTCTTCTTCCAGGTGAAGGAGAGTAAGAGGGTTCTCGTCCCTCTTCTAGTTCCGGTCAGCACCATAGTGGAGTCGGGCCTTCGCCACCAACAGAGTAATGTTTTTACTTGTGAGCCTTGGGGTTTGTCTTGGGCTATTGTACCTTGTACTATGACTATGTTATGGAACTGAATATGTACATTCCATGTGAATATATGTGAGAAATGGAATCTTATTTGTGTTCAGCATGTTCTTTTATATTTTCACGAACATGTGTGATTGATATTCCTTGTGAGGCTACTACCCGATCGCGGGAGGCGGAGTTGTGTCGGGCACGTCATTGGGTTAACGGGCCTGAACGGAGAGGACTGTCACAGTTGGTATCAGAGCAAGGTCCGTGTAAATATGAAGGAACAGGAAATGTACATAATTTGTTCCCTACTATAGTCTACTGCTGGAAGTTGGCCCTGTTTTTGTAATGATATGTTTGTGTGTTATGTGGATTGGAATGTTGTGTGTGCAGAGGTTTATAAATGGCTGATAGGAGAGATTGGGGAGGTGGAGGTGATGAGCCAAAGGAGACCACAAATCAAATGATAGAAAGGTTATGGGACAACATTATACAGATTCGGACACGATTGGACCAGCAGCCATTAGTTTAGCCAGCGGTAGCAGCACCACCAGTGGGGGAGGAGACAGTACCGGCACCGTTAGTACCACATTTTGGAGTTGAGGTACCACCTGTAGTACCTTTACCTCCGTTTGTACTAGTGCGGCCAGCTAGTGTGGAGGAGTCCACGATGCTAGTGGAGAGGTTCCTACGTTTGCAGCCACCTACGTACTCAAGAGGTCTGAATCCGGATACAGTTGAGCATTGGGTGCATGAGATAGAAAGGGTATTTGTTACAATGAGATGTCCACAGGCGGATAGAGTTATTTTGGCTACTTACCAGTTGAGAGGATTTGCACAAGAATGGTGGAGACTCAAGATGCAAACCGTGTTCACCGGAAGAGCAGAAGATACAATCACATGGCCGGAGTTTCTTGAAGTCTTCAACAAGACTTTCTTTCCGATACAAATCTAGCAAGCCAAGAGGGAGCAATTCAGGACATTACAACAAGGAAATTTGTCAGTGTTGGAGTACCAAATGAGGTTTATGGCCCTGAGCAGGTATGCACCTTATGTGGTGACTAACAGTGCAATGATGGTTGAGTACTTCATTCAGGGGTTGAGGCCGGATTTGCAAGATGCAGTGATCCCATTAATGTGTAGTACAGTAGAAGAGACAGCCCAAAGAGCAGCAATACTAGAAAGAACCGTGCAAGCCAGGCAGTCTAGCGGATCAAGATCAAGTGGTGGTAGTTTCTGACTTCCTCAATAGTTTTCAGGTGTTAGCGAAGGCAAGGCACCTTCGGGAGGAGCGTCTACATCGGGCTTTGGCAAGTGGGGAAACAAGAAAAAGAAGATATTTAGAGGCCGAGGAGGTGGCAAGCAGCAAGGATTTCAGCAAGGTCGAGGCTATAAGCCGGAGGCAGAGGAATCTCAGCAAAGCACAACAAGACAGCCCACAGAATTCAGATGTTATAATTGTGATCAGCTGGGACATTTGGCAAGGAATTGTTCATATCAAAGAAGAGCTAGCTATGGTAGAGGGGCACCGCAGCAGCAGCAGCAGCCTTCAGCTGAGTGAGGTAGAGGTTCGCCTTACCATAGAGGAGGAGGAC
Source organism: Colocasia esculenta (assembly GCA_014218235.1). NCBI lineage: Eukaryota > Viridiplantae > Streptophyta > Magnoliopsida > Alismatales > Araceae > Colocasia > Colocasia esculenta. The sequence goes on along the minus strand of CM024756.1, from coordinate 26,839,337 downwards.
GAGGACGAGTGATGGCAATCACAAGGGCTCAAGCGGAGGTGTCAAATTTGATTGAAGGTATTATACCACTCCTTGAATTTTCTGCTAGAACATTAATTGATCTAAGTGCATCATATTCCTTCATTTCTGAAGACTTCATTGATAGTATGGTGCATCCTTATGAGGAGAGGCAGTGTGAGCTTGTGGTAGAGGTTCCTTCCGGGGATTTCATGCTTACTACTTGTTACTTGGATGAGGTTCCTATTATGATACAAGGTAACCAGTTTCCAGCCAGATTATATGTACTACAGTTAAAGGAATATGATGTGATATTGGGCATGGATTGGTTGGAAGCATATGGGGTAGTTGTTGATTGCAGAAAGAAGAAAGTGAGGTTCAGCTATCTAGGAGAGGATGTGTTTGAGTTTCAAGGTATGCCATTCTATACCCCTAAGTTTATCATTTCTGCTCTTAAGGCTAGGAAATTGATTAATGCAGGGTGTGTAGCCTATTTGACATCAATTAGTTTGGTTGAGGCAGGTAAGACAGTAGATATGGTACCCGTTGTTAGAGTGTTTGTGGATGTGTTTTCGAATGAGTTACCATGTTTGGCACCACATAGAGAAGTGGACTTCATAGTAGAGTTGCAGCCGTGTAGTATTCTCATTTCCAAGGCACCATACAGAATGGCACCTGCAGAATTGAAAGAGTTGAAGAAGCAGTTGCAAGAATTACTTGAGAAAGGTTTCATTCAGCCTAGTCACTCACCGTGGGGAGCACCGATCTTGTTTGTTAGAAAGAAAGATGGCAGTCTCAAAATGTGTATTGATTACCGGCAGTTGAATCAGGTTACAATAAAGAACATGTATCCACTCCCACGAATTGATGATTTATTTGATCAATTGCAATCAGCAAAGGTGTTCTCCAAGATAGATTTGAGATCTTCATGGACCACAAGAGCTTGAAGTATATCTTTTCACAGAAAAATTTGAATTTGAGGCAGCGTAGGTGGATGGAGTATCTCAAGGATTATGATTTCAGCTTAGCGTATCACCCTGGCAAGGCAAATGTGGTTGCATATGCTTTAAGCAGGAAAGCTGTTATGAGTCATATGATGATGAGAGAATGGAAGCTATATGAAGATGTGGCAAAAAATTCCTTGATTGTTCCAAGTAGCCAGCGAAGAGCAGTGTTATCTAGCAGCATAGTGGAGCCGTCTTTGTATTGACAGATTATAGAAGCACAAAAGGTAGATGAGCATTTAGCTGATATTGTGAAGATGGAAGATGTCATCATAAATGATGACTATGTAGTCCGGTTCAGGCACAAGTTGTATGTTCCAAATGAAGCTGGAGTGAAGCAGAAAGTGTTAAAGGAAGCACATCGGTCCAAGTACACCATACACCCGGAAAGCACAAAAATGTACCAAGACTTGAAGAAATATTTCTGGTGGCCAAGCATGAAGAGGGACATAGCAGAGTTCATAGCAAGGTGTTTGATATGCCAGCAAGTCAAAGCAGAGCATCAAAGGCCGGGAATTTTATTGCAGCCGTTACCAATACCGCAGTGGAAGTGGGATTATGAGTTAGCTTTACCCCTGGCACTAGCGAGTGTGCATCCTGTATTTCACGTATCTATGCTCAGGATGTATGTGCGAGATCCTTCTCATGTTATCAGTCACGAGCCAGTAGAGATTCAGCCAGATCTGTCATATGTTGAGCAACCTGTACCTATCCTTGATCGGAATGTTCATCACCTTAGGAACAAGAGCATTGCGTCTGTGAAGGTGCTATGGCGGAACTTCTCGTGAGAAGAAGCTACTTGGGAACTTGAGGAGGCTATGAAAAAGAAGTATCCCCATTTATTTGATTAGGTTCGTTCTAACTTCGAGGACGAAGTTTCTTTAAGGGGAGAGGGTGTAAGGCCCTCAAACTTTGTTCTTTTATTTAGATTTTGTCATATGGTGGTTAGTTGCTTTTGAGTATATACTTCAGTGCATATGTATATATATATATGTATATGTTTAATTTTGTACATATTGTATTCAACTGATGTTGTACATATGTATATATGTGTTTATTTATGTACTTATTGCTTTATTTACATTGTACATATTGTATTTAAATAATATGATGTATAGAGCATGTAAATTATAAGGTGAATGCATGTATATTTGTTTTCTGTGTTCTGGCCGAAATGCCAATTGACGTCAACATGTGTGGATGTTTGTGGGGAGTCGACGTCCAGATCGATGGACGCCAATTCCCAGTAAATGGCAACAATGTGGCCGTTTATTTCCCAGAAATTGTTGCAGTTTCAGATCTGCAAACGACATCGTTTTCTTCAGTTCTGATTTTGGAAACTACCTTCCAACGGTAGGAAATCCTATCTAATGCGTACCCAACCCCCTTGACCTTATAAAAACAACTTGATTCGGCCGAGTTAGGTCTTTTCACCCTAGAGAGAACATAGGGTTTTCTGTGGTGAAAAGTGGGTTTTGTGTGATCTTGATCCGACAACTAGGTGTCTCTTCCGGTGATCTTCATCGACTGGGAGGTGCACTTAACTTCCAGGAAGCGTCCCCAACTCCGATGTGCAACATACATCGACACAAAGACCGGATCTGGGAGGATTTGGAGCACCTTCTTGGCTTGGCCGAGGAGGGCATCTTCGGCTAATTAATGTCATTCTTCAACTTGTTAAAGGCAAGTAATTGAGGGATATCATCCCTACACATGTCCTCTAGGTCCTAAAATTTTATGAAATTTTTCCTCGTGTCCCGGAACCCCCATTCGTCAAGTTTTAAGCCTTCTGTCAGCATTTTTACAGACAGGAACTTAACGGTCAGCTTGTTTCTGTTAAGATCTTGAGTTAGCGGCAACATCGTGTGCTGTTATCCCCTGTTGGCAGCAAGCCCTTTGCCGCCAAGTTCTTCAGGATCTGCAGAATGGTTGTTTTGATCTATGTGGTGTGTTTTTCAGATTTTTGGGTATATGTGCATGTTGTGAAAGTCTTATTTGGTTAAGAACAGTCAGTAGGTCATGTCATGAGGAAGTGTTGAATTTCTGTAATTAGTTTTATTTATTAAAATTTCTGTATTAGCACTATGAGCATGATTGGACCATGATTAATCTTGTATAAATAGATCCGTTATGATTTAGGGTTTCATAAATTTTCCATGTTAGTATTATGACTATTTTAAGGATTTGGAACTGTTAGGTATGACTGTCTTACTGTGTACCATGTGAAATTGGATTTGTCAATAAATATGCCTACAATCTGTTTTAATTATTATAATTAGTGTACAGATTCGAAAAATCTGAAAAATTGAGCATGTGACATGTTATCTATTTAGAACCTATGATAACAATTTCGCACTATTTTGGTAACTGTGGATACTGATTGTTTAAATAAGAATATTATACCATGAATAAGTGGGTGTGAAATAAACCATGTGAAGATTTAATGTTTTACAGCATGAGTAAACTCTGTTATAGTTAATTTTACTACTGCGAAACAGTAACCTAGTGTTAGACAAATTAAAGTATGTGGAAACTCTTGAAATACATGTAATTGTGTAAATTAGTACATGCGTATAATGTGATTAAACTGAAATGTGTAAATATGTGCCGATAGTGACACCGCTACCATAGAGGGCTGTGGACCCGTACTGTAGTAAAGTCCCTACAGGAAGGTTCAATGTGTGTGATATCCTATGGGCATTAGGATGAAATCCTGGAGGTGGACAAGTACCACTGATTAGGTTGGAGAGTGCTTCTCCTGGTTCTGCGCAATTAACCAAGATCTGTCACTGTATTGCCTAGGTGATGGGTTTGTGTATGTGAATATGTGTGTCCTTGTAGTGGTGGTTTGGACTATGTGTCACGACAACTAAGTGTAAAAGATGTAAATATGTGAATTTGAACATGTGAATTGTGCAATGTGAAATATGAGCATGTGATAGTGTAATATGAATGTGTTAGCATGTGAAAATGTGATACCATGTGTAATTGTGATTTATTTACATTAAAATAGCAAGCTAAATGTGTAAATAAATGTGATAATTGCATCTAAAAATGGTTAGATATGATGCTAGGTATGTTATTTACCTTGTACATTGTTCTATGCTCTAATGGTGTATAATTGTGAAGTAAATTAACTAAGACTTGGACCTTTGAATCATGTTAGATACAATTTGTAGAAAACTTGCTATAGGATTCATATTTAGTTGTTAAGTAATATGAAGCATGTACCATGATTATTCCTAAATGTTTAAAAAGGGTAGCATGTATATATGATATGTGTAAGGATGTGTTTCTTGGATTGCTTGCTGGGTCTTTTAGACTCATACTTGCTTCGGCGTACCGGTGTGATAGGTACCTCCATTCCTGAGGAGGACATTGTGAGGAGTGACTCCGAGCGCAAGGAGTAGCTCATTTGTGGACATTCTTCATTGTGCTTTTCTTTTCATAAGTATGCATTCAATAAAATGGTGTAATTCATATGGACAATGAAATTTATTTTGATTGTAATAATGTGGACATTGGTTCACTTTTATTGCTATATAGACTGTGGATATGATGATGATGATGACGATGGAATGAGAATGAATATTCATTTAATTCTGTAGTACTCTTTTGTTATTCATGTACATATCAACCTATCGTTTAGTGTTGGGTCAATGTCCCACTATGACGATGCTCATTATATCGATGTGGATTGGTATAATTGTACCGGTATAAGGAGGGTCGTTACAGAGATTGATATCAGAGCACCCAGGTTGAGATAGTACATGAATTTACCATCATCTTCACAATATGCTAAGTCTTTATAGAATTGTCCACAAATGTAGAAAGTACTAATAATGAATGAAAGATATTTAAGAAAATGGTTAGGACTAAATAACTTAGTTTCTAAGTGAGGTTAAATTATTTTTCAGGCTATGGCTTCTCATGGTAGACGTGGTGCCCAGGCTCGACATGATGAGCAGAGGCGTGAGGACCGTGGTGAGCAGCAGGCCTCAGCACCACAGGGTCCTAAAGTACTTCCTCCACCGCCGCCTGTGGATTATGGTGTGTTCATGAAAGGCCTAGTGCAGGCCATGCAGACTCAGTTACATACTCAGGTTGCACTTTAGGCTCAACTGGAGGCTCAGGTTAGAATTGTTAGATAGAAGTAGCCTATTTTTATTAAATGTATTATTGCTATTATGTTTCTTATGTTGTTTGTTGTGGCAGGCTTAGGCTCTAGCTCCAGCTCCTCAGGAGCAAGGCCATGGTGGTCCTTCCATCATGGAGCGATTCAAGAGGATGGCTCCACCCTCTTTTACGGGGGTGAGTCAGCCACTGCTAGCGGAGAGCTGGATGAGGGAGATGGAAAAGATCTTCCGAGCTATTAGGTGTGCCGAGGAGGATAGTGTTAGCTTGGCCACCTATATGCTGTAGGTATTTAATTATATATATGCATGTACTTGTGCAGATTAAGAAGTTGTTTGGATTGGTGCTTATGAAGTTGTTTTTGCAGGAGAGAGCCGATGTGTGGTGGTGGTCCTTGCATCGCACCAGGTTTGAGGATGGTGCTATCGAGGTGTCTTGGGATGAGTTCACGAGGCTCTTTCGGGCCAAGTTCATCCCAGAGCATATCCAGGATAAGATGGAGAAGGAATTCCTTACTCTTACTCAGGGCTCCAAGATGGTGCTTGAATATGAGGGCAGGTTTGCAGAATTGTCTAAATATGCACCTCATATAGTTGATGAGCGTAGGAAGGCGAAGAAGTTCGTGATGGGCCTTAAGCCATCACTGAGGTCGAGGCTTGTGGCGTTTGATCACCGTACACTAGACGAGGCTCTCAGTGCTGCATGCAGGCAGGAGAGCGAGATGGAGCAGTATCTGGAGGAGAAGAAGGCTTCGCAGAAGAGGTCTGTGCCACCGTTCCAGTGGCAGGACAGGAAGAAGGCGGCATACTAGTCACCTCAGTGTCCAGTGGTAGCTAGCAGTTAGCAGGCAGTGGTAGCTAGCAGTTAGCAGGCAGTTGTGTCCATGACGACCTTTAGGACTCGTTATGGACATCATGAGTTTTTGGTGCTTCCATTTGGTTTGACCAATGCCCCTGCAGCGTTCATGGATCTCATGAACAGGGTGTTTAGACCTTATTTAGATAGTTTTGTAGTGGTGTTCATCGACGATGTGCTAGTCTATTCTCCGGATGAGGCTATACACCGTGATCATTTGAGGGTTGTTCTAGAGATTCTTCGAAACCACAAGCTGTATTCAAAGTTCAGCAAGTGCGATTTTTGGATGCGCGAGGTTCAATTCCTTGGGCATGTGATCTCAGGCACTGGAGTTGCAGTTGATCTGGTGAAGGTCCAAGCTGTAATAGATTGGGAGATTCCAAGGACCCCATCAGAGATTCAGAGTTTTCTTGGTTTAGCGGGCTATTACCAGCAGTTCATTGAGGGTTTTGCATCTATCGCGGCACCTCTGACTAAGCTAACCAGGAAGGGTATGAAGTTTGTTTGGTCTGAGGATTACGAGAGTAGTTTTCAGTTGCTAAAGGCGAAGCTTACTTCTACACCCGTGTTGATTTTGTCGAGTGGTGTAGAGGGTTTTGCCATCTATTCGGATGCATCATAGATCGGTCTTGGTTGTGTGTTGATGCAGCATGGTAGGGTAGTAGCATATGCTTCTCGTCAGTTGAAAGAGCATGAGTGTAACTATCCGACTCATGATTTGGAGCTTGCGGCAGTGGTTCATGCACTGAAGATCTGGAGACACTATCTTTATGGTGTCAGGTTTGAAGTGTTCACTGGCTACAAGAGTCTGAGATATCTATTTCTCAGAAGGAGTTGAACATGCGGTAGAGGAGATGGATTGAATTCCTCAAGGACTACAACTACGAGCTTCAGTATCATCCAGGGAAGGCGAATGTCGTGGCAGATGCTCTAAGCAGGAAGAGGTCTTTGCTCCAGTAGGATTGGAAGATGTTGGAGGATGTTGCATGTGCGATGACTGAGTTAGAGCCATTATTATGTCAGGCTTTCGTGGCTCAGTTATCCATTCGGTCCACTGTTCTAGATGAGGTGATCGAGCAGTAGAAGGTTGACCATAGAATTCAGGAGTTGGTGGGCAAGGCAGGTATTGCTCGAGATGAGGATGGTGTGATTAGATTTCATCACCGAGTTTGTGTTCTTGATATCATGGATGTCTGTGAGCATGTTATAGCAGAAGCTCATAGGTTGAGGTTCTCTATTCAACCAGGTAACACTAAGATGTACTAGGATTTGAAGAGATCTTTCTGGTGGTCTGGCATGAAGAAGGATGTAGCAGATTTTGTATCCAGGTGTTTAGTGTGCCAACAATTGAAGACCGAGCGTCAGCGACCATCTAGTCTTATGCAGAAGATAGAGATCCCAGTATGGAAGTGGGAGGCTATCACGATGGACTTTGTGATGGGTTTGCCTAGATCAGAGAGGGGCAGGGACTTGATTTGGGTGATTGTTGACCATTTCTCCAAGACGGCTCATTTCTTGCCTATGAAGAAGAAGTAGTCCGTGCAGTGTTTGGCTAGGTTGTATGTTAGTATTATTGTGAGGTTGTATGGTGTGCCAAGGTTTACTTCGAGGTTGTGGAAGGGTCTTCAGGAGGCTTTAGGTTCCAACCTGAAGCTTAGTTCGGAGTTCCATCCTCAGACAGATGGGCAGTCTGAAAGGACTATCCAGACACTCGAGGATATGTTGAGAGCGTGTGTGATGGATTGGAAGGGTGATTGGGAGCGTCAATTGCCTCTCGTAGAGTTCGCCTACAACATCAGCTTTTATGCGAGCATTGGTATGGCTTCGTTTGAGGCTTTGTTTGGGCGGCCCTGTAGACCTCCTTTATGCTGGGAGGAGAGAGGTGATAGGTAGTTGATAGGTCCAGAGTTAGTGCAGGAAACTTCGGATATGATTCAACTTATTAGGCAGAGGCTTGTTGCGGCACAAGATAGGTAGAAGAGTTACGCCGACAATAGAAGGAAGGATTTGGAGTTCGAGGTTGGTGAGCATGTTTTTCTGAAGGTTTCACCTACCCGAGGCATTGTCAGGTTTGGCAGGCATAGCAAATTGAGTCCTAGATTCATTGGCCCGTATGAGATTCTTAGGCGGATGGGTAACGTGGCATATGAGTTAGCTTTACCCCCGGTGCTAGCGAGTGTACATCCTATATTTCACGTATCTATGCTCAAGATGTATGTGCGAGATCCATCTCATGTTATTAGTCACAAGCTAGTAGAGATTCAGCCAGATCTGTCGTATGTTGAGCAACCTGTAGCTATCCTTGATCGAAATGTTCAGCACCTCAGGAACAAGAGTATTGCGTCCGTGAAGGTGGTATGGCGGAACTTCTCGCGAGAAGAAACTACTTGGGAGCTTGGGGAGGCTATGAAGAAGAAGTATCCCCATTTTATTGATTAGGTTCGTTCTAACTTCGAGGACGAAGTTTCTTTAAAGGGGAGATGGTGTAAGGCCCTCGAACTTTGTTCTTTTATTTAGATTTTGTCATATGGTGGTTAGTTGCTTTTGAGTATATAGTTAAGTGCATATGTATATATATATATGTATATGTATAATTCTGTACATATTGTATTCAAATGATGTTGTACATATGTATATATGTGTTTATTTATGTACATATTGCTTTATTTACATTGTACATATTGTATTTAAATAATATGATGTATAGAGTATGTAAATTATAAGGTGAATGCATGTATATTTGTTTTCTGTGTTCTGGCCGAAATGCCAATTGACATCAACATGTGTGGACGTTTGTGGGGAGTCGACGTCCATATCGATGGACGACAATTCCCAGTAAACGACAACAATGTGGCCATTTATTTTACAAAAATTGTTGCAGTTTCAGATCTGGAAACGACAGCGTTTCCTCTAGTTCTGATTTTGGAAACTACCTCCCAACGGTAGGAAATCCTATCTAATGCGTACCCAACCCCCTTGACCTTATAAAAACACCTTGATTCAGTCGAGCTAGATCTTTTCGCCCAAGAGAGAACCTAGGGTTTTCTGTGGTGAAAAGTGGGTTTTGTGCGATCTTGATCTGACGACTGGGTGTCCCTTCCGGCGATCTTCATCGACTGGGAGGTGCACTTGACTTCGAGGAAGCGTCCCCGACTCCATTGTGCGACCTACATCGACACAAAGACCGGATCTGGGAGGATTTGAAGCACCTTCTTGGCTTGGCAGAGGAGGGCATCTTCGGCTAATTAATCTTATTCTTCAATTTGTTAAAGGCAAGTAATTGAGGTATATCATCCCTACACATGTCCTCTAGGTCCTACAATTTTATGAAATTTTTCCTTGTGTCCTAGAACCCCCATTCATCAAGTTTTATGCCTTTAGTCTATATTTCTGCAGACAGGAACTTAACGGCTAGCTTGCTATCGTAAGATCCTGAGTTAGTGGCAACATTGTGTGTCGTTAACCCCTGTTGGCGGCAAGCCCTTTGCCGCCAAGTTCTTTAGGATCTGCAGAATGGTTGTTTTGATCTATGTGGTGTGTTTTTTAGATTTTTGGGTATATGTGCATGCTATGAAAGTCTTATTGGTAAAGAATAATCAGTAGGTCATGTCATGAGGAAGTGTCAAATTTCTGGAATTAGTTTTATTTATTAAAATTTCTGTATTAGGACTTTGAGCATGATTGGACCATGATTAATCTTGTATAAATAGATCCGTTATGATTTTGGGTTTCATAAAATTTCCATGTTAGTATTATGACTATTTTAAGGATTTGGAACTGTTAGGTATGACTGCCTTACTGTGTACCATGTGTAATTGGATTTGTCATAATCTGTTTTAATTATTATAATTAGGGTACATATCCATAAAATCTGAAAAATTCAGCATATGACATGTTATATGTTTGGAACCTATGATAAAAATTTCACATTGTTTTGGTAAATGTGGATACTAATTGTTTAAATAAGAATATTAAATTTTGATTAAGTGGGTGTGAAATAAACCATGTGAAGATTTAATATTTTGCAGCATGAGTAAACTCTGTGATAGTTAATTTTACTACTGTGAAATTGTAACTTTGTGTTAGATAAACTGAAGCATGTGTAAACTCTTGAAATACATGTAATTGTGTAAATTCGTACATACGTATAATCTGATTAAAGTGAAATGTGTAAATATGTGCCGATAGTGACACTGCTACCATAGAGGGCTATGGAACCGTACTGTAGTAATGTCCCTACAGGAAGGTTCAATGTGTGTGATATCCTATGTGCATTAGGATGAAATCCTGGAGGTGGACAAGTACCACTGGTTAGGGTGGTGAGTGCTTCTCCCGATTCTGCGCAGTTAACCAAGATCTATCACTGTTTTGCCTAGGTGATGGGTATGTGTATGTGAATATGTGTGTCCTTCTAGTGGTGGTTTGGACTATGTGTCACGACAACTAAGTGTAAAAAGTGTAAATATGTGAATGTGAACATGTGAATTGTGCAATGTGAAATATGAGCATGTGATAGTGTAATAAGAATGTGTTAGCATGTGAAAATGTGATACCATGTGTAATTGTGATTTATTTACATTAAAATAGCAAGCTAAATGTGTAAATAAATATGATAATTGCATGTGAAAATGGTTAGATATCGTGCTAGGTATGTTATTTCCCTTGTACATTGTTCTATGCTCTAATGGTGTATAATTGTGAAGTAAATTAAGTAAGACTTGGACCTTTGAATCATGTTAGATACAATGTGTAGAACATGCTATAGGTTTCATATTTAGTTGTTCAGTAATATGAAGCAGGTACCATGATTATTTCTAAATGTTTAAAAATTGTAGCATGTATATATGATATGTGTAAGGATGTGTTTCTTGGATTGCTTGCTGGTGTTTTAGACTCATACTTGCTTCGGCGTACAGGTGTGACGAGTACCTCCATTCCTGAGGAGGACATTGTGAGGAGCGACTACGAGCGCGAGGAGTAGTTCATTTGTGGACATTCTTCATTGAACTTTTCTTTTCATAAGTATGTATTCAATAAAATGGTGTAATTCATATGGACAATGTAATTTATTTGGATTGTAATAATGTGGACATTGGTTCTCTTTTATTGCTATATAGACTATGGATATGATGATCATGATGGAATGAGAATGAATATTCATTTAATTCTGCTGTACTCTTTTGTTATTCATGTACATATCAACCTATCGTTTAGTGTTGGGTCAATGTCCCACTGTGACGACGCTCATTATATCGACGTGGATTGGCATAATCGTACCGGTATAAGGAGGGTCATTACAGAGATTGGTATCAGAGCACCCAAGTTGAGATAGTACATGAATATACCATCATCTTCACAATATGCTAAGTCTTTATAGAATTGTCCACAAATGTAGAAAGTACTAATAATGAATGAAAGATAGTTAAGAAAATGGTTAGGACTAAATAACTTAGTTTCTAACTGAGGTTAAATTGTTTTTCAGGCTATGGCTTCTCGTGGTAGACATGGTGCCCAGGCTCGACATGATGAGCAGAGGCGTGAGGACCAGGGTAAGCAGCAGGCCCCAGCACCACAGGGTCCTAAAGTACTTCCTCCACCGCCGCCTGTGGATTATGGTGTGTTCATGCAAGGCCTAGTGCAGGCCATGCATACTCAGTCACATACTCAGGCTGCACTTCAGGCTCAACTGGAGGCTCAGGTTAGAATTGTTAGATATATATATTATTTTGTGTAAGTATAGGCAATTAGTTAAATTTGTGCATAATGTGTTTGCAAAAATTCTAGGCATATTATACTTAAGTAATGCTATGCATGTTTAATCTAAGTATCGATATGCATGTTATGTTTATTTATTTCAAGCATAATGTACATAATAAGGTTGTATACGTGTGTATATATATTCATACGTATGTTAATTTAAGTGTGCGTATGCAAGAATTAATTTTGTTGTATAGATTCTTCTTAGTTAACTTATTGCATATTGCATCTTAATGATATCGTGCATGTATTATCTAAATATTGATGTGTATATTATGCTAATTATTCCATGAATATTGTATGGAATTATTCATTGTATATATGTATGTTCATCTTATGCATGTGATATCTATCTATCGAATTTTATACACATTAAGTTGTGTATAGTATATGTATGGTACTTAAATGATATTGTGCATATGATAGGTAAATATGGCTATATACGTTGTAAGTACATGTGAGTTATTTTCGTACACGTATAGATATATATATATATATATATATATATATGATGTGTATGCTTTATCTAATTATTATACATGTTATATGTATTAATTCCATGCATATTGTATATATTGTGCATATAGTAAGAAGTTATTTTCATACATCTTGTAAGCAATTGTAAGTTTATTTTCATGCATGCAATATATTTAAATGGGCATGTATTATTTAATTATCGATATGCCTATTATATTTAATTATTTCCATGCATGTTGTATGTAACCATGATGTGTATATGTAAACATACATATGTTAATCTTGTTTAAATGATATCTATCTATTTTTAAGCATGTTAAATTGTTTATGATGTGTAGGGTACTTGAATAATAATGTGCATGTAGTATCTAACTAATGATGAGCACATTGCATTTAGATGTTCATGCATAATGCATGTAATCATGTAGTGTGTATATATATATGTATATATGTATGTTATTTATGCATATTATCTTTAATTAAGATTAGTACAAGTTATATTTAAATAAATAATATGTAATACATGTAATTTATATGATGAATGCATATATATTTATTTCCGCACATACTACATTATTGGAGCATAAATGTATGCTTAATTGGATGCAAGTTTGTGTTCGGACTGTCTGGCACAGTTGGCGGCCACCACTGTGCCACTGACTTCTTCCCTAAGTTGACTACAACCGATGTGGATGTCAATTTCAAGTTGACTAAAACCGATGTGGACGTCAATTTCAAGTTGACTACAACAGATGTGGACGTCAATTCCAAGTTGACTACAACCGATGTGGACGTCAAGTTCCCTCCTGTGTAACGGTTTCAGATTTGGTAACGTCCGCGTTTTGGCGGAGTTTAGTTTAGGAAACCCATCTAAAGTCGTGGGAAACCTACCCTATTGCGTACCCCAAACCCCAAGTCTATAAAACACTCACCTTAGGGCGACGGGAAGTCTTTTTAGCCTTGGTGAAACCCTAGCACCGTAGTGGAGAAGAGCTGATTTTTGGAGGGCTAGATCTGGCGACTGGAAGGTTTTCCTGGGGATCTACAACAACTGGGAGATAGTCTACACATAGAAGAAGCACTCCCAACTCCGAGGAACCATCTGCATCAACACAAGAACCAGATCTAAGGAGATTTCGAGCACCCTCTTGCTCTGGCCGAGGAGGGCTTCACCGACAAATCTTGATCTTCTAGGATTTTATTGGAGGCAAGAAAAACATAGATATCAATCTTACACATGTCCCCTAGGTCCAAGAATTTTTACGGATTTTCCCTCGAGTCCTAGAACCCCCAAATTCTCCTTGTATGTGTGTGCTGTCTGTGTAGTCTGCTGGCAGGATGTTGGCGGATACATCTGCTGCAGTCAAGTTTCTGTGTTGGCAGCTAGGGATGGTGCAGTTGATAGTAGGCGGCCACATCCCTTGCTGTCAAGTTCTTCAGTGTCTTGAAATTGCACTGTTTGATCTTCTTAAGCTATTTATTTGATTTCCGAGTATACGTACATGCTACAAATTTTATGTGTGGTCAGTAACAGTCAATAGGTCATATCATTAGGGCAGAATGAATTTCTGTAATTAGTCCTATTTATTCAAATTCTAGAAACTAGATAGTGAGCCTGAAATGACCATGATATTTACTGATTAATTAGATCCAGTGCATGTTAGGGTTTTATAAATTTTCCATGTTAGTATGATGACTGTTCTCAAGTTTTGAAATTGTTAGATAATACTGTTTTATTGTGAAATCTAATTAAGTGAATTTTTGAGTAATATGCCTAAAATCTATATTAATTACAAAAAATTGATTTACTATTCGAAAAATCTGGAAAAAATTGAATATGTGATATGTTTACTGTTAATAACCTGCGATAAAAATTTGGAACTAATTTGATGATAGAAAGTGTAGTTATTAGTTAAACCATGGAATTATTCATATTTGATATGTTAAATCTAATCTTGTGTAATTCAGTGATTAACAACAAGTCTAGGACTGAATTATGAGTTGTTTTATCTCTACAAACAGTAGCATCATGTTAGGCTAATTGAGGCATGTGCAATTGTTAAATAGTGCATGTAAAGTGATTAAATAATATATGTGAAATATGTGAATAATGTGAGAAAATGTGATAAAGTGAATGTATAATAATTAGGCCAAGATTGACACTGCTACCCTAGAGGTTCGAGAGTTGTACCATAGAAAAGTCCCTATAGAAGGCTCAACGTTGTGAAAAATATATCCTAAGGGCATTAGGATGAAAACCTGGAGGTGGGCAAGTACCACTAGATAAGGTGGAGAGGGCTTCTCCCGGTCTGCGCAGTTACCAAGATTCGCCACTACATGCCTAGGTGGCGGGTATGTGCTATGAGATGCGATGCGATGTGCTATGAGATGAGCTATGTGCTGTGAGATATGGGTGCGTGCGTCCTCTAGTAGGTAGTTAGGACTATGTGTCAAGGAAATTTAAGCGATAAAATATGAATAAAGCGTAAAGTAATATGTGAATATGGCACGTGATGAGTGCAAATGATATGATATGTGATAAGCGAAGTATAAGAACAAACAATGTGAAGAATGTGTGAAAAGATATGTGAGGGAGAGTTATTGTTAATGAAAGCATGATTGCATGTGAAAACCAATGTAATAATGCATGTATATTCATATCATTTATGTGTTAATATCTTGATGAAAAATCATGTTTAACATCATGTTATATGGTTTATTAACTTCCATGTAATTATGTCTATATAACCATGTAATCTATACAACATGAAAGATGAGCATGTAGGATTGTTAAATGAATAAGAAAACATGTGAACAAATGTAAATCCATGTAATTAAGTTTATTTCATATCAAAAGAGTAAGTAAAGTGTGGTTATGAATGTGATAAATACATGTAAGAAGGTTAGGTTCCATGCTAGATGAAATGTTCAATTAGTATAAAGCTCCATGCTATAAGTGCTTATTGTTGCCAACCAACTTGACTATGTTTTAATTCTTAATTCATGTTATAAAATGTGTAATCATGTGCATTAAGAGTTATTTATATTAAAACAGCAAATAAAATGTGCAATTAAATATGCAAAGTGCATGTGAAAAGTGAATAGTTATCATGCTAGATTGTTTATTACCTTGTGCATAAATCTATACTATAGTTTGTAGAAATGTATCATGAAATGGATAATGTTTGGATGGATAAATCATACTACATTTATAGGTGTATGTTAGTATCCATGATTTAAAATAAACATGTAATAGTCTAAAGCATGTTTAGGTGATTCATGTATGAATTGATAATTAAAACAAGTGCCATGTAAGTTGTTATAGTTTAAAATGATAGCATATGTTTTCCTTATTGTTCGATAACTTAACATGTGTGTGATATTTGTGATGTTGAGTCTTTGGTTTGCTTGCTGGGTCTTTTAGACTCACTCTTGCTTCGGCGTACAGGTGAGACAGGTGTTCCCATTTTGGAGGAAGGTATAGCGCAGGACGATATCTTGGAGGAGTAGCTTTTGGGGAGCACATAGTAGTTATACTTTTCCCTTTCTTAGTATGATAATGTTAAATTGTATGGGCAACATTATGGACAATGTAGTTCTTCTATCATGTAATAATGTGGACATTGCCATTTCCTTTCGCTATATGGACTGTGGAATGTGTGATGGTGATGGAATAAATTGAGTCCACTGTACTCAATTGTTATCCACGTACATATCAACCTATTGTTTATTGCTGAGTTATTATCCCACTGTAATGACGCCCATTGTACCGATGGGGATTGGTATAATCATACCGGTATAAAGGTGGGTCATTACAACCGTTGTGCAACTTTACGTGCTATCCCGTTACATGGCCAATCCTTCATCATACTTGTTGTGCTATTTTTCGTATACAAGTGCTATTACTTTCTTGTTATCATTACTTTACTCTGCATGACTATTCTCTCTAGTTACCCTACCTTTTAGACATTAATCATTTAAAGCATGCTTGTTCATATGAGATATTAAGTCCTACTGAGCGATTATTGCTCATCCTACGCTATTATTTCATGTGTTTCAGGTGAGTCTGATGGCGATTACCACAATCACAAGGAAGGGAATGAGGACGATGCTCAAGAGTGACCAGTCTCGACAACCCGTGCTTATTAGTTATTTAGTTATTCGTCAGTTAGTCAGTTTGTAATAGTTTAAGTTTGAATAAAGTACTCTGGGCCCTAGTTTTGGCTCTGATTATAGAATGTAATAGTTAGCTGATGAATTATTAATGAATTTGGATTATATTTGGCTTTATTCCAATTGTACAATGGTTTGATGTCTATTTATCGCTCAATAAAATTTAATTAAATGTAATTCCGCTCCGATGTTCCGCGTCGGGGCTTTACAGTTTTGTGGTATCAGAGCCTAGGTTATTCTTAAGTATAGGATGATCTAGGTTTGACTTGCCTCGACTTAGAGTTTAATTCTATACCTCTGTGAGAGATGGATAGAAGCATGGGTAATAAGTTAAATAAACTCACACACGTACAAACTTAGTGCAACCTCAATGTCTTACAATAAAAATTTTCTTTTGAAGGAACATAAACTATAGCAATGGCAGCGGAGCGTGCACAACTCATCAGCTCACTCAAGCTCTACTTTAGGCTACTGAAGCCGGTGGAAACCGAGGAGCCGGAGATCTACATCGGAATTTCCGCAACTTGAACCTGCCTCGTTTCAGTGGGACCATTGATCACGACGAGGCCAAAAATGGCTGAAGAAGATAGAATGTATTTTACACGTCATGCAATGCGCGGATGGAGACAAGTTACTACCAGCAACATTTCAGTTTGAAAGGGAAGCCCGTGCGTGGTGGGAGTCCGTTGAGGCAACCAGGGCTGATGCACAATTCACTTGGAATGAATTTAAGGAGCACTTTAACTCCAAGTATTTTTCTGAAAGAGTTCAAGAGAGGAAGGCCTCCGAGTTTACGGCACTTAAGCAAAGGAACCTCTCTGTAGCCGAGTACGAAGCCCAATTCTCCTAGTTAGCACGATATGCCAATCACCTTGTAGGCACCGAGAGAAAGAAGCCGAAGCACTTTCTTAATGGGCTCAGGCCCGCATATATCACCCAACTAGCACCCCAGGATATCCAGACCTATCCAGAAATGGTCAAGAAGGCACAACTATTGGAGGATGCGACCAATCTCACTGATCGCATTAAGGGTAGAATGGTCAATAAGGAACAGACATCAAGATCGACAAGCAAGCCCACCAATGGCAAGAAGAGGCCGTTAAGCATTCCCGACGAGCCAAGCCAAGAGCGGAAGCCCAAGGTTTTCACCCCTTCTGCCTCCAACAACAAGGCTAGATGCAAGCACTGTGACAAGCTGGGTCACACTGCCGAGGAATGTCAGAGGAAGGTAGGCACATGCTTACGCTGCGGTAGTCGAGTGCACCGAATTCCCAACTGCCCTCTGCTTAAAGAGAATGAAAAGCGTTCTGTCAGACAAAAGAAGTCGGGTAGACTACAAGCTGTCCAAGAAGTGGAGACTACCGAGGAGGGTGGAGTCATTGAAGGTACTCTACCAGTCTTTTCTCAATCAACATTTGTTTTGTTTGATACTGGTGCAACACATTCATTCATATCACAAGCATTTGCTGACACATTAAATGTTAAACCTGTATCTATGGGAACTGAATTACCTGTTTCAACGCCACTGGGCAAGAAAGCCCAACTGAAAAAATACTTTCCATTAGCTAATGTGAAGATTGGTGAACTAAATCTTAGAGCAGACTTGATCTGTATGCCTATGGAAGGCTACAATGTCATATTGGGAGCCGATTGGCTGTCCACTTATGGGGCTATTGTAGACTGTACAAGAGGGAAAATCTGCTTTAGTGAATTCCCTAAGCTGACCTTACGAGACGTAGACATAAGAGACACCTGTCTCTCGTCTCTACTATTAAGGCAGAGAACATTATAAGAAAGGGCTGTGTGCATTTTCTTGCCGCCACAGTGGTTGAAAAGAAAGCATCCAAGATATCTGACATACATATAGTGTAAGAGTACCTCGACGTGTTCCCCGATGAGCTTCCAGGCATTCCACCTAAACGAGATGTGAACTTCTCAATCGATCTAACTCCTGGAGTGGCACCGGTGTCACTTCAGCCGAATTGAAGGAATTGAAGGAGCTGTTAATGGAATTGCTGGAAAAGGGTTTTATTATACCAAGTACTTCTCCTTGGGGAGCACCCGTTCTGTTTGTCAAGAAGAAGGACGGATCCATGAAACTATGCATCGACTACAGGCAGCTGAATCATCTGACTATCAAGAACAAATACCCTCTGCCTCGTGTTGATGAATTGTTTGATCAAATATCTAGAGCTAAATACTTCTCTAAGATTGACCTTAGATCGGGATATCATCAAATGAGAATAAAGGATGCAGATAATTTCAAGACGGCTTTTAGGAGCAGGTACGGTCATTATGAATTTGTAGTCATGCCTTTTGGACTAACCAATGCTCCTACAGCTTTTATGCAACTGATGAATAGCATCTATCGTCCCTACCTCGACAAATTCGTTGTGGTTTTATTGATGATATTCTCATATACTCAAAGACCAAGGAAGAGCATGAGGAGCATCTGAGGATCGCTCAACAGATTTTATGCGACAATAAACTCTATGCCAAATTGAGCAAGTGTGAATTCTGGCTCGAGGAGGTGTCATTTCTAGGCCATGTCATATCAAAGGATGGTATAGTTGTTGACCCTCCAAAGTAGAAGTTGTACTAAACTCGGAGAGACCGACCAACGTCACTGAGATTAGAAGCTTTCTTGGACTCGCTGGCTACTACAGGCGGTTCATCAAAGATTTCTCCAAAATAGCTGTACCTCTTACCCGCCTTACGCGAAAAGAGAACCCCTATGCCTGGAGCAAGGAATGCGAGAAAAGCTTTCAGACACTGAAGCAATGCTTGACCTCTACACCTGTCCTTGCGTTACCAATCGAGGGCGAAGGATTCTCAGTCTACATTGATGTTTCTGGAATCAGTCTAGGCTGCGTGTTAATGCAGAATGAGAAGGTGATAGCATATTCATCAAGACAGTTGAAGCTGCATGAGGACAATTACCCTGCCCATGACTTAGAACTAGCTGCTGTGGTATTTGCCCACAAGATTTGGAGGCATTATCTCTACGGAGAACAGTCATTCTGTTCTGATCATAAGAGTTTAAAGTACTTATTTTCCCAGAAGGAGCTCAATATGCGACAAAGGAGATGGCTGGAGTACCTAAAGGACTTTGATTTTAATATCTAATACCATCAGACAAAGGTAATGCAGTAGTTGATGCACTAGTAGGAAGCCAGTAGCGTCCTTATCTTGTTTAGTATGGGTGAGATGCAACTATTAGAGTAATTACCAGTCTAGATTTAAATATTGAGCAGGGAAGTGGTCAAGTGTTAGTGGCCAACCTTAGAGCTCAACCCGACATCTTATTGAGATCAGGGAACAACAAGCTAATGATCAATTTCTAATCAGAGTTAAGGAAACCCTAGCAGACAAACCCAATTTCTCCATCACTGAGGATGGGAGACTGTTATTTTAGGGTAGGACATGTGTACCTGACAATGAAGAGTTGAAAAGGAAACTGATGGATGAAGCCTATAAGACCACGTATATACAATTCACCCAGGCGCAACCAAGATATACCAAGACATGAAAAGGTCATTTTGGTGGCCCAACTTGAAGCGTGAGGTGGCTGAGCATGACGCGCATTGCCTCACATGTCAGTAGGTAAAAGCAGAACATCGGCGTCCTACGGGTGTACTTAGACTCCTGGACATACCAGAATGGAAGTGGGAGAGCATCGGAATGGATTTCATCATGGGATTACCCAGTACTCGTGGTGGACTGAATGCTATTTGGGTCATTGTGGACAGATTAACTAAGTCTTTACATTTCCTAGCAATTAAAAGTACCTAGTGTGTGGATGTGCTAGCTGTGTTGTATGTAAAGGTATAGTGAGATTACATGGAGTTCTTGTGTCCAACATCAGATCGTGACCCCAGATTCACCTCTAGATTCGGAAGGGACTTCAGAATGCACTAGGCATAAAACTTAATTTTAGCACAACATTCCACCCACAGACCGATGGGCAGACAGAAAGAACCAATCAGATTGTGGGAAGACAATGTAGCGAGCTTGTGCCATAGATTTTGAACGATACTAGAATGAGCAACTGTCACTAATGGAATTCGCCTACAACAACAGCTACCAGGCCAGCATTAAGATGGCACCATTTGAAGCACTATATGGTAGAAGCTGTGGATCGCCAGTCTGCTGGAATGAAGTAGATGAGCAGCAATGGCTGGGACTAGACATGGTACAGAACACTAGCAAGGATATACAAATCATCAGAGATAGAATTAAAATAGCCCAGTCCAGGCAGAAGAGCTATGCAAACAAGAGAAGAAGGGATTTAGAATTCCAAACTGGAGGAATGTGGTGCATAAGGTATCCCCGACCAAAGGATTTCAAAGGTTTGGGATGAATGGTAAGTTAAGACCAAGATTCATAGGTCCATTTGAGGTACTGGAAAGAGTTGGCGAAGTAGCATATCGTCTGGCATTACCACCTCAGTTTTCAACCGTACACAATATTTTCATGTATCTATGCTGAGGAAGGATGTGTATGACCATCGCATGTAAGCTACGACGATATCATCCTAAACAAAGATATGACCTATGAAGAGAAGCCGGTGAAAATTTAGACAAGAAGATACAATAGTTTCGGAATCGATTGACATCTGTGGTCAAGATACTCTGGAGAAATCACGAAGTTCAAGAAGCCCGTGGGAACCCAAAGCAACAATGTGACGGAATTACCCAGATCTATTCAGTAAGTTATTCTTCTCTCTACGATCATATGAATTTGGGGACCAAATTCTTTTTAAGAGGGGGAGGATGTAGCAACTCTAAATTTTTAAATACCAATAAATGTTATTAAATTAAGTATTTAATTGAATAAATATGATAAATAGATTTAATCTAGAATAAAGAGGGAAAAATTAGATAAAAGGGAATTAAATTAAAACCCATTAAGCTAAATTAGTAAATGGGTTATATTAATGGTCCACACAAGAGGTAATGGGCCAAAAAGCCAAGAGCCATCTTCGGATGTGAGGTAATTAAGGTAAATTCACACTTTAAATAATAATAATTATTAAAGGGTTAACATAATTATTAATTACCCATATATATCCTAAAAAGGAACCCTAGACTTACCCAAACTCCTTACCTACGAAATTAAGCCTCTCCCCAGTCCTATTAGGTAGATAAAGGAGAGAAATAGGGAGATAAAATAGAAATTCAGAGTTTTATGGAAAGGAGGAGTTTTTAGGAAGAAGGACTCTTTAAGCAAACCAATACACCACCCAATTCGTCCCTACCATCCCATAGTTCATTGCTGGAGCTTTGGAGGACTAAAGAGGAGGCTGAGGATGAAGGAGCAAGGAGAGGGAGGTTAGAGCAAGGGATTCTTCTCTTCTTCGTCAAAAAACCCTAGGTTTTCATAACAGCGAGAAAAGGTAGGCAATCTCTCAAGCACAAATCACATAACTTCGACCATAGGTAGCCCATACATCTATCTTTGAAAGCCCTATGATTTCCCCAATTTTCGTTGTTCCATGAGAGAGAATTTAATGCTCAAATCTCTGTCATCATCATGTACCTGAACCTACATGTTTGCTTTCAATCCATAAATATACTTAGTCCCATGCCTTGAAAATATTCTAATAAATATTGCATGATGTTAGTTTTCAAACAACTCTATTTTCCCCAATTTTCATCATGCATCCTTCGCTAATTAAATCGAAAACTTTGACTGTGTATGTTTTAGGTCACCGAAATGTAACCGAATTGAAGCATGCCCAATGCTTGTCTATTTTCTAATTACTCTTGCCTGTTGATAGATCTACGTGTCTACTTTCATTTAAAATTAGTTTGATAATGTTTTGACTTTCGTGCGATTTTATATTGATTTTAGAAGTAACCTGTATCATGCATGAAAGGATGGACCCAACCTGAAAAAGGGCTGATCCCCTTTTCTGGGTCGGGCCGCCCTTCTGAAACCGCGACGGCCCGACCTGTCACCATCTCAGAAGGGTCACGACCAGAAGGTTTGACGCGTTAAAAAACACGACGGCCTGCGCCGTCGCGGTTCCCTCTCAGCTCACCCAACCATCCAGGTTCAAGCAGGACGCGACTGGCCGCTTTGTCGCGACATGAAACGCGACAGGGACCCCCATTGAGATTTCAAAAATGTCGCCAGAACTTTAAATTACTCATATACCCATTCTATATATGTCATTTAACCATAAATCATGCACTGTTATGATTAGTATTAATCTGAATATTAATATTTGTTATTATTACATGAAATTCATTAATTAAAAGCCATATGCACGATCATGCATACTCTCATGATTTCTTTACACTTGCACACACTAAACATTAATATTTGCCATTTGACCTTATTAAATTACTCAATAATCTATCTGGTAACTAAGTGTAATTGTTTCACTTAAATTCTCTATTATTTTAAATAACACTTGTTTCTGTTTTATTCGCTTGAATTACATCGTTATCGCGTCCCTCTACCTTCGAGCACTCAAGGCAAGACGGACAACGTTTCGTTACACACTTTTTCTTGGCATGGACCACCTCTCCATTGGGAATATTACTGACTCGACCCAGGACTCCTTCTCAAGGCCTCCATAAGTCTCCTTGGCTTTGGCACACATCCATTGCTGACGAGCTGGTTGTACCCTTCAAACCTATTATACCCTTAGGGATTGTCATGATCCAAATGGCCTTAGTGTGTTCCTTCATATCTTAGGATCACGCCGAACCATCTGGCCAGTGCTCGTAGCACAGCTAGTGGGCGGTTGTGACTTCTACCTGACTGCCGGCACCCGACCTAGTGCTGTGCAAGTGTTAGTATCGACTATTTAACGTTGTTTTACGAATATGTCCATATTCTTATCTACTATCTCTGTCCTCTCATCTGTTCACTTTCTCTCTACTCTCTCGTCTATTCGTCTACTATTCTCATCTGTTCTTGGTACTCTATTAGTCATCCATATGATTGCATAAGAAACATGACTTATGCCGCACATTAGGGCCGATCTGGTCCTGGGAGGAGCGCCCGAAAAGATACATTTGCCCATAGGAGTTAAAATGATTAGGATGTTGGTATACATCTAGTGCCATTATACTATCAAGATTTAATCTATGACAATCAATCAGTGCAATCAATACAAGTGTGCTATTTATACAAATGCTATCGTTACTAGTGCACCGTTGTCCAACTTACGTGCTATCTCGTTACATGGCCAATCCTTCATCATACTTGTTGTGCTATTTTTCGTGTACAAGTGCTATTACTCTCTTGTTATGTTACTTTACTCTGCATGACTATTCTCTCTAGTTACCCTACCTTTTAAGAAATTAATCATTTAAAGCATGCTTGTTCATACGAGATATTAAGTCCTACTAGGCGATTATTGCTCATCCTGCACTATTATTTCATGTGTTTCAGGTGAGTCTGATGAGGATTACCACACTTACGAGGAAGGGAATGAGGACGATGCTCAAGAGTGACCAAACTCGACAACCCGTGCTTATTAGTTATTTAGTTAGTTGTCAGTTAGTCAGTTTGTAATAGTTTGAGTTTGAATAAATTACACTGGGCCCTAGTTTTGGATGTGATTAGAGAATGTAATAGTTAGATGATGAATTATTAATGAAGTTGGATTACATTTGGCTTATTCCAATTGTACAATGGTTTGATGTCTATTTATCGCTCGATACTATCTAATTAACTATAATTTCGCTCTGATATTCCGCGTCGGGGCATTACTGTTTTGTGGTATCATAGCCTACGTTATTCTAAGTATAGGATGATCTACGTTTGACCTACTCGACTTAGAGTTTAATTCTATACCTCAGTGAGAGATGGGTAGAACCATGGGTAATAAGTTAAAATAAACTCACACACGCACAAACTTAGTGCTACCTCAATGTCTTACAATAAAAATTTTCTTTGAAGGAACCTAAACCATAGCAATGGCAGCGGAGCATGCACAACTCTGTGATATGCAACAAACTATTCAGCAGCTCACTCAAGCACTACTTCAGGCTGCTGGAGCTAGTGGAAACTGAGGAGCGGGAGATCTGCACCGGAATTTCTACAACTTGAACCCGCCTTGTTTTAGTGGGACCACTGATCCCGACGAGGCCGAAAACTGGCTGAAGGAGATAGAACGTATTTACCATGTCATGCAATGCGCAGATGGAGACAAGTACTGCTAGCAACATTTCAGTTAGAAAGGGATGCCCGTGCGTGGCGGTAGTCCGTTGAGGCAACCAGGGCTGATGCACAATTCACCGGAATGAATTAAAGAAGCACATTAACTCCAAGTATTTTCTGAAAGAGTTCAAGAGAGGAAGGCCTTCGAGTTTGCGGCACTTAGCAAAGGAACCTCTCTGTAGCCGAGTACGAATCCCAATTCTCCCGGTTGGCACGATATGCCATCACCTTGTAGGCACCGAGAGAATGAAGGCGAAGCACTTTCTTAATGGGCGCAGGCCCGCATATATCACCCAACTGGCACCCCTAGATATCCAGACCTATCCAGAAATGGTCAAGAAGGCACAAGTACTGGAGGATGCGACCGATCTCACCGATCGCTTCAAGGGTAGAAAGGTCAAGAAGGAACAGACATCAGGATCGACAAGCAAGCCCACAATGGCAAGAAGAGGCCGTTAAGCATTCCCGAAGGGCCAAGCCAAGAGCAGAAGCCCAAGGTTTTCACCCCCTCTGCCCCCAACAACAAGCCTAGATGCAAGCACTGTGATAAGCTGGGTCACATTGCGAGGAATGCTGGAGGAAGGTAGGCGCATGCCTACGCTGCGGCAGTCGAGAGCACCGTATTCCAGACTACCCTCTGCTTAAAGTGAATGAAAAGCGTCCTGTCGGACAAAAGAAGCTAGGCAGACTACAAGCTGTCCAAGAAGTGGAGACCACTAAGGAGGGTGGAGTCGTTGAAGGTACTCTACCAGTCTTTTCTCAATCAGCATTTGTTTTGTTTGATATTGGTGCAACACATACATTCATATCACAAGCATTTGCTGACACATTAAATGATAAACAGGTATCTATGGGAACTGAATTACCTGTTTCAACCCCACTGGGTGTGAAAGCCCAACTGAACAATTACTTTCAATTAGCTGATGTGAAGATTGGTGAACTAAATCTTAGAGCCGACTTGATCTGTATGCCCATGGAAGGCTACGATGTCATATTGGGAGCCAATTTGCTGTCCACTTATGGGGCTATTGTAGACTGTAGAAGAGGGAAAATCTCCTTTAGTGAATTCCCTAAGCTAACCTTTAAGGGACGTAGAGACAAGACACACCTGTCTCTCGTCTCTGCTATTAAGGCGGAGAACATGATAAGAAAGGGTTGTGTGGCATTTCTTGCCGCCATAGTGGTTGAAATGAAAAGCATCCAAGATATCTGACATACATATTGTGCAAGAGTACCCCGACGTGTTCCCCTGTGAGCTGCCAGGCATTGCACCTGAACGAGATGTGAACTTCTTAATCCATCTAACTCTTGGAGCGGCAACGGTGTCATGTCAACCATGTAGAATGTCTCCTTCTTAATTGAAGGAATTAAGGGAGCAGTTAACGGAATTGCTGGAAAAGGGTTTTATTAGACCAAGTACTTCTTCTTGGGGAGCACCCGTTCTGTTTGTCAAGAAGAAGGACGGATCCATGAGACTATGCATCAACTACAGGCAACTGAATCATCTAACAATCAAGAACAAATACCCTCTGCCTCGTGTTGATAATTGTTGATCAAATATCTGGAGCTAAATACTTCTCTAAGATGACATTAGATCGGGATATCATCAGATGAGAGTAAAGGATGCAAATAATTTCAAGACGGCTTTCAGGAGCAGGTACGACCATTATGAATTTGTAGTCATGCCTTTTGGACTAACCAATGCTCCTGCAGCTTTATGCAACTGATGAATAGCATCTATCAGCCCTACCTCGACAAATTGTTGTGGTTTTTATTGATGATATTCTCATATACTCAAAGACCAAGGAAGAGCATGAGGAGGCCTCTGAGGATTGCTCTGTAAATTTTGCGTGACGATAAACTCTACACCAAATTGAGCAAGTGTGAATTCTGGCTCGAGGAGGGTGTCATTTCTAGGCAATGTCATATCAAAGGATGGTATAGCTATTGACCCTTCCAAGTAGAAGCTGTACTCAACTGGGAGAGACCGACCAACATCACTAATATTAGAAGCTTTCTTAGACTAGCTGGCTACTACAGGCGGTTCATCAAAGATTTCTCTAAAATAGTTGTACCTCTTACCCTCCTTACGCGAAAGGAGAACCCCTATGTCTAGAGCAAGGAATGTGAGAAAAGCATTCAGACACTGAAAGCAATCCTCGACCTCTGCACTTGTCCTCGCGTTACCAGTCGAGGGCAAAGGATTCTCAGTCTACACTGATGCTTCTGGCATCGGTCTAGGCTGTGTGTAATGCACAATGAGAAAGTGACAGCCTATTCATCAACACAGTTGAAGCTGCATGAGGTCAATTACCCTGTCCATGACATCGAACTAGCTGCTGTGGTATTTGCCCTCATGATTTGGAGGCATTATCTCTATGGAGAATAGTTCATTGTCTATTCTGATCATAAGAGTTTAAAGTACTTATTTTCCCAGAAGGAGCTCAATATGCGACAAAGGAGATGGCTGGAGTACCTAAAGGACTTTGATTTTAATATCCAATACCACCCAGGCAAAGGTAATGCAGTAGCTAATGCACTTAGTAGGAAGCTAGTAGAGTCTTATCTTGTTTAGTCATGGGTGAGATGCAACTATTAGAGCAATTTGCCAGTCTAGATTTAAATATTGAGCAAAGAAGTTATCAAGTGTTAGTGGCCAACCTTAGAGCTCAACCCGACATCTTTGTCGAGATCAGGGAATAACAAGCTAATGATCAATTTTAATCAGAGTTAAGGAAACCCAAGCGAACAGACCCGATTTCTCCATCACTGAGGATGGGAGACTATTATTTTAGGGAAAGACATGTGTACATGACAATTAAGAGTTGAAATGGAAGCTGATGGATAAAGCCCATAAGACCAAGTATACTGTGACGGCTCTGGATACTTATGCCCAATAAGGCTCCATATCCAGATTTGCCTCCCGCGAACGGACCGATGTCTCGGAAGGGATATCTCACGCAAGTGTCTAGTAAGAATATAAAAGACAACAACTACACTATAAGACACAAGAAAGTACATGTGCTCATATCTGTAAACCACATCATACAATTGTCCCAATACATTATTACATGTCCAATTAAAAGTACAACTATCTGGGGCATACCCCAAGGGAGCACAAGCTCACACAATACGACTACAACTCAACTGATGGTGGTACAAGTCTGCCACAATGTCTCCACACGACACATAAACGACATGCCCTGAAAAGAACTGTAGGGGAGTGAGCCTCAACAAGTCACAGGCTCAGTAGGGGACCACCCAAAACAACACGCGACACTGAAGAACCTCAACCCCAGAGGGTCTCACTGGAAACTCAAATAGCCAAACCATATCATGCTCACAACATTTATAATAAATAACAGCTTAAACAGTAAATCATAAACAAATACATATTCCTCGGAAAGAAAGACGAACCACAGGACTAGCACAGCACTACTAGTCTGCTCAACAATTGAAATGTCTGGGCCGCAATCCTCACAGGCACATTATTTCAACGACTGGTCGCCTAAGCTACAAGCCACACAGGCAAACCAATGCCTAGGCTACAAGCTTCACAAGTGAACCCAAACACACGGGTAGCAAAACCACTGACCAAGAGCTAGCCCATTATACTCCCAGACCACAATATGTCGGCCACCACACACAAGGTAGCAGGATGGGCTACAACGATGCCAGTCCATCACGCACTGACACCATAATCGGAAGTTTATTCGAGGAAGGATAAAATACAACAAGTGGAAGGTTACACCACACGACCTCCACCTCAACCCCTGAAAAGACTGGTACATAGCGTACCACCATAAAGCACTACCCACACAAGGTACAGGTACCTACTACCACGAGGTACCACCATGGAAACCACAACCAAACTAGTGCCACCACAAAGCACGCCACCACGGGCAAAACCTTGACACAACTGTGCCAACAACGGGGCACACCACATGATTCAAACCACAACCAGTGAGTCTCCACTCACCAACCACAACTACAACCGCGCCAACACCAGGGCATACCTCAACGGGTAAAACCACAACCAACAAGCCACTACACACACACTACAACCAGTAGCAAAGCACGAGTCAAAAAAGAACGACGCCACCACACAGGAATGGACCACTGGTTCATGACGCCAGTATCCAACCTGGACAACACAACACAGAACTAACTCTCAGTCTCGCAGTCACAGACGAAAGGTCCAACTGCCGCTCCACAAGCACAAGCCAAAGAACAGTGGAGACCAACCAACACCATACTTGCAGACCACACAGTTGTAAGCCCATGCTTGGCACCTTTAGGGACTCTGGCCTAAGCTCCCTAAAGTGAGGCACTGGAAAATTGGACTAGCTAGGGACAAGTGTCGACTACTGGTGTCCGTACCCCCAACTACGAGCGCGCTACAAGCGACTAAACACAAACTCTCACAAGTTGTTGCCCTCTGTCATCTTTCCCTCAGCCGGACGTACAACTCAAGCACAGGAGTGAGGGTGTCCAGGATAGACGACACAGACTTCAACAGTATGCATAGTACCGGGACAAACCCCGAGCACAACAAACACACGTGCCTAGCTCACACAAAACCTGGGGTACCCAAACTAAAGAGGCATTCCGGAATAGGGGCCGGACCACCACACTCGACAACGCACAAACCGCAATACATACATATATCTTTATTACAAACCATGGTACACATGCGAGGAGTAGCTTGTTCCGGTCACCCTGTGACCTACAAGCTAGCCTATACAAACACACACATACATTACCATAACTAATGATATCCTGGCCTGTCATTGATCACGAAGTGATCTCCGGCCGCACCAAACGCATACATGATAATCACTTAATAGCCATACTCATAACATACTAGTTAAACCATCTTAGATACACAATCTATAACATACATTAAAGGAGCAAGGCTAGGTTCACACCGGAACCTCACTTCCCCGTCACCAAAACCAACTTAATGGTTAAACCACAACAGAGTGTGCGCAATGCACACACATACACCAAGCCATCTACATAAATAACAAGCTAACCACATAAAAACCTGCTCACCACGTGAGTAACATGCTTCATGTGCACTACAAACACCAATGCACCACCTGCCGGTGCCATGCACAAGGAATAACGATATTCGGATAATCCCGCCATTAAAAACATGCACAACAGGACCTCACAGCTAAGGTCACGATGTGGGGTACTGTCGCATTCAGATCACGACATCCCTATATGTCACGTTCAAAACCCAAACGCGACACCCCAACATGTCGCGTTCAAAACCAGTTATGTCGCCTTCACAGGCGAAAAGCCTAATCCGGAACCCCTCTCTGAATCACCATTCCAAACCACACACACCATGATTAATTCTCAGTTTCCATACATTAATGGATACCCTGACATGGTATCTACTGTTTGTAAAGCGATAAAGAAGCTAACATGCAATCCACATAACAAATCAAGGCAGAACTCCCTACCTTCATGAAGAACACGCAAACCACGCATGGTACAGTGTCTCCCCACTCCACGCGACGTCTCCGCAGCAAGAGCGCACCAAAAACACCATCAACCCTTCGAATCAGCCGAAAAAACCGCCACAGCAGCTTCCCCTGGCCGAGCAGAGCTTGCCACAGCTCTGTCCGGCCAAAACCTCTTTAAAAATGCACAGCGGTTAAGAATGCGACGCAGGCCTACATTGCAACCTGAACGTGACGTAGGAGGCCGTCGCCTTCCCACTATCGACGTCAGCATGCCCTGCCTTGCGCGCAACACATGGCGTGCATGTAGACGTCAACCCAAATAGCGGCAACATATACGCGACCACTAGGCCCGTTGCGTTCAGAATGCGACGCATACCCCTTTCGCATTCACAAGCAGAGAACCTGTGAGCGCTTTGGGCCCAATCTACCAGCCCAGAAAGCCTTACAACCCATGTGGACACATGAAACACAAGCTAATGGGCGACACATTGGCCACCAAACCCGCTAAACAAGGATCCACGAGGATCCGAAAAATGCGCGACGTTACATTATTATCAATTAAAAAGGAATGCCGTCCTCGACAATCAGAATAAACCATAATAACCCAAATTATCACCTAAAAATAAATAAAACCATATACAGAACAAGTAGGATACACATTGTGACAGAACGCCTCGTCCAAGCCCGTTAAACTAGTAAGGTGCCTGACCCGAGTCTGTCTCCCACGAACGGGCCGAAGCCTCGCAAGGGATATCACACAAACAATTCGTGAAAACATAAAGGAACACACCATTCCATATATATATTCCACAAGTTTACATAGCCATATTTACACAAAATTGAAAGACAGTACAAGAGCCTGGGGCATACTCGAGGTACAACTGAAAGAAGTAAACAACTAGCTACACTACACTGCTGGAGGTGCTGACCCTGCACCGCTATGACGCGGCTCCGAACTAGATGACGGCTGAGAAACGTCTTCCTCGGCCTCACCTGTGGGGGTAGGGGTGAGCCTCACTAGTCACTGGCTTAGTAGGGAACTCCCCCAAAACCAAGCAAACCAAAAACACAGGTACAGAAGCAGTAAACTGCGCTAACAATTTATAGAACAACTAAACAGAATATTAAAGCTGTAAATGTACTAACCGTATGCCGACTACATAAAACAACTGTAATAAATAAACGGAAAACCCAAACAGGTGTATGAGCTATAGTAGAGACTGCCACACAGGAGCCACGTGAACTAGTTCGTGACACCAGTAACTGACTCGGACAAGCTAACACAAGTCTACCTCTCAGTCTCGCAGCTACGGACGAAAGGTCCAGCTGCCGCTCCACATGAAAAGGTCAAGCAACTGTGGAGACCAACTAAACACCACCACCTGCAGACCACAAGGTCGCAGGCCCATGCCTGACACCTCTGGAGACCCTGGCCTGGGCCCTCTAGAGTGAGGCACTGGAAAAGGACTAGTCGGGGATCATTGTCGACAACTAGTGTCCGTACCCCCAACTAAGAGCGCGCTACAAGTGACTAGAAACAAACACTAGAGTCACTGTCCCACTGTCTTCTTTCCCTCAGCCGGATGTACAACTCAAAGACAGGAGTGAGGGTGTCCAGGTAAGATGACACAGACCTCGACGGTACAACACAAGTACTAGGACAAAGCCCCGAGCTAACAGCCTGGCTCACAGAGAACCTGGGGCACCCAACTGGAGAGGTAACCACGGTAGGCATCGTACTGCTTGCCACGTACACAAAACCACATGCATGTCACACAAACCACGTGAAGACTCACGAAAATCACGTGCACTAATAGTCCACTACATGTGAACACCAAGTAAACACGTAAAGAACTAGCTACGGTTGTACCTTGTACGCTAGTCACAGAAACCTCATGCACCCAGTGCTCCACGGGTGCCAACACACCGCCTGTTATCTTTAAATAATCAATATGGCAACATTAAAATAAATGCATGCTGGCGACAACATCGACTGCCATCGATGAGATGTAAACGGCAAGGTATCTGGCCGTCAATCTCCCAGCTGAAGAACCTGGCGTCAATCGATATTGACGCTAAGATCTTCGGCTATCAGCTCTGACAGAACCCTAGGCCGATTCCTCAGGTATTCTCGACCCTAAATTCAACGGAAAAACACAAGGAAACACTTTCTCTAACATGCATGCATCTCAATCAAATCGAAACAACATGTTTCACTCGTTAAATTGCTCAAACCACCCATTGACCCCACATGGAGTACCTTTATCCAAAACATAATTAACATGTAGATTCATGCGTTCCAGATGCATTATCACAACCAGAAGGAACTAAAGGGATCATTCCCTACCTCAAGATGCACTTAAACCTCCTAAATCTTCCCAATTCGCATCAAACCCTCCACGAGCTTCTTCAGAGATTACACCTCGCTCCGGCATTTCCTTTCCCGCTTCATCACCGCCTTACGTTCCACGATACCCCAACTAGCCTTCTGCAACCATTGGAAGCAGTGGGGAAGCAAGGGTATGAAAATAGGGTGAGGGAGAGGGGGAACGGAGTGAGGGAACTGCCCTCGGGTAGACCTATATTCTGCAGGTCGCACAAGTTGGCGTCAACCCTATTGTCGTTTAGGGAACCGTCACAATAAACGTCCCTAATGCCCACCGTTAAATTCATAAAGTTGACTTCACCTTCAATGGACGCCAGACCAGTGAACGACCACACCTGGCCGTCAACCCCTAATCAACTACAGCAGGTCCTATATTGTTTCAAGACCAAACCTGTGCGTACCACACATCCAAACCACAATGGCCTCACGATGGCCACCACAATCATTACTCACATGATCTATAAGGATCCGAAAACACGCGACGTTACATTACTATTATCTAAAAAGAAATTTTGACCTCGAAATTCATAACACAACTTAAACACATACAACTTTAATATATACATCTTTATAAATACTATCATCTAAAAAAAAGCATAAAATCTCACTCAAACAAATAGGGATACCCTTTAGCCATCTCCTCGGCTAACTCCCAGGTATCCTCACCACCCAACCTATTTTTTCATCGCACTTTAACTAGCTCGATTTCTTTATTTCTCAACTTCTTTATTTTTCGATCAATGATCTGCACTGGATACTCTGGCATGGTCATATCCGGCCTCAGGTCATCACCTTGATAACTGATTATTTGAGTTGGATCTTCTATACACTTTCTTAACATAGAAACATGAAATATATCATGGACGTCCGCAAAATCTGCTGGTAAATCAAGTCTATAAGCTGTTTCCCAATTCTCTCACTCACCTGGAAAGGTCCCACATACCTTGGGCTCAACTTTCCAGTCTTGCCAAACCTCATAATACCTTTACTCGGGGAAACTCTCACGAAAACAAAATCTCCCACTTCAAACTGAAGTGGTCTCCTCCGGTTATCTACATAACTGTTTTGCCTGCTTTGAGCTGCCTGCAATTTTTCCTTAATGAGCTTCACTACTTCTGTAGTTTGCTGAATCAATTCAGGACCAACTAACTGCCTTTCTCCCACTTCATGCCAGTTCAATGGGGTTCTACATGGCCTTCTATATAAAGCTTCATAAGGTGCCATCCCAAGACTGGTATGATAACTATTATTATAGGCAAACTCAACCATTCCCAAATGATGCTCCCAACTACCTCCCCAAACTAAACAACAAGCTCGCAACATGTCTTCAATCGTCTGGATAGTCCTCTCTGTTTGGCCATCTGTCTGGGGATGATAAGAGGAGCTATATCTCAATTTAGTACCAATTACTTTTTGCAAACTTCTCCAAAACCCAGAAGTAAATCTTGGATCCTATCAGACACAATAGTCTTCGGGATACCATGCAGTGGAACAATTCTTTCAACATAAACTTTTGCTAGCCTATCCACTGTCCAAGACATACTTACTGCTACCAACCTGCACACTTTGGTTAATCTGTCAACAAATACCCATATTCCATTATGTCCCGAAGCTATTCTTGGTAAGCCTGCCATGAAGTCGATGGCAATATCATCACATTTCCACTGTGGAATGGGCAACGGTTGCAATAGACCTCTAGGCTTCTGATGTTCTGCTTTAATCTGTTGACAGATAGCACACCTTGCAACAAATTTTGGTATTTCCTTTTTCATATGAGGCCACCATAAATGTTTCTTTAACTCATGGTACATTTTAGTACTCCCCGGATGGATAGTGTACCTGAATTTATGAGCCTCTTCCAACACTCGCTGCTTTACCTCTCTTTCAGCTGGTACAAATAACCTACCTCTGAGTCTGACTACACATTTATTATCAATGGTAACTCCTTCCATTTTTACAATCTCAGATAAACTTACATCTGCTCTCTGAGCCTCAACAGTATGCCAATACAAGGACGACTCTACAGTACTACTGGCTAGTACTGCCAGTCGCTGACTGTTTAGCACGTACAAGGAATTCTCTACTATTTCCTCGTACGATTTCCATTCTTTTATCATCATCTGGCTTAAATATGCTTTTCTGCTTAAAGCATCAGCCACAACGTTGGCCTTACCCGGATTGTAAGCCAAACTGAAATCATAATCTTTTAAATATTCCATCCATCTACGTTGATGGAGATTCAAATCCTTCTGCGAGAAAATATACTTCAAGCTTTTATGATCTGTAAAGATCTCAAATCTCTCGCCATACAGATAATGCCTCCACATTTTCAAGGCAAACACAACTACTGCCAATTCCAAATCATGAGTGGGGTAATTCTCCTCTGTCGGCTTCAATTGCCTGGATGCATAAGCTATCACTCTACCATGCTGCATAAGTACTGCACCAAGCCCTCTTCTTGAAGCATCTGTATATACCACAAAACCACCACTTCCTACCGGTAATGCCAATATGGGTGCTGATGTAAGCCTTTTCTTCAATTCCATAAAACTTTTCTGACATTCACCGGACCACACAAATGGCACAACTTTCTGGTCAACTTGGTCATGGGTGCTGCAATCTTGGAAAAATCTTGTATGAAGCGCCTATAATAACCTGCCAATCCCAGAAAACTTTTAATCTCAGTGATTGTCTTAGGCACTTCCATTTCATCACTGCTTCCACTTTACTCGGGTCCACTGCCACTCCTTTAGCTGAGATGACATGACCCAGAAACTGAATTTCTTTGAGCCAAAATTCACACTTACTAAATTTGGCAAACAACTGGTTATCCCTTAACAACTGCAGAGTAAACCGCAAATGAGATGCATGCTCCTCTTTGGATGCTGAATAAATCAGAATATCATCTATAAAGACTAAAATGAATTGGTCCAAATACGGATGAAAAATTCTATTCATCAGATCCATAAAACCTGCAGGAGCATTGGTCAGCCCAAATGGCATAACCACAAATTCATAGTGACCATATCTGGTTCTGAATGTTGTTTTATCTAGATCCTCCTCTTTAATTCTCAACTGATGATACCCAGACCTCAAATCAATTTTAGAAAATACTTTTGCTGATTGCAATTGATCAAACAAATCATCTATCCTCGGTAATGGGTATTTATTCTTAATGGTCACATCACTCAACTTTCTATAGTCTATACACATCCGAAAACATCTATCTTTCTTTTTCACAAACAACACCGGTGCTCCCCACGGGGAATGACTCGGTCTAATGAACCCTTTCTACAATAGCTCTTCTAATTGCTTTTTCAATTCTTTAAGTTCTGCTGGTGCCATCCGATATGGTGCTTTAGAGAACGGCATGGTACATGGCAGTAACTCAATGGTAAAGTCCACCTCTCTATGTGGAGCTAAACCAGGCAAATCTTCCGGAAAAACATCAGCGAATTCCCTAACCACGGGAGCCGCCTCCACTGACCGACTAGCCTCTACCAGACTAACTGAGGCTAAATAAGCCACACACCCAGCATTTATTAGCTTTCTAGATCTTATTGCAGAAATTATAAACTTAGAAGTACAGAAAGGCATACCTTGATACTCAAACACTGAACCATTAGGATGGTAAAACCTGATCCTCTTCTTTCTGCAATCTAACAGTGCTCCATAGGCTTCAAGCCAATCCATCCCCAGAATAATATCATAGTCGGTCAACTGCAAAGCATATAACCGACTCGGCATCTGGTTTCCTTCAATCACGACAGGAGCTTCATCTATATAGCTTGAAGTGAGCATAAACTCACCTGAGGGAACCTCCACTACCAACTCACAGGATTCCTCTTTCAAAGGATGAACCATACAATCCAGGAACTCTTCGAAAATAAAAGAATGAGAGGCACCCGAATCAAATAAAACTCTTGATGAATAATCATAAATGGGTATAGTACCTTCGATCATATTCGATGCCTCCGCCTGGGCTCGGGTGATAGCCATAACCCGGCCCCTTCCCCGCTACTGCGGTGCTCCTCTGCCACGACCTGCCTGTGGCTGCTGCTGCTGCTACACACCTCTTCCATATCCATACTCTCTCGGATAGGGGCAATTACGGATCAAATGCCCAGGCTGATTGCAATTATAGCACCTATAACCTGGTGGAACTGTGGGTTTCCTGGCAGTACTCTACTGCGACTCCTCCATCTCTGGCCAACCACGACCTTGCTGAAATTGATGTCGACCTCCCCATCCTCTTCCTCTACCTTTAAATACTTGCTTCAATTTTTTGCCCCACTTACCAAAACCTGAAGAAGAAGGTCGTGCTGGTGCTTTACCTTTACTTACACCCACTAACTACTGCGGTCGCCGTAAACTACCTGAGCCTGACTCGCCCACCTGACGAGTCCGAATAGACCTCTCTAACGTAGCTGCCCTCTGAGCTGCTTCTTCCACTGTTTTACACATAAGAGGTACTATTGCATTCTGCAACTCTACTCTCAAACCTCTAATGAAATACTCAACCATCATATTATTATCCGATACTACATAAGGCGCGTATCGGCTAAGTGCCATAAACCACATTTGATATTCTAAAACTGAAGAGTTACCTTGCTGGAGTGTCCGGAACTGCTCTCTCTTCACTTGCTGCACTTGAACCGGAAAGAATGTATCATTAAATACATTAAGAAACTCGGGCCAAGAGATAGTCTCCTCTGTCCTGCCTGTGAAGGTGGTCTGCATCTTCAATTGCCACCATTCCAGTGCAAAACCCCTCAACTGATAGGCAGCTAGCA
Organism: Colocasia esculenta; assembly: GCA_014218235.1. Classification (NCBI taxonomy): domain Eukaryota; kingdom Viridiplantae; phylum Streptophyta; class Magnoliopsida; order Alismatales; family Araceae; genus Colocasia; species Colocasia esculenta. Next base: position 26,802,106 of record CM024756.1, on the reverse strand, counting down.
CAACTCTATCTGCTGCCGGACACCTCATGGTCGTAAAGACCCTCTCAATCTCATGGACCCAGTGTTCCGCTGTATCTGGATTCGGCCCTCCTGAATAAGTAGGCGGCTGCAATCTCAGAAACTTCTCAACTTGCATCACTTGTTCCACTGCTACTAACACTGGCGGTGGTGGTGGAAAGGGAGCTACAAAAGGCACCTCCACTCCTGGCGGTGGCGGAACTGGAACTATAGGTACAGTCTCTCCATCCCCAGGTGGTACGGCAACCGGTTGTACCGGCGCCTGCTAATCCATCCTCATCCGATATCGGTGAGGCTCTCCCAGATCTTCTCTATCATACGCTGAGGATTCTCCTCTGGATCATCTCCTCCACCACCCCAATCTCTTCTATCTGCCATTTCAAACTTCGACATAAACAAAACACCAAACAAAAACGAAACAACGGATCATTAAAAACCAGGGTCACTTCCTGCAGTGTACAACTATCGAAATAAGGCTATGTAACCTTCTAGTTCCCTTATATTAACACGGACCTCGCTCTGATACCAACTGTGATGGAACGCCTCGTCCAAGCCTGTTAAACCAGTAACGTGCCTGACCCGAGTCTGTCTCCCGCGAACGGGCCGAAGCCTCGCAAGGGATACACACAAACAATCCGTGAAAACATAAAGGAACACACCATTCCATATATATATTCCACAAGTTTACATAGCCATATTTCCACAAAACTGAATGAAAGTACAAGAGCCTGGGGCATACCCTGAGGTACAACTGAAAGAAGTAAACAACTACCTACACTACACTGCTGGAGGTGCTGACCCTACACCGCTATGACGCGGCTCCAAACTGGATGACGGCCGAGAAACGTCTTCCTCGCCCTCACCTGTGGGGATAGGGGTGAGCCTCACTAGTCACTGGCTCAGTAGGGAACTCCCCCAAAAATGAGCAAACCAAAAACACAGGTACAGAAGCAGTAAACTGCGCTAACAATTTATAGAACAACTAAACAGAATATTAAAGTTGTAAATGTACTCACTGTTTTCCGACTACATAAAACAACTGTAATAAATAAACGGCAAACCCAAACAGGTGTACGAGCTACAGTAGAGACCGCCACACACGAGCCACGTGAACTGGTTCGCGATGCCAGTAACTGACTCGGACAAGCTAACACAGGTCTATCTCTCAGTCTCTCAGCTACGGACGAAAGGTCCAGCTACCGCTCCACGTGAAAAGGTCAAGCAACTATGGAGACCAACTAAACACCACCACCTGCAGACCACACGGTCGCAGGCCCATGCCTGACACCTCTGGAGACCCTGGCCTGGGCCCTCTAGAGTGAGGCACTGGAAAAGGACTAGTCGGGGACAAGTGTCGACAACCGGTGTCCGTACCCCAACTAAGAGCGCGCTACAAGTGACTAGAAACAAACACTAGAGTCACTGTCCCACTGTCGTTTTTCCCTCAGCCGGACGTACAACACAAACACAGTAGTGAGGGTGTCCAGGTCAGATGACACAGACCTCGACGGTACAACACAAGTACTAGGACAAAGCCCCGAGCTAACAGCCTGGCTCACAGAGAACCTGGGGCACCCAACTGGAGAGGTAACCACGGTAGGCATCGTACTACTTGCCACGTACACAAAACCACATGCATGTCACACAAACCACGTGAAGACTCACAAAAATAACGTGCACTAATAGTCCACTACACGTGAACACCTAGTAAACACGTAAAGAACTAGCTAGGGTTGTACCTTGTACGCTAGTCACAGAAACCTCATGCACCCAGTGCTCCACGGGTGCCAACACACCGCCTGTTATCTTTAAATAATCAATATGGCAACATTAAAATAAATGCATGCTGGTGACAACATTGACTGCCATCGATGAGATGTAAATGGCAAGGTATCTGGCCGTCAATCTCCCAGCTGAAGAACCTGGCGTCAATCGATATTGACGCTAAGATCTTCGGCTATCAGCTCTGACAGAACCCTAGGCCGATTCCTCAGGTATTCTCGACCCTAAATTCAACGGAAAAACACAAGGAAACACTTTCTCTAACATGCTTGCATCTCAATCAAATCGAAACAACATGTTTCACTCGTTAAATTGCTCAAACCACCTATTGACCCCACATGGAGTACCTTTATCCAAAAACTTAATTAACATGCAGATTCATGCGTTCCAGATGCATTCTCACAACCAGAAGGAACTAAAGGGATCATTCCCTACCTCAATACGCACTTAAACCTCCTAAATCTTCCCGATTCGCACCAAACCCTCCACGAGCTTCTTCAGAGATTACACCTCGCTCCGGCGTTTCCTTGCCCGATTCATCACCGCCTCACGTTCCACGATCCCCGAACTAGCCTTCTGCAACCATTGGAAGCAGTGGGGAAGCAAGGGTATGAAAATAGGGCGAGGGAGAGGGGGAACGGAGTGAGGGAACTGCCTTCGGGTAGACCTATATTCTGCAGGTCGCATAGGTTGGCGTCAACCCTATGTCGTTTAGGGAACCGTCATAATAAACGTCCCTAATGCCCGCCGTTAAATTCATAAAGTTGACGTCACCTTGAATGGATGCCAGACCAGTCAACGACCACACCTGGCCGTCAACCCCTAATCAACTACAATAGGTCCTATCTTGTTTCAGGACCAAGCCTGCGCGCACCACACATCCAAACCACACTGGCCTCATGATGGCCACCACAATCATTACGCACATGATCTATAAGGATCCGAAAAACACGCGACGTTACACACTTCCTCTGCATCTTTCTTTCAAACCATCTGTACTGACTAACCCATTGTTTTTCATTTTCACACTTATTCTAACTTCTATTCTCTTTTCAATTTATTTCATTACTGCTCTATTCCATAGATTCAATCTGACATTCCTTACCCTTTTGACCGTAGGTGATGCTACCTTGCCGGTAGTGCTTTATCTCGTTGGACTCAACTTGCTTCCACATTTTCTGGGCTATGTTTGCAACATTTCTTTCTGGGTCATTTTCCTTGCTCAAAACCTTTCACTTTATTCCGCTCCCTTTGGATGTTCTGTCGTGCTATACCTTGCTTAAATTCTCGAATTCCTCTGTGGCATTCCATTATCCACTTGTCACCGTTAGCCATTACTCTGCTTTATCTGCATTCACATACTTAATTGTCTGACTTGTGGGTAATGGACACACCACGCTTCTGCTGCGCTACTCTGGTCACACCAAACACTGGGCAAAACCATAACTCTGACCTCAATTTCACCTTTACTGGCTTCCCAAATCATCTTATTTATTAACTTACCACTGGAAGAAAACACTAATGTTTTCGGTCTGCTTTTTTTATTCTGATCAAACCATCTGCTTAAACTCTGAATTCTTGCATACCACTGTCAACACATCTTACCTTAATTCGTATTCCCAAGCTGACGTTGCACTTTTCTTATCTCATAATTAGACTACTTAACTGACCCTGCTCGGATTCTATTTTTAACTGTTTCTGTGCCACACTAAATTCTGAATTTTACCATATCACTACTAACATACATTATCTTTTATATGCTTTCCTCACTTCAGATAATATTTTCTGACTAACTCAGCAAACCAAACCCATATCTTTTTACAATTTCTATTCTCATTGCTGCCACACTATTATCAAGACAAAACTTACTCGATGTCATCTTATTTAGAATTCCTTGCTGCTAAACTGATTATGCCTTTCCTTATCCTTTTTGTTTTGCTTTGCCACCTCTTAATCTACTCACTATTCTGTTGCGACCTTTACATTAAACTTTGGAAACATTCTTACACGAAACCCATTCGTTCATCTGGATCACCTTGCTGCTTATTATTTACACAAATTCCTGTTGCATATTCCTTGATTCATCTAATTATTGCTGCTTTATAATCTGCCATATTCTTCATCTATTTAGTAATATTGAACTTTAACTTACTGCCAACATCATAATTTCATTTCTGCAAAGCATTTCTCTTAGCTATTCTACTAACTGCCTAGTCTTACTGTACCATTCACACTACAATCCTTCTTATTAAAATATTAACATAGCCATAAATTGAAACTATATATTTCAAACACAATATCTGATTCTACCTGGCTCCTCTATTCTACATTACTGATCCACTATCGAATACCAACAATTCCACTATTGCAGCTTACTCACAAATGTCCATTCACAATTTACCTTGCCTTGACCTTAATCTGCCTCTGGCACAAAATTTACTTTCCTATGCCCATAAATTACACATAAATACTGGCATTACTGCTCTTATCTTTAACATTGTAATCTTGTATAAATCATTCTACGAAATCCTTACCCACTGCCACTTACTAAGTGAACATCTTCCTTATGAAATTCTCAAAAAAATCTGACTACATGTTGTTCTTTTTTATTCTTTCTTTACACGGCTGCTCATCTCTGTATATACTTACACGAATCTCTATATCAAACATTCCATTATCATCATTATTCATAACAGCACTATTCTGAAACTCTTTACTGGACCCTTTTCTAGTCACAAATACACACTTCATCTGACTGCCACACATTACTATTCCTCTGTTTGCTAATACCACATCTTAAGCTGAACTACCTCACTTAATCATTTCAAACCTGACACATCACTTAATCATGCTGCTTCTTAATATCTATCCACACAATTCTAAAATACATTAACTACTTCTGCCAAAGTTCTCAGCCGCAACTCATGCATTTAACAATTCTGATCACACTGCACTATTCCCCATCATAATGCTATTTCTTCTACCATTCCATCACATCATTACCCTATACCTGTCTCTGCTAACTCTGGTCCTCACTAAAGCACTTCCACTAGTTTCCATAACTAAATTCATTAATCCCTTTAATTTCTATAATTGAGAAGCTTTTAAACAATTATATTTTAATCACAAACTGGCATTCTGATGTGACTACACACACTGTACCATTAATCGTGCTACTTTTCTACCATTTCTAACAACTGCCAGTTTAACAAACAAAAACACGCAGTTCTCATATCAATAGTTCACGTGAAAACCATACTAAAGATCACATAAAACCACAGACTTACTACCAGTAGTGGACATTAAACCATGCCTTGGGATATTGTACCCTCAATGTCTTCTCATATTCTAACTGGACCATGCTCTGATACCAACTGTGATGGCCCTGGATACTTATGCCCAATAAGGCTCCATATGGAGATCTGCCTACCGCGAACGGACTGAAGTCTCGCAAGGGATATCTCACGCAAGTGTCCAGTAAGAATATAAAAGACAACAACTACAGTATAAGACAAAAGAAAGTACATGTGCTCATATCTGTAAACCACATTTTACAGCTGTCCTAATACATTGTTACATGTCCAATTAAAAGTACAACTACCTAGGGCATACCCCGAGGGAGCACAAGCTCACATAACACGACTACAACTCAACTGTTGGTGGTACAAGTCTGCCACAATGTCTCCACAAGCCACACAAACGGCAAGCCCTGAAAAGAACTGTAGGGGAGTGAGCCTCAACAAGTCACAGACTTAGTAGGGACCACCCAAAACAACACGCGACACTGAAGAACCTCAACCCCAGAGGGTCTCACTGGAAACTCAAATAGCCAAACCATATCATGCTCACAACATTTATAATAAATAAAAGCTTAAACAGTAAATCATAAACAAATACATATTCCTCGGAAAGAAAGACGAACCACAGGACTAGCACAGCACTACTAGTCCGCTCAACAACTGAAATGCCTAGGCAGCAAGCCTCACAGGCACATTATTTCAACGACTGGTCGCCTAAGCTACAAGCCACATAGGCAAACCACTGCCTAGGCTACAAGCTTCATAGGCTAACCCCAAACACACGGGTAGCAGAACCGCTGACCAAGAGCTAGCCCATTATACCCCCAGACCACAATATGTCGGGAGCCACAAACAAGGTAGCAAGATGGGCTACAACGATGCCAGTCCATCATGCACTGAAACCATAATCGGAAGTTTATCCGAGGAAGGGTAAAACACAACAAGTGGAAGGTCACACCACACGACCTCCACCTCAACACTTGAAAAGACTGGTACACAGAGTACCACCATAAAGCACTACCCGCACAGGGTACAGATACCTACTACCAGGAGGTACCACCACGGAAACCACAACCAAACCTGTGCCACCACAAAGCACGCTACCACGGGCAAAACCTTGACACAACTATGCCAACAACGGGGCACACCACATGAGTCATACAGCAACCAGTGAGTCTCCGCTCACCAACCACAACTACAACCGTGCCAACACCAGGGCACACCTCAACGGGTAAAACCACAACCAACAAGCCACTACACACACACTACAACCAGTAGCAAAGCACGAGTCGGAAAGGAACGACGCCGTCACACAGGAACGGACTACTGGTTCATGACGCCAGTATCCAACCCGGACAACACAACACAAGAACTACCTCTCAGTCTCGCAGTCACGGACGAAAGGTCCAACTGCCGCTCCACAAGCACAAGCCAAAGAACATTGGAGACCAACCAACACCACATCAGCAGACTACACACCTGCTGGCCCATGCGTAGCACCTTTAAGGACTCTACCCTAAGCTCCTTAAAGTGAGGCACTGGAAAACAGGACTAGCTGGGGACCAGTGTCTACTACTAGTGTCCGTACCACGAACTACGAGCGCGCTACAAGCGAATGAACACAAACTCTCACAAGTCACTGCCCACTATCGTCTTTCCCTCAGCCGGACGTACAACTCAAGCACATGAGTGAGGGTGTCCAGGACAAACAACACAGACCTCAACGGTACACACAGTACCAGGACAAACCCCGAGCACAACAAACACACGTGCCTAGTTCACACAGAACCTGGGGTACCCAACTGAAGAGGCATTCTGGAATAGGCGCCGGACCACCACACTCGGCAACGCACAAACTGAAGTACATACATATATCATCTTTATTACAAACCATGGTACACATGTGAGGAGTAGCTTGTTCCGGTCACCCTATGACCTACAAGCTAGCCTATACAAACACACACATACATTACCTTAACCAATGATATCCTGGCCTGTCATTGATCACGAAGTGACCTCCACGGCCGCATCAAACTCATTACACGATAATCACTAAATAGCTATACTCATAACTTACTAGTTAAACCATCTTATATACACAATCTATAACATACATTAAAGGACCAAGGCTAGGTTCACACCGGAACCTTACTGCCCCGTCACCACAAACCAACCTTAATGGTTAAACCACAATAGAGTGTGCGCAATGCACTCACACACACCAAGCAATCTACATAAATAACAAGCTAACCACGTAAAAACCTGCTCACCACATGAGTAACATGCTTCATGAGTGCTACAAACACCAATGCACTACCTGCCGGTGCCATGCACAAGGAATAACGACATCGAATAATCCCGCAATTAATACCATGCACAACAGGACCTCACGGCTGAGGTCGCGACATGGGGTACTGTCGCATTCAGATCGCGACATCCCGATATGTCGCGTTCAAAACCCGAACGCGACACCCCAACATGTCGCGTTCAAAACCAGAACGTGACGAGTCAGCCTGTCGCGACCTGGTCGCGACGGAACAGTCTGTCGCCTTCACAGGCAAAAACTCTAATCCGGAACCCCTCTCTGGATCACCATTCCAAACCACACAAACCACGATTAATTCTCGGTTTCCATGCTTTAATGGATACCCTGACATGGTATCTACTGTTTGTAAAGTGATAAACAAGCTAACATGCAATCCATATAACAAATCGAGGTAGAACTCCCTACCTTCATGAAGAACACGCAAATCACGCATGTTACGGCATCTCCCCCGCTCCACGCGACATCCTCGTGGCGAGAGCGCGCCAAAAACACCATCAACCCTTTGAATCATCCGAAAAACCGCCACAGCAGCTTCCCCTGGCCGAGCAGAGCTTGCCACAGCTCTGTCTAGCCAAAACCTCTTTAAAAATGCACAGCGGTTAAGAATGTGACGCAGGCCTACGTCGCAACCTGAACGCGACGTAGTAGGCCGTCGCCTTCCCACTGTCGACGTCAGCATGCCCTGGCCTGCGCGCAACACATGGTGCTCATGCAGATGTCTACCCAAACAATGGCAACATGAACGCAACACCCAGGGTCGTCACGTTCAGAACACGATGCATGCCCCTGTCGCGTTCACAGGCAGAGAACCTGTGAGCGCTTTGGGCTGATTCTGCCGGCCCACAAAGCCTCACAACCCATGCAGACACCTGAAACACAAGCTAATGGGCCACACATTGGCCACCATACCCTCTAAACAAGGATCCATGAGGATCCGAAAAATGCGCGACGTTACATATACTATTCACCCAAGCGCAACCAAGATGTACCAAGACATGAAACGGTCATTTTGGTGGTCCAACATGAAGCGTGAGGTGGCTGAGCATGCCGCGCACTGCCTCACATGTCAATAGGTAAAATCAGAACATCAGTGTCCTGCGGGTGTGCTTAGACCCCTAGACATACCGGAATGGAAATGGGAGAGCATCGGAATGGATTTCATCATGGGTTTACCCAGAACTCGTGGTGGACTGGATGCTATTTGGGTCATTGTGGACCAATTAACTAAGTCTGTACATTTATAGCAATTAAAAGTACCTGGAGTGTGGATGTACTAGTTGCATTGTATGTAAAGGAGATAGTGAGATTACATGGAGTTCCTGTGTCCATCATCTCAGATCATGACCCCAGATTCACCTCTAGATTCTAGAAGGGACTTCAGAACGCACTAGGCATAAAACTCAATTTTAGCATAGCATTCCACCCACAGACAGATGGGCAGATAGAAAGAACCAATCAGATTGTTGAAGACATGTTGCGAGCTTGTGCCATAGATTTTGAAGGGTACTGGAATAAGAAACTGTCACTAGTGGAATTCGCCTACAACAACAGCTACCAGGCCAGCATTAAGATGACACCATTTGAAGCACTGTATGGTAGAAGCTGTAGATCGCTAGTCTGCTGGAATGAAGTAGGTGAGCAGTAATGGCTGGGACCAGATATGGTACAGAACCCCAGCAGGGATATACAAATCATCAGAGATAGAAATAAAATAGTTCAGTCTAGACAGAAGAGCTATGCAGACAAGAGAAGAAAGGGTTTACAATTCTAAACTGGAGACCATATGCTGCTTAAGGTATCCTCGACCAGAGGATTTCAAAGGTTTGGGATGAAAGGTAAGTTAAGACCGAGATTCATAGGTCCATTTGAGGTACTGGAAAGAGTTGGTGAAGTAGCATATCGTCTGGCATTACCACCTCAGTTTTCAACCGTACACAATGTTTTTCATGTATCTATGCTGAGGAAGTATTTGTACGACCCATCGCATGTAATCAGCTATGACGATATCATCCTAAACAAAGATATGACCTATGAAGGGAAGCCAGTGAGAATTTTGGACAAGAAGATGCAGTAGCTTCGGAATTGACCGACATCTGTGCTTAAGATACTCTAGAGAAATCACGAAGTTGAAGAAGCCACGTGGGAACTCGAAGTAACAATGCGACGGAATTACCCCGATCTATTCAGTAAGTCATTCTTCCTCTTACGATCATATGAATTTGGGGACCAAATTCTTTTTAAGAGGGGGAGGATGTAGCAACTCAAAAATTTTAAATATCAACAAATGTTATTAAATTAAGTATTTAATTGAATAAATATGATAAATAGATTTCAATTAGAATGAAGAGGGAAAAAATTGGATAAAAGGGAATTAAATTAAAACCCATTAAGCTAAATTAGTAAATGGGTTCTAGTAATGGTCCACACAAGAGGTAATGGGCCAAAAAGCCAAGAGCCCATCTTTGAATGGGAGGTAATTAAGCTAAATTCACACTTTAAATTATAATAATTAGTAAAGGGTTAAGATAATTATTAATCAACCCATATATATCCCAAAAAGGAGCCCTAGACTTACGCAAACTCCTTACCCAGGAAATTAAGCCTCTCCCCAATCCTATTAGGTAGATAAAGGAGAGAAATAGGGAGATAAATATAGAAATTCGGAGTTTTATGGAAAGGAAGAGTTTTTAGGAAGAAGGACTTCTTAAGCAACCCAATACACCCCCCAATTCGTCCCTACCATCCCATAGTTCGTTGTTGGAGCTTTGGAGGATGAAAGAGGAGGCTAAGGATGAAGGAGCAAGGAGAGGGAGGCTTGGAGCAAGGGGATTTCTTCTCTTCTTCGTCAAAAACCCTAGGTTTTCATAATAGCGAGAAAAGGTGGGAAATCTCTCAAGCACAAATCACATAACTTTTTCCATAGGTAGTCCATACATCTATCTTTGAAAGCCCCATGATTTCCCCAATTTTCGTTGTTTCATGAGAGAGAATTAAATGCTCAAATCTCTGTCATCATCATGTACCTGAACCTACATGTTTGCTTTCAATCCATAAATATACTCTATCCCATGCCTTGCAAATATTCTCATAAATACTGCATGATGTTAGGTTTCAAACAACTCTATTTTCCCAAATTTTCATCATACATCCTTTGCTAATTAAATCGAAAATGCTGACTATGCATGTTTAGGTCACCGAAATGTAACCTAATTGAAGCATGCCAAATACTTGTTTATTTTCTAATTACTCTTGTTTGTTGATAGATCTACGTGTCTACATTCATTTAAAACTAATTTCATAATTTTTGGACCTTTGCGCGATTTTATATTGATTTTAGAAGTGACCTATATCATGTGTGGAAGGATGGACCCAACCTGAAAAGGGCTGATCCCCTTTTCTGGGTCGGGCTGCCCTTCTGAAATCGCGACGGCCCGACCCGTCGCGATCTCAGAAGGGTCGCGAGCAGCTGGTCCATAGCGTCAAAAATGCGACGGCCCGTGCCGTCGTGGTTCCCTCCCGGCTCACCCGACTAGCCCGGTTCAAGTAGGACGCGACCGACCGCTTTGTCGCAGGTCCCCGTCGCGATTTCAAAAAAGTCGCCAGAACATTAAATTAGTCATATACCCCTACTATATATGTAATTTAACCCTTGTTTAAACTAAATCATGCACTGTTATGATTAGTATTAATCTGAATATTAATATTTGGTAATATTTACATGAAAATCATTAATTAAAACCCATATGCACGATCACACACTAAACAATAATATTTGCCATTTGACCTTATTAAAATACTCAATAACCTATCCGGTAATTAAGTGTAATTGTTTCACTTAAATTCCCTATTATTTTAAATAACACTTGTTCTGTTTTATTCGCGTGAATTGTACATCGTTATCGTGTCCCTCTGCCTTCGAGCACTCGAGGCAAGACAGACAATGTTCATTACACACTTTTTCTTGGCATGGACCACCTCTCCGCTGGGAATACTTCTGACTGGACCAGGGACTCCTTATCAAGGCCTCTGTAAGTCTCCTTGGCTTTTGCGGACATCCATTGCTGATGAGCTGGTTTTACCCTTAAATACCTGTTACACCCTTAGGGATCGACACGATCCAAACAGTCTTAGTGTGTTTCCTTCTTACCTTGGGATCACGCCAAACCATCTGGTCAGTGCTCGTAGCACGGCTAGTGGGCAGTTGTGACTTCTACCTGACTGCCGGCACCCGACCTAGTGCTGTGCAACTGTTACTATTGACTGTTTAACGTTGTTTTACGAATATGTCCCTATTCTTATCTACTATCTCTGTTCTCTCATCTGTTCACTTTATCTCTACTCTCTCGTCTATTCATCTACTATTCACATCTATTCATGGTACTCTTATTGGTCATCCATATGATTGTCAAAGATAAGAAACCTGACTTATGCCGCGCATTAGGGCCCGATCTGGTCCTGGGAGGAGCACCCGAAAAGTGCCATTTGCCCATGGGAGTTAAAATGATCAGGATGTTGGCATACATCCAGTGCCATTATACTATCAAGATTTAATATATAACAATCAATCAGTGCAATCAATACAAGTGCTATCGTTACTAGTGCACCGTTGTGCAACTTTATGTGCTATCTCGTTACATGGCCAATCCTTCATCATACTTATTGTGCTATTTTCATGTACAAGTGCTATTACTCTCTTGTTATCGTTACTTTACTCTGCATGACTATTCTCTCTAGTTACCCTGCCTTTTAAGACATTAATCATTTCAAGCATGCTTGTTCATACGAGATATTAAGTCCTACTGGGCGATTATCGATCATCCTGTGCTATTATTTCATGTATTTCACGTAAGTCTGATGGGGATTACCACACTCACGAGGAAGGGAATGAGGACGATGTTCAAGAGTGACCAGTCTCGATAACCCGTACTTATTAGTTATTTAGTTAGTCGTCAGTTAGTCAGTTTGTAATAGTTTGAGTTTGAATAAAGTACTTTGGGCCCTAGTTTTGGCTCTGACTAGAGAATGTAATAGTTAGATGATGAATTATTAATGAAGTTGGATTACATTTGGCTTTATTCCAATTTTACAATGGTTTGATGTCTATTTATCGCTCGATACTATTTAATTAACTATAATTCCGCTCCGATATTCCGCGTCAGGGCGTTACATTTGTGATACCTCAATTCTCTAGGCAATCCTTCCTGTGGTTCTTCTTATTGTTAAAGTTCCTCAAGTGGTGGATCTTCTTTTTCTTCTTCTTTCTCTTTTTCTTCAAGAGATGTCTGTTCCAGATCCCTACATAGATCTTCAACACAATCTTCTTCATATTCTATTATCTTAGTAGAAGGGTTAGTCTCATCAAATAAAATATGTACTATTTGTTCTACAGTTAAGGTTCTTCTATTAAACACCTTATATCCTCTTGGTTTTAAAATATATCCTAGTAGAAAGTCTTCATCACTTTTAGCATCTAACTTTCCTAAGGTATCTTTACCATTATTCAAAAAAAACACTTACAACCAAAAGGTCAAAGATGACTGATGTTTGGCTTTTTCTCCTTGTACAACTCATAAGGTGTCTTCTTCAGGATTGGTCTAATCATGCACCTGTTGATGATGTAGCAGGCTATGTTGACTACTTCTACCCAGAAATATCTTAGTAGATTATACTCCGTAAGCATAGTTCTGGCCATGTCCAGCAGTGTTTTGTTCTTCCTTTCTGCTACTTCATTCTATTGAGCTATTCTTGGTGCAGAGAAGTTGTGTTCTATTTCATTTTCTTCATAGAACTTTATAAAATCTTCATTCTTGAATTCTCCACCATGATCAGATCTAAGGCTGATTATCTAAAATTTCTAGTTCTTCTATACTAATTTGCTGAACTTCAGAAAAGCTGAAAATGTTTCTGATTTGGCTTCCAAAAAGGATACCCATGTGTACCTTGAGTAATCATCTACAATTACATAGCCATACACTTTTCCTCCAAGACTTACTGTTCTTATAGGTTCAAATAAGTTCATGTGAATGAGTTCCAAAGGCTTGGAAGTTGTAACGACTATTTTGGATTGAAATGATATCTTGGTTTGCTTTCCCTTTGCACAGGCTGTACAGATTCCAGACTTCTTTAGTTTAAGCTTCGGAAAACCTTCAACTAGATCATGCTTGATTAATTTCTTGATTACTGAAGTGCTTGCATGTCCTAGTCTTCTATGCCATAGATCAGTTTCTTCACTCTTGGTAGTTGTAAGACATAAGTTTACTTCTTTTAATTCTGCTAGTTGTAGGGTGTACAAAATTTTGACTCTTTATGCTTCAAAGACTATTTTTCCATCCTTTTGAATAATGCACTTATCATTCTGAAATCTCACCAAGTGACCCTTGTCACACAGTTGATTGATGCTAATGAGGTAGTGCTTTAATCCTTCTACATACATGACATCTTCTATTAGATCCTTTTCTTTTGTTCCTATTGTTCCACATCCTAACACCTTGCCTTTTCCATTATCTCCATAGGTGACTTGACCAATCTCATCACTAAAATTTGTAAATAACTTTCTGTCGCCTGTCATATGCCTTGAGCACCCACTATCCAAATACCATTTGGATGCTCTCAAGCAACCCTGCAAACAAGTTTAAGTTGTAACTTTTGGTACCCAAATTTTCTCGGGTCCTTTATGGTTAGTCTTAGGAATCCAACGCAAGTGTCTAGTTGTGCATGTGCTGGTAGTGTGTCCTAGTTGGTTGCAATGACTATAACATAGATCAAATGCATTCTTTACAAGTGTAGTATTTCTAGAATTCAGTTTTTGTTTATAAACTTACTTATTTACCGTCCTAGGATTTTTAATTTCTTTTTCCTTTACAAATCTAGGTGTTGGATATTTTTCAAAATAAATAATGTTTTCTTCATTGGTTGGAGGTGTATATCCTACTCCATATTAAATTAAATTCGTCTATAGATTGTTCCATGCATCATGAACAAAACCCCTTTCGTTTCATAATTTTTCATGCACCCAATCTTTTCTTATTGAATTTTGAAGTCCTACAAATCTCTTGACGCCGAACCTTCATGTTTAATTCATATCTCCTTGAATACTCTATCCCATGCCTCAAAATTTTTATTGAAGATAATGATCATTGTTAGGAACCTTTTGCCCCTGAAAACCCTAATTTTCATCCATCCTACCTTGCGAATTAATTGGTGGATCTCCACTGTGTACTGTACCGAGCACCTTGTAAATAAACCTGTTTAATTCATGTCGAGACTATGTCTATTATTCAATTCCTAATTACTGTAAATACTACTACATGTCTAGATTCGTTTGGAACTAGTTTCATGATTTTCATCGCTTGTACAATTAGTTAGGAATTTTTGAAGCACCCTGTGTCAAAAGAAGGCAATCTGGCCCACAATCGAATGCTCTGCCCTTTTCTCTGTCGAACTCAGGCGCAGTACTTGAGAACGCGACGGCCCGATAGGACGCGTTCTCAGGGCTAGTCGTGACTGCACCGCTCGTCGCGTTCTGACCGCGACAGGGTTTGTCGTCGCGTTATGTCTGCCTGCTCTGATAAGCCCGTCTCATTCTGTACGAGGCCCTATCGCGTTCTGGCCGCCCGACCTGTTGCGATCCTCAAATGACCCTGTTGCATTCTGAACTGCCCCATCGCGACCCTTACTGGGTACGTCGCGACCTGGGACATTTACTTAAAAACCCATAAATTTTGATGCTATCTCTTTCTACGGTGATTATACCCTCTGTTAATACTCCTATACGCAGTAATACACACTTGTTATAACTGAACATATATTGTGTAATTAAAAATACATGCACATGATCTCTTTCTATCTATAAGTTCAGTCACACTTGCACATACTTGAACCATCCAATGTGGCTTAATATGACATGAAAATTTCTCATGATATATCTAGTAATTTAGCTCAACGTTTATTTAAATTTCCATATTTTAAATGAACTTGTCTACGATTCTCACGATGTTTTGAGAATACCGTTATCGATGCTCCACTGTCCTAGAATTCCTCTAGAACGTCGAGCACTTATTTCTATATATGCACTTTCTCTTGACTTGGACGAACTCTCCGTCGGATACTCCTTCTGCCGGACTAGTGAATCCTTGTTCAAGGCCTCCGTAAGCCTCCTCTGTCCATGGGTTCCCACATGGTCGATGAGCTGGTTGTACCATAACACCTATGACACCTCTAGGGATCAGCAAGATCCAAACGACCTTAGTTGCTCTCGCTCTTATCAAGAATCACGGCGGACCTCTGGACCCGTGCATAACGAGGCCAGCGGAAGTGTTGTGTATTCCACCTAACTGCCAACACCAAACGCGTGTGTTGTGCAACTGTTGCTATCGCTCGTTACTCGACGTTTCATGTGCAATGTCCACTAGCTCTCATCTATACTGTACTTGCTCATCTATTCACGTTCACTCTACTATCTCGTCTATTCATCTAGTACTCTCTTGGTACCCGTTAAGCTGTGTGCCTCCTACTGCTTTGTACTGTTCATGACTGTCTAGCGCTAAAATTGATCTTGTGACTCTACTGACTTGAATGCATACTGCTGAGGGCACGGAGAGTGTCCGAGGGGCTCCAATCTAGTCCTGGGGGCAGAGAGCCACCCAAAATACCTTTCGCGGCTATTGACGGTGTCTGCATTTGCACCGATTCTGACTGACTGTTCTGAATTAACTGGACATCTGTTAGTTCAGACGTACTGCATTGTTACTGTGCCACCACTGACTATTACTGAACTGCTACTGTCCTGTTATTGAGCGACTACTGTCGTACTCTCTACTTGCTCTAATTGTTACTTGCTATCTTGAGTTATTGCATTCTTTCGTGACTTAATTGCATTCAAAGTGCTATACTCTCTCGTTGTCTATTGACAACAAAAGTGCTATATTTTTTCTCGGCTATCTACGGATTACCAAAGTGCCATTACTATCTCGATTGATGAAAGTTAATCAAAAGTGCTATACTATTTCGATTGATGAAAATCAATCAAAGTGCAATTTACTCTCTACATGGCCAATTACTATCTCTCTCCTTGCTATAAACGTCACTTGTTATTGCTCGACAATGTCGTTACTTGCTCTTGTTGTTATCATTTCTATCGTGACTTGACTTTAATCATCGTGCTATACTTGATTCACGCGCTATTGAACCATGTTACTTGTGCCATTACTTTTTCGACTTTACATGACTCTTTCTATCATTAGTTACTCTGCGATTTAAAACATTAATTATTTAAAGCCTGCTTGATCCTAAGATTTAAGTCCTACTGGGCGTTATCGCTCGCCCTTCGTTATTTGTTGTTGTGTCTCAAGTAAGTCGGACAATGACGTTACACACATCAATGGGACAAGACCAGAGTGATGAGCGACCTGGAGTCAGTTGATGAAGTTACCCTAGTGCAATGGAGTCTAGTAGTTATTGCATTAGATTTCTTTTCCAATGTAATGTTTGTCATTGAGCCCTATGTATTGGCTCCGAATTAATGGTTGTAATAGTCTTAGTAATTTTATAATGAAATCGAGAGTTATTCCAATTATTTTCATTAGATGCTTTGATGTTTGCGTCTGTATGCGCAATTTACGTTACCATACTCGTTGCTCACGTTTCCCTCCGATTTATTCCACTACTAAATTGGAGGGGCGTGACAGTTGGTATCAGAGCCTAGGATGTCCTTATTAGGATAATTTAAGTCTAGGGATGTTCTAAGTGAACTGCCATGACACGTGTCTAAGTCAACCACCATACCTATGTGAGAATTAGGTAGAACCATGGTTAAGACCTAAATATATTTATATATATATCTATGTAACAGCTTAGTAATACTTTAGCATCCAAAGTCTAAAAAGTAATAAATTAAATGTTATTACTCGCAGGAGACTGGAGGAGATGGCTGGCGAGCATGCATAAATGCACGAATTACAACAGACCGTACAAGGGTTAACTCAAGCCCTTAACAACGTGATTCAAGCAGGAGCAAGAAATGGGTAGGAGACTTATATCGGAACTTTCAACGAATAAATCCCCCTAGGTTTAATGGAACTCTGCATCCTGATGAAGCTGAAAATTGCGTGAAGGCGATGGAACGAATCATTAGAGTTATGCAATGTTCAGAGCAGGAGAAAGTCCTTCTGGCAACCTTCCAGTTAGACCGCAATGCTAGAGCTTGGTGGGAAGCTGCTAGTCGACAATTACCCAACATCAACATAGAGTGGGATAAATTATTAGAACTCTTCAACACCAAATATTTTTCTGAGAGGATTCGTGAGAAGAAGGCAAATGAATTCGCTAATTTAAAACAACGTATGATGTCTGTAGCAGAATATGAAGCGCAATTTGAAAGACTAGCACAGTATGCACCACATTGGTGAGTACGGAAAAGATGAAGGCAAAGAGATTTTTAGAAGGGTTGAGACCTTTGTATTGGGAAAAGTTGGCTCCACTAGACATTGAAGTATATTCAGTCATGGTATTGAGAGCTCAATTAGTAGAGGACACCATGGAACTTCTTGAAAAGATGCATAAGAAGAAGGTGTTAAAAAGGGAACGTGCTACACATTCCAATGGGAATAAAGGAAGAACTACAGTAGATCGCAACAGAATGAAAGGGGAAGTGAAGCGGAAGGAAGTCTGTGAATTTTGTGAAAGGCCAGGGCATCAGGTTGACAACTGTTGGAAGAGATTGGGCAGATGCTTGCGTTGTGGAAATCAACAACACCGAGTCATCGATTTCCAACAAAGAAGAATCAAACTCCACGCCAAGGACGATTACAAGCCCTTGTGGATAAAAATTCTCCAATGAAGGTGGACAAGGTACCATCACTAAACCCTTAGTTTAATTTCATATTATTTTTGCGATAGCAAAGTCCTAAGTGGGGGAGGTGATCGAATGAAATATCCATAATAAATTGGTAGTCGTATCACATCATATGAATTTGGGGATCAAAATCTTTTTAAGTGAGGGAGGATGTAGCAACCCAGAAAATTTAAAACTTAAAAATTTGAAATAATAATTTCTTTAAATCAAAATAATAGAAACATATGTACCATTATCGTATGTGCAAGAATACATCGAAAAAATTTCTTAAAAATTATAAATCGACCCCAGACATTATTCCTAATTGTTCTACTAAGAAATTCAAGCAACGAAAAATCCGATTGGCCAAGTGTACGTCACAATGTGACTAATTATCCAAATTAGAAAACTAAGTCGGAAAACCGTTAACACGGAAATATAACGTGCCTATAAATTAAACAAACATGTCGGAGAGACTTCCAACATCATGAAATGATTACCCATTATCAAAATTGGACCAATGGACCTCTCATAACCCAAGAATAAATTCAAGTAAGAAAAAGATAATAAATTCTGAAATTCTATTATTTCCCTATTTAAAATGAAGAATTCTCCTAAGTTAAATTCCATTAAGAATGGGCTTTGTTAAATGGACCCTCTAGATTTTATTGGGCCAAAATAAGTATTTTAAAAGAAGAATAACAGGAAAATACCCTAAATTCGTAACTGAAATATTACCTAAATAGAAAAGGGGTTATTAAATAAGTAAAATAGCTAATTTGAGTTGTAATTGGATTCCTAAACCTACCCTAATGGGTAGGCCACGGATTTTGATCCCATCCTAACCCAATTAGAAGTTGTCAAGCTTGGAAGGTGGAATTAAATAGGAAATCTCGGAATTAAATAGGAGTTAGAG
Organism: Colocasia esculenta; assembly: GCA_014218235.1. NCBI lineage: Eukaryota > Viridiplantae > Streptophyta > Magnoliopsida > Alismatales > Araceae > Colocasia > Colocasia esculenta. Next base: position 26,782,934 of record CM024756.1, on the reverse strand, counting down.
TCCTATTAGGAAATAGAAACATAGGAAGCATAAATACTCTCCTAAATCCCCCATGGCTGGCGCTAGCTCGTTGCCAAGGGTTGCTGGACCTAGAGGAGAGGCCAAGGAGGAGGAGATCTCGTTGGGAGAAGAGTCTCTCAAGCTCTCTCTCTCGTTCGTCAAGTTCTAGCTCTAGAAGAGGAAAACGACTGAAGGTAGGCATTCTCAGGAGGAAAATCAAATTAAATCCGTCTGTAGATTGTTCCATGCATCAGGAACAAAACCCCTTTCATTTCATAATTTTTCATGCACCCAATCTTTTCTTATTGAATTTTGAAGTCCTACAAATCTCTTGACCCCGAACCATCATGTTTAATTCATATCTCCTTGAATACTCTATCCCATGCCTCGAAATTTTTATTGAAGATACTGATGATGTTGGGAATCTTTTGCCCCTAATAACCCTAATTTTCATCCATCCTACCTTGCGAATTAATTCGTGGATCTCCACTGTCTACTGTACCAAGCACCTTGTAAATAAACCTGTTTGATTCATGTCCAGACCATGTCTACTATTCAATTCCTAATTACTGTGAATACTACTGCATGTGTAGATTCGTTTGGAACTAGTTTCGTGATTTTTCATCGCTTATGCAATTGTTTAGGAATTTTTGAAGCACCCTGTGTCAAAATAAGGCAATCTGGCCTGCAATCCATAGCTCTACCCTTTTCTCGGTCAGACTCAGGCGAAGTACCTTAGAACGAAATGGCCCGATAGGCCGTGTTCTCAGAGCTGGTCATGACAGCAACGCCCGTCGCGTTCTGAACGCGACCGGGATTGTTGTCGCGTTCTGTACAAGGCCCTGTCGCGTTCTGGCCACCCGACCTGACTGACCTGTCGCGATCCTCAAATGACCCTATCGCGTTCTGAACTGCCCTGTCGTAACCCTTACTGGGGTACGTCGCGACCTGGGAGTTTTGCTTGAAAACCCATAAATTTTGATGCTATCTCTTTCTACAGTGATTATACCCTTTGTTAATCGTCCTATACGCAGTAATACACACTTGTTATAACTGAAAATATATTGTGTAATTTAAAATACATGCACATGATCACTTTCTATCCATAAGTTCTCTCACACATGCACACACTTGAACTATCCAATGTGGCTTAACATGACATGAAAATTTCTCATGATATATCTGGTAATTTAGCTCAACTTTTAATTAAATTGCCATATTTTAAATGAAATTGTCTATGATTCTCGCGATGTTTTGGGAATACTATTATCGACGCTCCACTGTCCTAGAATTCCTCTAGAACGTCGAGCACTAGTTTCTATATATGCACTTTCTCTTGACTTGGACGAACTCTCTGCCGGATACTCCTTCTGTTGGACTAGTGATTCCTTGTTCAAGGCCTCCATATGTCTCCTCAGTCCATGGGTTCCCACATGGTCGACGAGCTGGTTGTACCTTAACACCTATGACACCTCTAGGGATCAGCATCCAAATGTCCTTAGTTGCTCTCGCTCTTATCTTGAATCATGTCGTACCTCTGCACCTGTGCATAACGAGGCCAGCGGAGGGTTATGTAACGACCCTCTTCATACCGGTTCGATTATACCAATCCCCATCGGTATAAAGGGCGTCGTCACAGTGGGACATGTACCCAACACTGGTCGATAGGTTGATATGTACCTGGATAGCAATAGAGTACAGCGGAATAAAATAAACAACTCAACTCTTAACCCGTCACCAACACACATTCCACAATCTAAATAGCGAAATGGAAAGACAATGTCCACATTAATACAAAATAAAGAGAACTACAATGCCCAAATATTGTCCATACAATAATCCTTTTGTGCAAAAGAAAAGTACAACTGGTAACAGCTCCACAAAATAGTCTTCTATATGATGATCCTCGTCACGCTTCCTTCTAGTGCACGATACCTGTCAACCTGTACGCCGAAGCAAGAGTGAGTCCAAGGACTCAGCAAGCAACACTACCCATAACATACACGTATAAGTCATAGGGGTTTTACATGCACATTTACAATTTTCAAAACATGGCATACTAGTCATTTCCGAGGTTTCAACCTATCATGAAAGTTTTACAAGTTTATACATGGATCATGCTTTCAGATTTTGTAGGAATAAAATTTACCTATCACATGCTCTCTATTCAATTTACTTATGAAACTTGTCTTTAAAGAACCAAGACATGAGAGCTACTAACATGAACATTGTGCACACATGAAAGGAAACACAACTAGCATGGATCTTACATGTTTTTAGACAAATACATGGACATTTCTACATGCTTTAGGTTGCTGATTTCACATGATTCAATGGCTATAAATCTACACATGAGAGCTACAACGTTGCTTAAAACATATCATGTGAACAAACAATCATGCTATCTTGTACCCGTTTTCCCCAATTATCCCTAACATGGATCCTAGACATCTTTGCACATAATAACATGATGATAATAACATAAATTCACTGATTTCACATGATTTCAGATTTGTCTCACATGGGTTTCAATAACATACTCTCGCATTTTCAGTTTCACATGATTGCACACTTACTCATTCACATTGTTCGCTTTTACACATTTGACATGTACACATGTTCACACTTACACAATTTACTCATTTCCACATCATTTTCTCTTCCACTTTCACTTATCACATATCACGTCGATTGCACTTACCACGTGCATCTTGGGCACTTACCACGTTCCATGTTCACATATTCACACTTTAGTCATTTTTCATTACTTAAACAATTTGCCATGACACATAGTCCTAACCACCAGTAGAGGACACTAACAACTATCTCATAGCTCGTGCTCATTCCTTAGCACAGCTCTCAACACAACTCATAACACAACACATGACACAACTCATACACATACTCACCACCTAGGCAATACAGCGGTGAATCTTGGTAACTGCGCAGACCGGGAGAAGCCCTCTCCACCCTATCCAGTGGTACTTGTCCACCTCCGGGGTTTTCCCAATGCCTTTGGGACAAACTTATATCACATGGAGCCTTCTATAGGGACTTTTCTATATACGGCTCCCGATGCCTCTAGGGTAGCAGTGTCACATAGGCACAACTTTTACACTTTACTCATACCGAGTTTTAACATGTGTTTTACACATAACACTCACATCTCCTTCGTTTTCTCATGCACAATGTGTCTTTGTTTTTCTCCTAATCATGCTACTACAGATTACAGGAGTTTAACACAGTAAATTCACCAATCAAGTTGGTTTTAGACAATAACTAAGCACATTTCGATAGTATACGTAGATTATCACAATTCACATGAAAATACATAACTTTTTATTTACTGATCCAAATGACCTGAAATTTTAACCACATGCTGTTTTCGGGTTCAAGATCATACACTCAAATTTTCAGATTTTTCTGAGCTAAATAAATTTACAGAAAATAAAACACCTAATTAGCATGCTATTAGCAACTTAAGTTAACATGGGATTTAACACGTCTTGTAATTTAGCCACTTGCTGTTTAAACATAAGCTACTAACATATGCAGGAATTTAGGATACAAAATTACCCTAATTCATACATCTATGGATTGAACCCTACAAACCATTCTTGCATGCTTTTATTTTTACCGAACCGAGCTTATTTACAAATTGCACAAGCATGGATAAGTTACCAAAATTTGCAAACACAGATGCTGACCCACTGATCTTCATGATTAGACTAAAACCAAGGCATTCATACTAATTCAAATCATGAACAAGGATTTGCAAGATTATCTACAAGTCATGCTCACAAGTTTAAAAGATACCATTATCCCACATTCACCATCACACCACATTCATCCACACATCACAACTAACAATATACATAGAGTATAAGGTTTACCATATATCCTCATCACGGAAAACATACCGAAATTAATGCATAAGGAGGACAGAACAGCTCACTGTTCTGTCCAGAGGAACTAGGCGGCGGTCTCTGGCCGCTGACTCAGGGTCAGCGGCATGGCCGATGGACGCCAAGCTCATCACAGGCGTCCAGGGACCTTGCCGTCGAATCAGGTCTGTGCAGAAACACAGACCCGAGCTCTGAAACTTGGGTGAATGGGAGGGTCTAGGACTCGAAGAAAAATCCATAAAAATAGCAAAACCCACCTAGACTCATACGGGGACACCATAGATAGGTCACTTGCCTTTCACAAATTCCTCCAAGGGATCTAGGGCTCGGTGAAGACCTCCTTGGGCAGTCCCAAGAAGTTGCAGGATGGCCTCCAAGATCACCTTCCTCCGGGTTCTTGGATGAGCTCTACAGCAAGGGGGCGATGGGGAGACCTTCTCCTTTGCTCCAGCTTTCTTCTTGTCGCAGTAGATGGCCGGATCAACCTCCAGGGGGTCGGATTTGTGGGTACTAAAAGGGGTTTTTCTCACAGACTTTCTCTAGGGTTTTTCTTTCTCTATTTCTCCTCTTGCAAGGGTGAAGGGAAAGAGTGGGGAGAGCCATTTCGGGTTCAGACTTAAGGGAGTCTCTCTCCCACTCACTAGGGTGATAGGACACCCTTCAGAGCCGTTGGGGGACATCCCCCAATGGTTGGCTTGCCTTGTTTCAGAAGCTTGCAGCTCTGCTGCGCATGCAGGCCAGAGAGATTGACGTCCATATCGCTGGACGCCGGAGTTAGTGTTGGCGTCCATGTCTGGACGCTGACACTGGCTCAACGGCCTGGGCTTGACGCCAAGGTGCCTTCGGCCAGAACCCTAATTTATGCAGAAAACCACGCATACCAAGCTTATATACATGCAATATGTATACGGTATTATATCCATACTATCACCATGCAATACATACCTTATTTATATTTAATATAAACACATTGACGCTGATTGGCCCTTCGGCCAGAACTTAAAACATGCAGAAACTATGCTTACTCTATATATATACATACAATGTATAAGGTGTAACATGTATATTACCATACCAGGCAATCAATATCATTCATACCTAGGCATACACAAGCATACATAAATACACTAAGATAGATGTACGTAGATATCTACCTATGCGTACATGATGTTTTACATAAGTGTGACTCAACACACGGCAAAGTAAATGACAAGAATTATGAGGGCTTCGCAAATCATTAGGAGGTGATATGAATTATGTTAGCTAGGAATAATCTATTCGATAAAATAGTCCTTGCACACACACACTTGATTTGACATATATATAGTATACACACACGGGTGTAGCATACTTATGTACATTATGCTTGGAATAGATGGATACAACATGCGCACCGGTAATTAGATTAACTTACACAACTTTACCTAACATTGCTTAAGTACTATATGCATAGGATTCCTTAATATGTACTATATGCATAATTTAGCCAATTGACTATTCTCACCTAAATATCATAAAAATACATGCATGTTATTCTTGAGGAGTATAGAATTTCAATATAAACCACTAATTACACCTACCATGCTTGAACTCTTTATGCATATGCAATGTACGAAGTACAATATTCACATTAGCTAAACCATGCAAATGAGCAACGCTTACAACTAATCATACACATGCATACACAAATACACCAAGGTGTTATGCATGTAGAATTAGGTATACAATTGTCACACGCACAAGATAACATACATACGTACATACACATATGTACTTCATACACTCCCATACAAAATTCCATGAAATAGGTAGTATAGGATATTCTTCAATATTTAGATAGCACACGCATAGTATTATTCGAGTATCCTAAGTCAGAGATTCTTGGTATTTATAATACACCTCTAATTAGCTAATTGTTCACTTCTACATTAATTATCATATACACCTATGTATATATATATAGATATTCACACATGCTCATGCTCAAAAGAAGGATAAAACTTATAGCAGGCACAATGAACTACGCATGCTAAGCACACAACAACCGAACACCCAACACACCATTCATATACATACAGATATATAAAGAGAATAAAAATCTTGGGCCTTACACCCTCCCCCTCTAGAAAAAGATCTTCGTCCTCGAAGATCGCATCGAGTACCTGTGGTGACGTCGCCGAGGTCATCATCAGTTACTCTCGCTCCTATATCGCGGTCGGTGAAGCGCCTCGCGGAGTGAACTTCGTCTTCAGATTCGGACACTCTTTAAGCCGATGATCTTTGCTTCCACATTTAAGACACCTTCCTTCCTTCCTCCAACATGCTTTCCCACCATGACGCTTCCCGCACTGGGTGCACTCGGGCTTCTCGATGCTTGAGGCCACAGTTGATTGTTGACTTTCCAAGGGTTTCTCCTTTTCTTATCTTGCCTTTGGAATGGCTTGATCATATTCTCCTTTGGAGTTGCCTCCCCCTCTGGGAGAGATCCCGCTCCATTCCTTGCTGGGTGGTCACACCTAGAAGTTCTCCTAAGGTACGTGAATCGAGTTCCAGAAGCCTAACCCTCACTGATGGCTTAAGTCCTTTCACGAAATTCTTCAGCTTGCGGTTCTGCTCATACCTCCGAGACTGAGCACCACGTCTACCACGTCCAGCCATAGTCTGCAAAATAAATAACTCAATTAGAACCTAGGTTACTATATTCTAACTATTCTCCCTATTATCTTCCATCTACTATTAGTAGATTTTATATATATGGACAATTCCCTATGAAGACTTTGCAATGATGTGACGGTGATGGCCTATCCATGTACAGTCTCAACCTTGTGCTCTGATACCAATCTCTGTAACGACCCTCTTCATACCGGTACGATTATACCAATCCCCATCGGTATAAAGGGCGTCGTCACAGTGGGACATGTACCCAACACTGGTCGATAGGTTGATATGTACCTGGATAGCAATAGAGTACAGCGGAATAAAATAAACAACTCAACTCTTAACCCGTCACCAACACACATTCCACAATCTAAATAGCGAAATGGAAAGACAATGTCCACATTAATACAAAATAAAGAGAACTACAATGCCCAAATATTGTCCATACAATAATCCTTTTGTGCAAAAGAAAAGTACAACTGGTAACAGCTCCACAAAATAGTCTTCTATATGATGATCCTCGTCACGCTTCCTTCTAGTGCACGATACCTGTCAACCTGTACGCCGAAGCAAGAGTGAGTCCAAGGACTCAGCAAGCAACACTACCCATAACATACACGTATAAGTCATAGGGGTTTTACATGCACATTTACAATTTTCAAAACATGGCATACTAGTCATTTCCGAGGTTTCAACCTATCATGAAAGTTTTACAAGTTTATACATGGATCATGCTTTCAGATTTTGTAGGAATAAAATTTACCTATCACATGCTCTCTATTCAATTTACTTATGAAACTTGTCTTTAAAGAACCAAGACATGAGAGCTACTAACATGAACATTGTGCACACATGAAAGGAAACACAACTAGCATGGATCTTACATGTTTTTAGACAAATACATGGACATTTCTACATGCTTTAGGTTGCTGATTTCACATGATTCAATGGCTATAAATCTACACATGAGAGCTACAACGTTGCTTAAAACATATCATGTGAACAAACAATCATGCTATCTTGTACCCGTTTTCCCCAATTATCCCTAACATGGATCCTAGACATCTTTGCACATAATAACATGATGATAATAACATAAATTCACTGATTTCACATGATTTCAGATTTGTCTCACATGGGTTTCAATAACATACTCTCGCATTTTCAGTTTCACATGATTGCACACTTACTCGTTCACATTGTTCGCTTTTACACATTTGACATGTACACATGTTCACACTTACACAATTTACTCATTTCCACATCATTTTCTCTTCCACTTTCACTTATCACATATCACGTCGATTGCACTTACCACGTGCATCTTGGGCACTTACCACGTTCCATGTTCACATATCTCACACTTTAGTCATTTTTCATTACTTAAACAATTTGCCATGACACATAGTCCTAACCACCAGTAGAGGACACTAACAACTATCTCATAGCTCGTGCTCATTCCTTAGCACAGCTCTCAACACAACTCATAACACAACACATGACACAACTCATACACATACTCACCACCTAGGCAATACAGCGGTGAATCTTGGTAACTGCGCAGACCGGGAGAAGCCCTCTCCACCCTATCCAGTGGTACTTGTCCACCTCCGGGGTTTTCCCAATGCCTTTGGGACAAACTTATATCACATGGAGCCTTCTATAGGGACTTTTCTATATACGGCTCCCGATGCCTCTAGGGTAGCAGTGTCACATAGGCACAACTTTTACACTTTACTCATACCGAGTTTTAACATGTGTTTTACACATAACACTCACATCTCCTTCGTTTTCTCATGCACAATGTGTCTTTGTTTTTCTCCTAATCATGCTACTACAGATTTCAGGAGTTTAACACAGTAAATTCACCAATCAAGTTGGTTTTAGACAATAACTAAGCACATTTCGATAGTATACGTAGATTATCACAATTCACATGAAAATACATAACTTTTTATTTACTGATCCAAATGACCTGAAATTTTAACCACATGCTGTTTTCGGGTTCAAGATCATACACTCAAATTTTCAGATTTTTCTGAGCTAAATAAATTTACAGAAAATAAAACACCTAATTAGCATGCTATTAGCAACTTAAGTTAACATGGGATTTAACACGTCTTGTAATTTAGCCACTTGCTGTTTAAACATAAGCTACTAACATATGCAGGAATTTAGGATACAAAATTACCCTAATTCATACATCTATGGATTGAACCTACAAACCATTCTTGCATGCTTTTATTTTTACCGAACCGAGCTTATTTACAAATTGCACAAGCATGGATAAGTTACCAAAATTTGCAAACACAGATGCTGACCCACTGATCTTCATGATTAGACTAAAACCAAGGCATTCATACTAATTCAAATCATGAACAAGGATTTGCAAGATTATCTACAAGTCATGCTCACAAGTTTAAAAGATACCATTATCCCACATTCACCATCACACCACATTCATCCACACATCACAACTAACAATATACATAGAGTATAAGGTTTACCATATATCCTCATCACGGAAAACATACCGAAATTAATGCATAAGGAGGACAGAACAGCTCACTGTTCTGTCCAGAGGAACTAGGCGGCGGTCTCTGGCCGCTGACTCAGGGTCAGCGGCATGGCCGATGGACGCCAAGCTCATCACAGGCGTCCAGGGACCTTGCCGTCGAATCAGGTCTGTGCAGAAACACAGACCCGAGCTCTGAAACTTGGGTGAATGGGAGGGTCTAGGACTCGAAGAAAAATCCATAAAAATAGCAAAACCCACCTAGACTCATACGGGGACACCATAGATAGGTCACTTGCCTTTCACAAATTCCTCCAAGGGATCTAGGGCTCGGTGAAGACCTCCTTGGGCAGTCCCAAGAAGTTGCAGGATGGCCTCCAAGATCACCTTCCTCCGGGTTCTTGGATGAGCTCTACAGCAAGGGGGCGATGGGGAGACCTTCTCCTTTGCTCCAGCTTTCTTCTTGTCGCAGTAGATGGCCGGATCAACCTCCAGGGGGTCGGATTTGTGGGTACTAAAAGGGGTTTTTCTCACAGACTTTCTCTAGGGTTTTTCTTTCTCTATTTCTCCTCTTGCAAGGGTGAAGGGAAAGAGTGGGGAGAGCCATTTCGGGTTCAGACTTAAGGGAGTCTCTCTCCCACTCACTAGGGTGATAGGACACCCTTCAGAGCCGTTGGGGGACATCCCCCAATGGTTGGCTTGCCTTGTTTCAGAAGCTTGCAGCTCTGCTGCGCATGCAGGCCAGAGAGATTGACGTCCATATCGCTGGACGCCGGAGTTAGTGTTGGCGTCCATGTCTGGACGCTGACACTGGCTCAACGGCCTGGGCTTGACGCCAAGGTGCCTTCGGCCAGAACCCTAATTTATGCAGAAAACCACGCATACCAAGCTTATATACATGCAATATGTATACGGTATTATATCCATACTATCACCATGCAATACATACCTTATTTATATTTAATATAAACACATTGACGCTGATTGGCCCTTCGGCCAGAACTTAAAACATGCAGAAACTATGCTTACTCTATATATATACATACAATGTATAAGGTGTAACATGTATATTACCATACCAGGCAATCAATATCATTCATACCTAGGCATACACAAGCATACATAAATACACTAAGATAGATGTACGTAGATATCTACCTATGCGTACATGATGTTTTACATAAGTGTGACTCAACACACGGCAAAGTAAATGACAAGAATTATGAGGGCTTCGCAAATCATTAGGAGGTGATATGAATTATGTTAGCTAGGAATAATCTATTCGATAAAATAGTCCTTGCACACACACACTTGATTTGACATATATATAGTATACACACACGGGTGTAGCATACTTATGTACATTATGCTTGGAATAGATGGATACAACATGCGCACCGGTAATTAGATTAACTTACACAACTTTACCTAACATTGCTTAAGTACTATATGCATAGGATTCCTTAATATGTACTATATGCATAATTTAGCCAATTGACTATTCTCACCTAAATATCATAAAAATACATGCATGTTATTCTTGAGGAGTATAGAATTTCAATATAAACCACTAATTACACCTACCATGCTTGAACTCTTTATGCATATGCAATGTACGAAGTACAATATTCACATTAGCTAAACCATGCAAATGAGCAACGCTTACAACTAATCATACACATGCATACACAAATACACCAAGGTGTTATGCATGTAGAATTAGGTATACAATTGTCACACGCACAAGATAACATACATACGTACATACACATATGTACTTCATACACTCCCATACAAAATTCCATGAAATAGGTAGTATAGGATATTCTTCAATATTTAGATAGCACACGCATAGTATTATTCAAGTATCCTAAGTCAGAGATTCTTGGTATTATAATACACCTCTAATTAGCTAATTGTTCACTTCTACATTAATTATCATATACACCTATGTATATATATATAGATATTCGCACATGCTCATGCTCAAAAGAAGGATAAAACTTATAGCAGGCACAATGAACTACGCATGCTAAGCACACAACAACCGAACACCCAACACACCATTCATATACATACAGATATATAAAGAGAATAAAAATCCGGGGCCTTACAGGTTATGTATTCCACCTGACTGCCAACAACAAACGCGTGTGTTGTGCAACTGTTTCTATCGCTCGTTACTCGACGTTTCATGTGTAATGTCCACTGGCTCTCATCTATACTCTACTCGCTCATCTATTCACGTTCACTCTACTATGTCGTCTATCTCGTCTATTCATCTAGTACTCTCTTGCTACCCTTTGAGCTTTGTGGCTCCTACTGCTTTGTACTATTCATGACTTTCTAGTGCTAAAATGGGTCTTGTGACTCTATTGACTTGAATGCATACTACTGAGGGCACGGAGACTGTCCGAGGGGCTCCAATCTAGTCCTGGGGGCAGTGAGCCACCCGAAAATACCTGCAGGGGCTATTGACGGTGTCTGCATTTACACCGGTTCTGACTGACTGTTCTGAATTAGCTGGACATTTGACTGTTATACTGTTACTATTAGTCTGTTAGTTTAGATGTACTGTACTGTTACTGTGCCACCACTGACTGTTACTAAACTGCTATTGTCCTGTTATTGAGCGACTACTGTCGTACTCTCTTCTTGCTCTACTTGTTACTTGCTATATTGAGTTATTGCGTTCTTTCGTGACTTAATCGCATTCAAAGTGCTATACTCTCTCGTTGTCCATTGACAACAAAAGTGCTATATTTTATCTCGGCTATTTACGGATAACCAAAGTGCCATTACTATCTCGATTGACGAAAGTTAATCAAAAGTGCTATTCTATTTCGATTGATAAAAATCAATCAAAGTACAATTTACTCTCTACATGGCCAATTACTATCTCTCTCCTTCGTATACATGTCACTTGTTACTCCTCGACAATGTCGTTAGTCGCTATTGTTGTTATCGTTTCTATCGTGACTTGACTTTAATCATCTTGCTATACTTGATTCACGTGCTATTTGAACCATGTTACTTGTTGCTATTACTTTCTCGACTTTACATGACTCTTTCTATCATTAGTTACTCTGCCATTTAAAACGTTAATTATTTAAAGCCTGCTTGATCTTGAGATTTAAGTCCTACTGGGCGTTATCGCTCACCCTTCATTATTTGTTGTTGTGTCTCAGGTAAGTTGGACAATGACGTTACACACATCAATGGGATAGGACAAGAGTGATGAGCGACCTAGAGTTAGTTGATGAAGTTACCCTAGTGCAATGGAGTCTAGTAGTTATTGCATTAGCTTTCTTTTTCAATGTAATGATTGTCATTGAGCCCTATGTAATGGCTTCGAATTAGTTGTTGTAATAGTCTTAGTGATTTTATAATGAAATCGAGAGTTATTCCAATTATTTTCATTAGATGTTATGATGTTTGCATCTGTATGTGCAATTTACGTTACCATACTCGTTGCTCATGTTTCCCCCCGATTTATTCCGCTGCTAAATTGGAGGGGCGTGACAATACTTGCTCAATAGCCTTTAATGAATTCGCAACGGGTTATCTTGTCATGATACCAGTGCCTAAAACATGACATATGGTCGGGTCACGATTTAGTGTTCAACCTAAAATTGGTAAAAATGGTGCAACCATGCATGCAATGTTTATAACTCGAGATCTAGGGCTCCTTGGACAAAACTATGAACATGAAAGTTGTTGGGGACGATGAGTAGAAGAGAACTATGATTTTGGATTGACCTAATTTGGTCTTGGGATGCATGAAACTAGACATGATCACTAAAAGCCCTAAACATGTGTGATGTTTGGAAAGCACTTAATACTCATAGCACGGTCGATGAAAATTAGGGAAAACAAGTGAATATGAAACTAGACACAATGATCTTTAACATGGTATAAGATTTTTTCTTGTTTGGCCTGAGAACACCTACCTTTGGTCAATGCTAAGAAGAGTCTTCTGCATGTTGTTGCAAAATGCAGATAGGAGAATATGGCTCCAGTTGGGGGCGATCTCCTCCTCCTCTAGTGCTCAAGCAGTCCTCCTCACGACCCCAACTAATGTTAAACTTGTCCTCAAGGGTCTTAGGAAGAGTATTTAAGTGTTTTGGGTTGTTTAGTAGTCCTATTACAATTAGGAAATAAGGGTTGAGATTTTAGCTACATCCTTTCCTTGTTTGAGGAAATCCCATCTCGATTAGAGTGTGTGAGTTATTAGGAAACCTCCTAGTATGGTTAGGCATGAATTTGGGTTGCTAAGTATGACCAATTGCCTTTGCTTTTTCCCTAATTGCCCCTTTCTATTTTCTGCTCAGTTAGCATTACGAATTTTGGGGATTTTTCTTATTGCGTTCTTAATCTTTGGGCTAAGAGTGTTTGTTTGGCCCAACAATTATCCACTAGTTGTCTTGTCTCATTAAGAGACTAACTATGGGATTTATTTCATTCTAATCACACCTTTCGCACATATGATCATGGCACGTATGTTTTAATCGCCTTGATATATATTAAACTGTTATTTTCAATTTATCATTTATTTTTAAATTACTAAATTTCTTAGGTGCTGCACCTCCTCTCCAGAGTTTGCCAACTAAGCCGTAGAGTCGAGCACGCCCGTAGCCTGGAGTACTCCCTCAACGGGCTCACGAGGATGGGGGTCCGAGGAAATGGAGACAATCTTTGAACAGGACAAGCCCTCAAGTCCCAAGCACTAAGCAAACAGGCGGGGCAAGCGCAACAAAAACCACGCCGAATTGCTGGCTTATAACCCACGACAAGCCCAGCAAGCACAAGGCACGCACAGACTGTAGAGAGGGCCATTCGGTATAGAAACGTCGCTCTGCTAATAATTGATAGATCGTCGATCAATCGATTATTAGACAGACACGACCCTCCTGGCACCACCGCCAGGACGCAGCCACGAAGGTGTCACCTTCAGTAACTAAACGCAGCGAGGTAACTTGCCGTGTTCCCCACCTGAAGGTCCTAAGGGCAAGCCTGCCCTAGGGCACACGCCGACACCCTAACTAGGGCCACGGAAACACCCAAGGCAACACAAGTATTGTCACCCCCCCCCCCCTGGCCGTCACGATACCATCTCAACGGGGAAGGGCACCGCGACAACAACCCTATAGCAATGGGGCAGAGTGTCGCGACAGCAAAGCGTCGCGACAAGTTCGTGTCTGACCGGGCAGACGCCTCTTCTGGTGTCGCAATAGGCACCATGGTTGCGACACCAGTAGATAGATTGACCCACGAGATGCTCCATCCCGGGGCCACCCACACACTACAAACACACCACACGATGGCGAGGGGAGCATAGAAAAGCAATAAATGCTATCTACAAACAACGAGGGGCTCCCAATCCACCCAGATCGAGAAGGGTTCAAGCAATCCCTATCTTAAACGAAGAAACGAACCCATTAGGGCCCTTCAGGATGGATTGGGCACCTCCTCCTCGCTCCACGCAAGCTCCACAATGCCCAGAACACAACCATGGCCCTCCTCCTTGCCTAAAACACACAAAGGGGAAGAGAGGGAGGTGGAGCTCCAATGCGACGGGTCAACGCACCGCAACAAGAACGCATCCCCCAGGGACTCCACGACAACCCGACAGGTCGTACTGATATGCTTGCCACCCTGACAGGCGTCAGATGACTGAAGAGACGGAACATTGTCACAACCCGTTGACCAGGTGCGACACAAAGACACGATGGGAAAGCCGGGCATGACAAGAGCACGACACACAAGCTGGTCGCGACAACAATGACTGTCGCGTCGGACACCCATGACGTGACACTAACATGTCGCCCAACCCAGATGCATTAGTGGCTAGTCATCCAAGACACCGAACAGAAAGTCGGGAAGCTGGGTATTACATTCTACCCCCCTTAAAACAATTTCATTCTCAAAATTTGTGCAAGCCCTAAAAGATTCTGAGGGACGAAATAGAATCCGCGAGCTAACGCAAGAGCAGGGGTGGAGAAGCCATAAGTCTCACCACGACCTCCTCATGGCAACAACCGCACCGCCAAATGCATGTGGAGCACACGAAGCGTGGGTGCGAAGAGCCACTAAGTCTCACCACGACCTCCTCGTGGTAGCAACCACACCGCCAAATGCGCATAGACCATACAAAGCCGCAAAACCAATGGCTCACACAACGAGCTCCAAACACACGGGGAGCACGCAACCGAAAACCCCACGGCTTACTCCAGCCACATGTGAGGCATCCAAATGGAACGACAACCCCACAGGTGCAGAGCAATGCCAAAAACGACCTGAACATCAGAAAATGCCACTCGAAAACCGCATGACTGCAGCCACCTACAGACCCCGCTGTTGGGACCAACCGATTAGCACTTTGTCACCAGCGAAACCCGACAGAGGATGCAGTTGCCGACAGCAACATGGGAAACGCTGGTCAGCCACCAACTTTGTCACCAGCAAAACCCGATAGAGGACGCATGCCGATAGAAACTCGGAAAAATGCCTTAGATCCAAGCACAACACTCATGAGAATAGCCTCACGCTACTAGCAGCAGCTAGCATTCGTCACCAGCCTAACTGAAAATCCACGAGAACGATGAGAACTAGATCAACATCATGCTCGTGGAGAATCCTCAACACACAGAACAGCATCCACCACCACCACTAGGTCTCACCCAGACCTTCCTCACGGTCAGACAAGGACACCAAACGCATGTAGAGGAACCTCAACTTGCAAAAATGACATCCACTGCCACCACTAGGTCTCACCCAGACCTTCCTCGTGGTTCGAAAAGGACACCAAACGCATGCAGAGAAACAAAATTGGGAAACTACACACTTCACAACACGACACATCACAATGGAAGCAAGGAAGACGTATGAGGTTAAGTCGAAACCGAGCACCTCACAACATCGACAAACCACGTGGTCAAGTACTAGCAAGCCAATAGGCCTCATTGTCGCTAGATGAACCGACAGGAGACTCCGCCATCGGCCTCCAAACTCACCAACACCACGCACAACTGGAGAATCAACAAAGAGTTGGCAGTACACTCGCCACGCGCACACAGAGCACAATGCGGGCACCAACATACCAACCACTAAAAAGGCGCACAACCACATGGGAACCGAAACAACCATAGAGGTTGAGGACAGCACGTCGACCTTAGAGGGACCCAAACTGAAGCAGGGTACCACAACCGAACACACTCGCTCCGAAAGAGAAAGGGAAAATCCGGACACAAGCCACAACCAAAGCCTAGCATACCACCGATAGGGCTACCTAGGCAAAGCAAAGCAGCCACCCCACAGCGGTAATGGTACAAACATAAGGCATAGACCAGCACAAAGTGTCTCAGAGGTGGAAAGCTTAAAGCCTCCAACACCAAGCAAACATGTGAAATGACACACAAAGCTCATGATCAGGGCACACAACACAACACACTGTGCTATCACAAGCACAGGGAGCCACCCAAGGTACAACACAATGTGCCAAGGCTCTAAATGGCACAAAGCTGAAATACTCAAGCACAAGCATATGGTGCTACCAAGAACACCAAAATTAAGCAAAGTGTTGTTGGGTTACAATGTGTATGATGATGATTGTGCTTAAATGTTTTTGATGATGCTTGACATAATTGATGTTGCAAACATGATATAGACATGATCAAGACATGAAAGATAAAATAAAATTGACTCTATAACATCTATGCATTCATGATGTCTCACTTGGAATGTCTTTCATGTAGGTGAGAATGAACACACAAGGCAAGTTACAAAATCCAAGTGCAAAAGACTGGAAATACACATCAAAGTGTTCACTTGTCGATAGCCAAGAAGCCATGTGTCGACAGATAGACAAGACAACAACAAACAAGCTACTGGAAACACATAAAAAAGTAGTAGCTGTCGACATATAAAGTGTACCTGTCGATAGATAAGACTTGCATGTCGACAGCCAGAAGCCGCCTGTCGACAGCCCTAGTATTCCAGTGACCAACATGGTTCTGGAAGCCAGTTTCCAACAGTAACTGTCGACAGCTATAGTGTACCTATCGACAGCCGCATGATAAGTCACAACGTGTGACCGACATGTGATCTGTATTAGGGTGTTCCCTTTTGACACTACTCTCCAAACTTGAACACCACTATATATAGATCATATGGAGTTATTTTCGCAGCAAGAAGCCTCCACACCAAAACCCTAAGCAATGATCAAGAAGAAGGTCTTCTTTGTTCTGCTCTGCTTCAACTCTCCTATCTGTCCTAGGAAGATCCATCTTGTACCAGGAGTTGAAGCCGGTTCGTCCTCAAGTCAAGCTTCGTCTTCGTCATCCGATCATCATCAACGTGAAGCTTGAAGTCCTTCTAGACGACCACATCGAGGAGTTCATCTTTGGATTTGATCTTCAACTAAAAACTCCTCTTTCTTTCTACTTTTCATTACTCTGTGTCTGTGGTAGTGGTTTGAGCATTCCTTGTGCTTGATCCACATGTGTGTGGCTGTTCTGAGTGCGTGTTTGCCTCAGACACCATACATGTGTGTTGTTAGGTTGAACTCGCTTCATTAGCAGTTTTTTCGTGTGTGTGTGTGGACGGTGGATGTAGGATACACGAGTTGTGTACTCCAAGCCACCTTAAATCATTGTGTCATGTGGTTTGCATGCTCTTACGTTAGATGTATGGTAGGCATGATTATTTGTGCACACACTTGGGAGACTACTAATTTCCAATCACAATCTGCACACACATCAAAGATCGAATTTGACTCACATCTATTTGAGCTTTTCATTAAGTCAGTGTTAATGTCGAGAAGAAGGGTAAATTGGTTTTATTCGGTAGTAATCTATTCAACCCCTCTTCTAGATTACTGCTTTAGGTGATTCCGTGCACCTTTCAAATGCAACATAGGTGCACTAGTGGCTGAAACAACACGGACTAACAGGAAGGACTCTTCACCAGAGACCCGCCAAAAATCCACATGCGAAGGACCGCAAGCCTAAAGAGCACAACAAGCCACACCGACCCTAGCCCTTGAGACATAAAAATGTGAAGCATCGAAAAATGCTTAAGGTGCAGCATACGCAACCACACCAACAGCTCAAAATGACACAGGGCCCATCGAAGGTGACTCTCAACCAGAGACCCACAAAAGTAGCACATGGAAAGCCACCACCTTCAAGAGCGTAACAACCACATCGGCTCCAAAAAGCACACAAAACACATAGCACCAACTCTGCCTCATGGTGAGCAAAACACCACAGCAACTCTATGGAGTGCAAGAGCAAGAAGCACCACCTCAATCGCGACTGATAGAGAGGCCAAACACAAAAAATGATGACACGAAAAGCATCCATGGCATAAGCTGAGGCACAATTGAGCACACACTGGAATAACGCTTGCACGAGCAAGGCCAATCAGAAAAAACAACGTATGGTAGGCACGATTATTTGTTCACACGCTTGGGAGACTGCTAATTTCCAATCACAATCTGCACACACATCTAAGATCGACTTTGACTCACATCTATTTAAGCTTTTCATTAAGTCGGTGTTAACGTCGAAAAGAAGGATAAATTGGTTTTAACCGGTAGTAATCTATTCAACCCCCCTTCTAGATTACTGCTTTAGGTGATTCCGTGCACCTTTCAATTGGTATCAGAGCGAGGTTTATCCGATTTACAGCTTTAACAATTTGATCTCACGATCAGGAGAGATTTTGTTTAATGGAAACTAACAAGGGATTTATGGCTGAAGGACACTCAGTGTCTAGACCTCCCTTCCTTGATGGCACTAACTACACATATTGGAAAAACCATATGCAGGTCTTTTTGAGAGCTCAAGATTATGAGCTGTGGAAGATCGTTAGCAAGGGTCCATATGAGCTACCCATTGGCGAAGACACTTGGACAAGAGAACAGATCTGTAGAGAAACCTTGAATTGGAGCGCATTGAACATGATGCAATGCGCTGTGCATCCGAAGGAATACTCAAGGGACTTCACATGCAAGTCAGCAAAGGAAATGTAGGACAAGTTAGAACTGATATATGAAGGTACGTCAGAGGTAAGGGAAACTAAAGCTAGCATGCTTGTCTCTAAATATGAAATGTTCAAAATGAAAAATGATGAAACTATTTCAGACATGTTTGCTAGATTCATGATCACTATTAATGGTTTGAAAGGTCTAAAGAAAGAGTACAGTGAGAGTGACTTAGTAAGGTAGATACTTAGGTCTCTTCCATCATCTTGGCATACTAAGGCCACTGTCATTGAGGACTCTAAAGACCTATCAATAATGAAATTGGATGAATTGATAGGATCCCTTATGACTTATGAGATAAATCTAAAAAGAAAAGAAAATGAGGTTAATCCTAGAAAGTCCTTTGCTTTCAACACCTCTAACAAAGGTTCTTCAAGCTCCAAGAAAGAGGTTCAACAAGAAAATAAGGAAACTGATACATCTAGTGAAAGTGAGAATGATGAACTAGAAATGCTCACTAGACAGTTCCAAAAATTCCTCAAGTTCAAAAGGAAAGGATCAGGTAACTTCAAAACTCTTCCAAAAAAAGATTTCTCAAACAAATTTGATTCTAACAAAAAAACCTGACATGATTGTTTGCTATGAGTGCAAGATACAGGGGCACATGAGAGGTGAATGCCCAGATCTTAAGAAGAAGTTGAAAAAGGACAAATCTTCATATAAGAAAGCCAAGGCCATGATGGCAACCTGGAGTAATGAAGATGAAGATGAAGATGAGAATGCTCAACAGAGTTCTGATGATGAAGAAATCCAGTGCTTAATGGCAAGGAGTGAAGACTCCAATGATGTAAACTCTTCTTTTGAAAATTACACTATTCGTGAATGGGAAGAGGCATATACCTTACTGTTTGAAAATTTTTATCAGTATAAATATGAGAATAAAGCAGTGAAAAATAAAATCACCTCACTTGTTAATAGCGCTAACAATGATGAACAAGTTGCAATCCTAACCAAAGAGATAGAGTTACTGAAAAATTGAAAAGGAAAGCCACTTGGTTGAAATGGATTGCATGAAAGAAAAACTCCAAGAAAATGAAAAGGAAAAACAAGTCCTAAATACACTTGCAGAAACCCTTCAAAATGAAAATCATGAGATTAAGAAAAAGATTGAAGAGGTTCAAAAGTAACTAAAATAAAAAATTAAGATCAGCCAAGATTTGTAAAAGGAAAGCAAAATCTTGATGTTGTTTTGGGAGTTAAGACAAACGTAACAAGGCATGGGCTTGGATTTCAAAATGAAAAACAAAAGAAACTTGGAGAAAAATTGATCACATCATTTGTTGATTACAGTCCAAGTACAAGTAAACACGTTCAAGCTAAAAGCAATGAAGTGAAAAATAAACCAAACATTTCAACTGCTCAAAAAGGAAAGACATCTGTCGACAAACCCAAAGTGAACTGTTGACAGGATTGGAAATATGCTGAAAAAGGAAAGTCAACCAAGCAACAAAAAGGTCAAAAGCAATCACAAGTTCAACAAAACAGTAAAAGAAATGCAAAAAGTAAAACTCCATCATGCAATTGTTGTAAAAAACTTGGCCACACTAAAAAACAATGTTGGAATAAATTAAACAAGTTGAAATGCAAATAAGTGTGGATTCCAAAGCGTTTACTTTTGGCATGAATGAAAGATTGGGACGCAAAGTAATTTGGGTACCAAAACCTCTTGTCTGATCCATCTATACAGGAATGCCTAGCAATCCAAAATCAAAACAAATGGTACTTGGACAGTGGTTGCTCGAGGCACATGACAGGCGACAAAGATAAATTTTGTTTGCTGGTGGAAAAAGATGGAGGTCAAGTTGTGTTTGGAGGTAACAATAAGGGCCAAATAATTGGCACAGATAGGGTAGGTAAGTATGCCTCTAACTCAATAGATAATGTGCTTCTAGTTGATGGCCTGAATCACAATCTCCTGAGCATCAGTCAATTGTGTAATAATGGCCATAAAGTCATTTTTGAGTCAGATGCATGCCAAATTATTGATAAAATTTCAGGAGGTGTCAAGTTCTCTGGAAAAAGTGTAAATAACATTTATCTAGTTGATCTAGATGAACTAGAAAACAAAAATTTATGTCTTGCTGCAAATAAGCAGGATGAATTGTCTTTATGGCATCGTAGGCTAGGCCATGCAAGCTACAATGTCTTGCATAAGATCATGAGGATGAAACTAGTAAGTGGACTTCCTGAAATTCATTTCAATAAAAATATGAGTTTTTGTGATGCATGTGCACAGTGAAAACAAACCAGAAAGTCTTTCAAATGTAACTAACCTATAGTCACTACAAAACCTTTTGAAATGTTGCACATGGATCTCTTTGAACATACAAAAACACTTAGTCTCAATGGCAAACATTTTGGGTTTGTCATTATAGATGATTTCTCTAGGTTCATTTGGGTTAAATTCCTAGCTCATAAAAATGAAGTTCTGAAAAAGTTTGAAGAGTTCCTTAACAAATTGAGTATGTGAACATAAACAAAATATGCTCAATTCGTACTGATCATGGGGGAGAGTTTGACAATAATTTATTTTCTGATTTTTGCAGGAACCAAGGTGTTGATCACAAGTTTTCCTCTCCAAGGACTCCAGAACAAAATGGAGTAGTGGAGAAAAAGAATAGAACCAACTCTCAAGGAGTTTTTTGGGCAGAAGTGGTGTACATTGTGCTACATCCTCAATAGAGCCATGGTAAGACCTGTGATGAAGAAAACCCCTTATGAGCTCTTGAAAGGTAAGAAACCTAGTATTGGGTATTTCAAAATCTTTGGCTCCAAAGTTTTTATCCACAACAATGACAAGGTCGAAATATATAAGTTTGAAGCCAAAAGTGATCCAGGTATCTTTCTAAGTTACTCTGAGCACTCTAGAGCCTATAGAGTGTTTAATAATAAAACTAGAACTATGGAAGAGACTCCACATGTTATTTTTAATGAGTCTCAGGCAAAAACTAACAACTCAAATGCTTGCAGGTATGATGATGAAGAAGGAAAAATACTTGAAAAAAGACCAAGAAGAGCCTTTCGACAGACATTAACAAGATCAACAAGATCATCAAAATCTCCAAGATCAAATTCTTCAAGAACAAATTCCCGAAGAGCAAAATCCTCAAGAACAAGTTCAACAGGGTCAGTCCACAATAAGAAATGTAAGGTAAATATCACCCACTTGAGAACGTTATTGGAAATGTAAATGATAGAGTTCACACTAGGTCACACTTTAGACACATTGTCGATGTCACGTCCTGAGAATTACGCAGCAGATAATAATTCGGATAATTCGAGTCAATATCTCGAGACCTGAACAGTCGGCAAATAAGCCTCTAGCTAGAAAGCACTAATTGCGTATCAACACAACATCAGAATAGGGCCCAAATAATGAACTCAACTAATCTTGTATTCAAATCTCAATTCATTGTATTCCAAATGGAAACTAATGTAGGACTAAGACTCAATAAAAACAAATTACATAATACCTCACTTCCTACTACATGAAACTAACACTCAAAACAAACTACTATAATTATACTCATTGTTGGAACGCTCATCA
The DNA here is from genome assembly GCA_014218235.1 of Colocasia esculenta. Classification (NCBI taxonomy): domain Eukaryota; kingdom Viridiplantae; phylum Streptophyta; class Magnoliopsida; order Alismatales; family Araceae; genus Colocasia; species Colocasia esculenta. The sequence goes on along the minus strand of CM024756.1, from coordinate 26,760,264 downwards.
CTGGGACACATTCCCATCCTCGACTTGCTCCTCCCCTTGAATGTCATAATCACCTAAAATGGTTAAAAGTAGGGAATGAGCTAACTAGCCCAGTAGGATTTATATCTCAATATGCGGGCAATGATATAAGTGATTAGCAATTTAGTACTAGGTAAGCACGATGAATGTCATGATATGCAAGTACGAATAAAACTCATTAAAACATCAAACAAGCTAGATAGAGTGATCATGGTAGAGCAAGATCTAGCAAAAGATCACTTTGTACAAGCAAGCAAGATTTTCACTTGATGTCAGTAGCTTTCAAGAACGTAAGATATCACTAATTGCAATAAATGTAGAATGGCCATATCACGCAAGCAAGCAAGCACGGACGAGTACAATCATGTAACACTAATCAGGCACGAGACACTAATGTACACCAAGGAAAGATCCACCTTGAAATGCACACTGGGACACGTGTATGTGGTTATTGTATCTATCATAAAACAAGCAAGTACTTCCAGCGCAGATGCAACGCCAGTAATCATTATACCCCATGGTTTACAGTATATTTATGACTCTCCGTCATTAGGGCTAGACTGGAGCCCTTGGACACTCGTCGTGCCCGGTCAACATCTCATTTCAATTTTAAATGTAGGTACCCACAGTCATTAATAATGGCCAATAAGAGTTTCAATATGTAAGCATGTGTAATGTCATGTTCATGATGATGACGAGAACAAGTAGTAATTAGTGTGAACATGATTCCATGATAACAATGGTCAAGAGATAAATTCGGCAGCATAACAACACAATTTATATTTTAGTTCAAAATTTACATTAATGGCTTGAGTCTAGATTGTAAATCACATTTATGAGAACAAGACGAGAAAGGAAGTGCATGCTATCTCCAGAGAACTTCAACGCCAACTCGGTCTTCATGAGGAAATCCATGAAGTACGAAAATTTACGGAGGTCTTAGAGAAAAGGTCGCTAGTCTACCGATACGGAATGACCGATAGAGAGCTTCCAAATCCCCAAGAAAGCGCTGCCTAGATGTGTAAGTGTGTAATGATGTACGGATATCAATCCACAATCCACCGGTTCAAACTCGCGGAAAGCACTTAACATGATAACATGGGATAAAACTATGCACTTTAACTAACCATGGTTTGCAAGATTTTAAGATAACAATTATCCTTTAAACATGGTAGAACAGTAGGAAGAGTGAATCATAAGTTACATGAATGGTCACACCATTAAGAAAGCAATCAGAATAACGTTCGTGTAATTATAGCTTTTAAATGGGTTAAACACTTTTAAGCCATTAAACAGACCTCAGGAGATGATTAGAACCATGCCACGCAAAACCTACACTTAACATCATGTTAGACAGTTCTCGGGTAAGCCTGTAAATATGCGTCATACACAGTGGACGCGCAGTGCACAGTGAAAACTAGCGAAATAGTGAAGACTCAAAATTGCGCCCACCTTGGTGGCCGTGTTCATGCTTGAATCGCTTCGTGGGATTCAGATGAATTTAATAAAATTTTGGGCAGGAAAACTGCCTGAAATGCGTCGGGGCATACTGCCGCAGTTCAGACAGGCTTCGACTCCCAGGCAGCGCGAAGACCCACGTGTGTCGTTGACTGGTGAGCATGCGAATCGCGTCATACTAGACGGTCGCGATTCACTTAATCATGTCGGCCATGAGCGACGCGATTCCAGACACTTGAAACGCATCGTCTGAACCAGACGTAGTTCAGAGATCAGACCGAAAATGCCGAACCATGCACGAAACTGGTGCTCGATCCATGCAATGCTTATATCTTCTAGATTAGGGCTCTTGGGACAAAAGTCTCAACATGAAAGTTGTAGGGAACATGGAGTAGAAGAGAACTATGATTTTTAAATAATTTAAAATGACATCGAGATGGGTAATAAATCAACATGAACGTAAAAAGTCCCTATCATGTGCGACTATGGCAAAATGATTATAACTCAAGATGTACTCATTGGAATTCGAAGAAACCAATTGGAAATGAAACTAGACTTGATGCTCTACACATTGGTATAAGAGTTGTTAAAGTTTGGCCTAAGAAAACCTACCTTCTGGGTTGAGGAAGTTTCATTCTTCAGAAAAACCCTTGTTCAGACCACTGGTTGAAAAATGCCTAATACTCCGAGTATACTGCATGAAAATTGTGCATTCTAGTTGGGTTAGGAAGTAGACATGACCCTCTTTCATGGGGTATAAGCCTTGCACGGTTTGACCTACCTTTGGTCAACTCCAAGTGGACGGTTTGTGTAGGCCTGAAGCAGACGCGATGGGGAAGAAGAAGGGCTTGGTGTGCTCGGTCCTCTGCTCCCCAGCCACCAAGAGCTCCTCCACACGACCCCAACAAGTTGTGAAACTCATCCCCAAGGGTTTTGGAGAGAGTATTTAAGCATCTATGGCTTTTGGAAGTCAGAATGCAACAAGGAAAGGAGAGTTGCGGTTTTCGCTTGTGTCTTTCCATATTTTGGAGATCTCTCCCTCCATTGGAGAGCCTTGGCCATCAAGCAACCTCCATGGGTGGCTAGGCACGAATTTGGGTTGCCAAGAGTGCATGATTGCCTCCCAATTCTACCCTAATTGCCTCTTTCTAATTTCAGCTTATTTAGGGTTACAAATTTCCATGCATTTTCTTGTTTCATTTGATTTTTTTGGACCAAAAGTTATCCATTGGCCCAATATCGATAATGGGTCATCATTATATAATGTTGGAAGTCTCTCCAACATTTTTATTTAATTTATAGTCGCGTCATATTTCCGTGTTAATGGTTTTCCGACCTAGTTTCCCTATTTGGATAACTTGTCACAATGTGACGTACACTTGGTCAATCAGATTTTTCTTTGTGCGAGTTTCTTCGTGAGACATTTAGGAATAATATTTGGGGTTGATTTATAATTTTCATAGAATTTTTCCAATGTGTTCTTGCACATACGATAATGGTACGTATGTTTTAAATATTCTGATATTATGGAAATCATTTCTTTCCATTTATTTAAAATTTATATGTAATTAAATTTTTCGCGGTGCTACACCCTCCCCCACTTAAGAGATTTTGGTCCCCAAATTCATGGATAGAAATTTATGGTACAAGCGAGGTGTACTTACTTGCTAATAGCTCCGGATATTTTTTGCGCATAGCTTACTTGGTTTCCCACGTTACATCCTTTTCTCTGCGGTGATTCCATCTCACTCTTACTAGTTGGATGACCTTGTTCCTTAATTGACGTAGTTCTTGGTCCATGATCTTAATTGACCTTTCTTGATAAGTTCTGTCTTTGTTGAACTCCAAAAGTTCATATTCTATAACATGATACGGATCTCGTACATACTTCTTCAACATGGATGTATGGAACATTGTGTATTCCATCCATTTGTGGTGGTAATGCCAGACGGTATGCAACTTCACCGACTCTCTCGTGGATTTTGAAAGGCTCGACGAACCTTGGTGACAACTTGCCTTTAATGCCAAACCGCCTGATCCCACGTCCGGGTGACACTTTCAAGAATATATGATCACCAACCTGAAACTCCAGGTCTCTTCTTCTATTATCTAAATATGACTTTTGTCTTTGCTGCGCCACTGCCATTCTTTCCTTAATAAGCTTCACTTTTTCTGTGGTTTCCCTGATTATCTCTGGTCCTAGCATTTATTTTTCACCAACTTCATACTAGCATATTGGAGATCGGCAACTCCTGCCATAAAGTGCTTCGAATGATGCCATTTGAATACTAGCTTCGTAGCTATTATTGTAGGCAAACTCCACAAGAGGTAAGTGTTCATGCCAACTACCTCCAAAATCTAGGACACAAGCTCTAAGCATATCTTCAATCACCTGATTGGTTCTTTCCGTCTGACCATCAGTCTGCAAATGGAAAGTTGTGCTAAAGTTTAGTTTAGATCCCAAGGAATAGTGCAGTCCTTTCCAAAAGTAGGATGTAAACCTAGGTCTCTACTAGACATGATAGACACCGGTACTCCATGTAATCTGGCTATTTCCTTCACATACAATGCATCCAGAACATCTACCGACCACTTATTCTTTATTAGTAAAAAGTGAGTGGACTTAGTTAAGCGGTCAACTATTATCCATATGCCATCGAATTTGCCTCTAGATTTAGGTAGTCTGAAAATAAAGTCCATCCCTATACCTTCCCATTTCCATGCTGGGATTTCTAGGGGTTTAAGCTTACCTGCAGGTCGCAAGTGTTCCGCCTTGATCTTTTGACATGTTATGCATTGAGCGACATATTCCGCCACCTCCCTCTTCATATTTGGCCACCAAAAGCTTCTTTTCAGATCCTGATACATTTTAGTAGTTCCAAGATGAATGGTATACCTGGTCTTGTGAGCCTCATCCATAATCATCTTCTTTGTCTCTGCATGGTCCAGTACACATACTCGATCCCAGAACAATAGTCTTCCATCTTCAGTTAACGAGAAATCCGGCCTCTTCTCCAGATTAACCTTAATCTCCACAAGCACTGGGTCATTGTCTTGGAGTGCTACGATGTCCTCCAATAGTATAGGTTGTGTTCTAACACTAATTGTTGGGAGACAACAACGGACAGTACTTAGACCAGCAACAACTCTCTCACACTACTCACTCGTAAATACCAGAGAGAGATAGAAGGAGGAAAGAAGAAGAACACAGGAACACCAGATTTTACGTGGTTTGGAGGCAAGAAGCCTTCCTACGTCCACGGCCACAGCAGCTTTCAATACTTCTTCTCCAAGAAATACACTCACATCCAAAGAGGACAAAACCCCCCTTTATATACTAGGAGAAAAGGGCGCCACAATCGAGACACACAAGGGCAAAAGGGTCCTTTCTCTGAATCGCCTCAGAACTGCAAAGTCCTGTCCTGGCAAGAGGGAGTCGAATGCTTCATATTTGACATTCGACTGCATGAGTCGAATCCTTCATGCTGACATTCGACTGCATGAGTCGAATCATTCACATCTGACATTCGACTGCATGAGTCGAATCATTCACTCTGACATTCGACTGCATGAGTTGAATCGTTCAATCGACTGCTTCAATTCTGACTTCGGCTGTGGTAGTCGAATGCTGAGTCCGCCTGCAACACTTAGTCAAAATTTTTCTTCTGGGGGCGCTGCCCCCGGAGACCCCCGCAATGAGATATGCTTCAGAGTTCGGGCTCCACATTCTAACAATCTCCCACTTGGAGTCAGAACTCCAAACAATATCAAGCACCTCCTCCTCAAAGTAGCAAAAGAGCAGCTAGCTGTGGCATCCCTCCATCATCATTCATGGAGACCAACTGAAGCTTGACATAGCTTCAGTTTGTCTCTTGTGACCACCTTGGTTAACATGTCTGCAGGATTTTCTGACCCTCTATCTTCTCAAGCAAAAGTGTACCATCTTCAATCAACCAACGAATAAAGTGATACTTCAGCTGTATATGCTTCGTCCTTGCATGGAAGACAGGGTTCTTGGCAAGATGAATGGCACTTTGACTGTCACAAAACAGCACACTGTTGTTTAGTTTCTTGCCCAACTCCTTCAGAAAACTTTTCAGCCACACCATCTCTTTGCTGGCTTCGGAGACAGCAACATACTCTGCTTCTGTGGTTGAAAGAGCAACAACTTTCTGAAGTTGTGAAACCCAGCTCACTGCAGTCCCACCCAAAGTGTACACATAACCAGTGGTGCTTCTCCTTGTGTCCAGATCACCACCAAGATCTGCATCAACAAAACCTTGCAAAATAGCATCACCTTTTCTGAAACAAAGACATTTATCTGAAGTGCCTTTTAGATATCTCAAAATCCATTTTACTACCTCCCAGTGTTGTTTTCCCGGATCTGCCATATATCTGCACACAACTCCCACTGCATGTGCTATATCCGGCCTGGTACAAACCATAGCATACATCAGACTTCCCACAGCTAATGCATAAGGGATTTTCTTCATGGACTCACATTCAGAGTTCGGGCTCCACATTCTAACACTAATAATAAGGCATCCCTTTTTCTTGATATCAGCATCAATATTTAACTTGGAAAATTCTTCTAATAGTCTCCATTCTCCCACCATTAGACTTGACAATGTGATCATTGGCTTTATACTTAGAGCATCTGCCACAACATTTGCTTTACCTAGATGATATTGGATAGTGAAGTCAAAGTCTTCGAGATACTCAAACCACCTCCGCTGTCTCATGTTCAAGTCCTGTGAGAAAACAGATACTTCAAGCTTTATGGTCAGAAAATACAATGAACTTCTCACCATATAGGTAATGACGTCATATCTTCAAGGCGAAGACTACAACAGCTAGCTCCAGATCATGTACAAGATAATTATCCTCATGCTTCTTCAATTGTCTGGACGCATAGCATATGACTTTCCCATTTTGCATCAGTACACAACCTTGGCCGATCCCAGATGCATCAGCGTATACTTCAAAACTACCCCTGGCAACTGGCAACGTCAGTACAGGTGCTGAGGTGAGGTGCTCTTTCAATGCCCTGAAACTTTCTTCACATTCATCAGTCCATGCAAATGGATTCTCGTTCCTGGTAAGCCTGGTCAATGGTATAGCTATCTTTGAGAAATCTTTAATAAATTGACGATAATATCCAACTAAACCCAGAAAGCTTCTGATCTCCGATACAGTTGTCGGCCTTGTCCAGTTCTTTACTGCTTCTACCTTGGATGGATCTACAGAGATTCCCTCCTTGGATATGATGTAGCCAAGGAAAGACACTTCCTCCATCCAGAACTCACACTTACTAAGTTTTGCATAGAATTGATTATCTCTAAGCACTTGCAGAGCAACCTTCAAGTGTTCCTCATGTTCTTCTTGGACTTAGAGTAAATAAGGATGTCATCAATGAACACCACTACAAACTAGTCCAAGTATGGCCCATAAATATTGTTCATGAGTTGCATGAAAGGCGCTGGAGCATTTGTTAAACCAAACGGCATGACCACGAACTCATAGTGACCATATCTACTCCGGAATGCAGACTTGTGAATATCCTCTTCATTTATTTTTAGTTGATGGTAGCCTGATCTTAGATCTATCTTGGACAAATATTGTGCACCGGAGATCTGGTCAAACAGCTCATCGATGCGGGGTAGTGGATACTTATTCTTTATTGTCAACTGGTTTAACTAATGGTAATCAATGCATAGCTTCATTGTCCCGTCCTTTTTCCTGACAAATAGCACTGGCGCTCCCAAAGGGGATGTGCTAGGCCTGATAAAACCCTGATCTAGCAATTCTTGGATCTGTCTCTTGAACTCCTGCAATTCAACAGGGGACATGCGATATGGAGCTTTTGAAATAGGGGCTACCCCAGGAAGTAACTCGATGGTGAAGTTTACCTCCCGCTCAGGTGGTATACTAGGTAGTTCTTCTGGGAATACATCAGGATAGTCTTTGGCTATGGGAATGTCTTCTAGGGTTGGTTTCTTCTTCTCAGTCGCCATGACCGAAACTAGGAAAGCATCAAAACCCTGGTTGATCAGCTTGGAAGCCTTTAGAGAGGATATCAAGATAGGGTGTTTATGATAACGGGTGCCAAGAAGTGAAAAAGTTGGAAGATTTGGACTTTTAAAGGTCACCCTTCGATGGCGACAGTTTACATCGGCATCATATTCAATTAGCCAAACGACACCCAAAATGGCATCATAACCCTTCATGTCTATACAGATGAGGTCGACAGGGAGATTGTGTCATCCAATTATAGTTTCACATTTTGGTAGGTAGTGAGTGAGTTTAGATTCTGAGCCAAGGGGAGAGGCTACAGTGATCTTGGATTTTAGAGGTACAGGTTTGACAGGTAGAGTTGCATCAAATGTGGTGGAAATAAATGAATATGCAGCTCCAGTATCAATAAGCACAAAAGCAGGTTGAGAGTGTATGGAAATGGTACCTTCCGCCATACCCCCTTCCTCGGGTAGGTTAGCTTCAACAACGGCATTAAGGCGTCCCTGACGCCGTAGTACGTTCTGGGTCTTGCCTGGCTAGTCCTTCAGCATTGGACAGTCAGGGATACGGTGGTCACGACCACCACATCTTAAGTACGCCCCAAGCTTCTTCCAGCATTCCTCAGTTCGGTACCCTGGTTTATCACATAACTTACAGTTCTCAGCAAACTGCCTTCCTTCTACATTAACCTTCTTGTCTATAGTATTGTCTCTTCCAGCATTTGGCCTCTTGTTGTTGTTATTGTTGTGTTACGGAAAGTTGGAGCAATATTAGGTGCTCCCTTCTTGACGAAGACTGGCTTTGAGTTGTCCTTGCCTCTCATTCCTTCTACTTTCGCCATCGTGTCCTCTCCCAGCTGGGCTCTTTGGACCATCTCAGTGTAAGTATGAATGTTGTGATGTCCGAGCTTCTCAATGAACATGGGCCTGAGCCCATCCATGAACTAGTTAGCCTTTAGTCTTTATGTGCCCACCAGATGTGGGGCATACACAGCCAGACGCGTGAACTGAGCCTCATACTCAGCCACGAACATTCCTTTCTGCTTCAGTGCGGCAATTCCGCCGCCTTCTTTTCCTTAACTCTTTTCGAGAAATATTTTCCTCGAAATATCTCCAGGAATCCAACCCATTCTAGTTCAAAAACATTAGGCAGATGGGCGATGTGGCCTTCCACCATGCTCGGGCATCTTCGTGAATTGAAAAGTGGCAAGTATCACCTTCTCCCTATTAGTGCATTGCATTACCTGGAAAATTCTTTCTATTTCCTCTTGCCAATTCTCTGCCTCATCTGGGTCTGGTGATCTAGAAAAATGAGGAGGGTTCAAACTCCTAAAGTTACGGTGCAGATCACCCACTCCATTCCTAACTGCAGCAGCCTGATTTCCAGCCTGAATCACATTTTGCAGGGCCTGTGTGAGTCCTGCCACTGTTTCTTGCATAGCTTGCCATTGGTTGCGAGCCATTATGGTTGAGTGTAAGAGTTATGAGGGTTCCTGAGAAAAGGATAGAAACCAATTAATGTCGCTTGATACATTATGAAAGTCAATGGGTAGGGGTGTGTTGTTCATTCTAACATATTCCCAGTCTCTACCCATTCTTACCATGTACTATATTTACTATTCATGACGTAAGTTTCTAATGTTTCGCTTAAACCTAGGACTTAATATTCCTATTGTTTCCTAGGCTCTAATACTACTAAACTGTCACGTCCTGAGAATTTCGCAGCGAATAATGATTCAGATAATTCAAGTCGATATCCCAAGACTTGAATAGTCAGAAAATAAGCCTCTAGCTAGCAAGCACTAATTGCGTATCAACACAACATCAGAATAGGTCCCAAATAATGAACTCAACTAATCTTGTATTCAAATCTCAACTTATTGTATTCCAAATGGAAACTAATACTGGTCTATGACTCAATAAAAACAAATTACATAATACCTCACTTCCTACTACATGAAACTCACACTCAAAACAAACTACTATAACTAGACTCATTGTTAGAATGCTCATCACTCGGACGCATTCCCATCCTCGACATGCTCCTCCTCTTTATTGTCAGAATCACCTGGAATGGTTAAAAGTAGGGAATGAGAAAACTAGCCCAGTAGGATTTATATCTCAATGTGAAGGCAATGATATAAGTGATTAGCAATTTGAACTAGGTAAGCACGATGAATGTCATGATATGCAAGTACGAATAAAACTCATTAAAACATCAAACAAGCTAGATAGAGTGATCATGATAGAGCAAGATCTAGAAGGATATAATAAGATAGAAGTAGCAATAGATCACTTTGTACAAGCAAGCAAGATTTTCACTTGATGTCAGTAGCTTTCAAGAACGCAATATATCACTAATTGCAATAAATGCAGGATGGCCATATCACGCAAGCAAGCAAGCACGCACGAGCACGATCATGCAACACTAATCAGGAATGAGACACTAATATACACCAAGGAAAGATCCACCTTGAAATGCACACTAGGACACGTGTATATGTTTATTGTATCTATCATTCAACAAGCAAGTACTCCCAGTGCAGATGCAACGCCAGTAATCATTATACCCCATGGTTTATAGTATATTTATGACTCTCCATCATTGGGGCTAGATTGGAGCCCTTGGACACTCGCCGTGCCCGGTCAGCATTTCATTTCAATTTTAAATGTAGATACCCACAGTCATTAATAATGGCCAATAAGAGTTTCAATATGTAAACATGTGTAATGTCATGTTCATGATGATGACGAGAACAAGTACTAATTAGTGTGAACATGATTCCCTGATAACAATGGTCAAGACATAAATTTGGCAGCATAATGGCACAATTTATATTTTAGTTCAATCTTTACATTAATGGCTTGAGTCTAGATTGTAAATCACACTCACGAGAACTAGATGAGAAAGGAAGTGCACTCTATCTCTAGAGAACTTTAACGGTACAACAAACTCGGTCTTTATGAGGGAATCCATGAAGTACGTAGATTTACAGAGGTCTTAGAGAAATGGTCGCTAGTCTACGGAGATGGAATGACCGATAGAGAGCTTCCAAATCCCCAAGAAAGGGCTGTCTAGATGTGCAAATGTGTAGTGATGTATGCATCTCAATCCACAATCCACTGTTTTCAAACTCTCGTAAAGCACTTAACATGATAACATGGGATAAAACTATGCACTTTAACTAATCATGGTTTGCAAGATTTTAAGATAACAATTATCCTTTAAACATGGTAGAACAGTAGGAAGAGTGAATCACAAGTTACATGAATGGTCATACCATTAAGAAAGCAATTAGAATAACATTCGTGTAATTATAGCTTTTAAATGGGTTAAACACTTTTAAGACATTAAACACACCTCATGGGATGATTAGAACCATGCCATGCAAAACGCACACTTAACACCATGTTAAACAGTTCTCGGGTAAGCCTGTAAATATTCATCCTACACAGTGGACGCACAGTGCACAGTGAAAACAAGCGAAACAGTGAAGACTCAAAATCGCATCCACCTTGGTGGCCATGTTCATGCTTGAATCGTGTCGGGGGATCTGGATGCGTTTAAGAAAATTTATTTAATAAAACCTTGGGCGGGAAAACCGCCTGAAACGCATTGGGGCATACCCTGCGGTTCAGATAGGCTCTGACTCCCAGGCGGCGCGATGACCCACGCACGCCGTTGACTGGTCAGCGCGAGAATCACGTCATACCAGATGGTTGTGATTCACTTAATCGTGTCAGCCTCGAGCGAAGCGATTCCAGATGCTTAAAATGCGTCGTCTGAACTGGACGCAGTTTAGAAATCAGACCGAAAACGTCGAACCATGCAGGAAACTAGTGCTCGGTCCATGCAATGCCTATATCTTCTAAATTAGGGCTCTTGGGACAAAAGTCTCAACATGAAAGTTGTAGGGAACATGGAGTAGAAGGAATTATAATTTTTAAATAATTTAAAGCGACCTTGAGATGTGTGATAAATCAACATGAACGTAAAAAGTCCCTATCATGTGCGACTATGGTAAAATGACTATAACTCAAGATGTACTCATTGGAATTCGACGAAACCAATTGGAAATGAAACTAGACTTGATGCTCTACACATTGGTATAAGAGTTGTTAAAGTTTGGCCTGAGAAAGCCTACCTTCTAGGTTGAGGATGTTTTGTTCTTCAGAAAAACCCTTGTTCAGACCACTGGTTGAAAAATGCCTAATACTCCGAGTATACTGCATGAAAATTGTGCATTCCAGTTGGGTTAGGAAGTAGACTTGACCCTAGTTCAAGGGGTATAAGCCTTGCACAATGGGATTTAGGTTTGACCTACCTTTGTTCGACTCCAAGTGGACGGTTTGTGCAGGCCTAAAGCAGATGCGATGAGGAAGAAGAAGGGCTTGGTGTGCTCGGTCCTCTGCTCTCCATCTGCCAAGAGCTCCTCCACACGACCCCAACAAATTGTGAAACTTGTCCCCAAGGGTTTTGGAGAGAGTATTTAAACATCTATGGCTTTTGGAAGTCATAATGCAACAAGGAAAGGAGAGTTGCGGTTTTAGCTTGTGTCTTTCCATATTTTGAAGATCTCTCCCTCCAATGGAGAGTCTTGGCCATCAAGCAACCTCCATGGGTGGCTAGGCATGAATTTGGGTTGCCAAGAGTGCATGATTGTCTCCCATTTCTACCCTAATTGCCTCTTTCTAATTTCAGATTATGTAGGGTTACGAATTTCCATGCATTTTCTTGTTTTATTTGGTTTTTGCACCAAAAATTATCCATTGGCCCAATATCGATAATGGGTCAATAATATATAATGTTGGAAGTCTCTCCAACATTTTTATTTAATATATGGTCACGTCGTATTTTCGTGTTAACGATTTTCTGACCTAGTTTCCTTATTTGGATAACTTGTCACAATGTGACGTACACTTGGTCAATCGGATTTTTCGTTGCGCGAGTTTCTTCATGAAGAATTTAGGAATAATGTTTGGGGTTGATTTATAATTTTCATGTAATTTTTCCGATGTGTTCTTGCACATACGATAATGGTACGTATGTTTAAATATTTTGATATTATGGAAATTATTTATTCCCATTTATTTAAAGTTTTATGTAATTAAATTTCCCTGGGTGCTACAGTTGAACATGATCATCTAGCATTTATTTCTCAAGTGGAACCAAAAATGTTGAAGAAGCTTTAAAAGAAAACTCTTGGATTGATGCCATGTATGAAGAACTTGCTTAATTCCAAAGAAACAATGTTTGGAGCTTAGTTCCTAGGACCCCTGAAATCTCAGTAATTGGAACAAGATGGGTATTTAGGAATAAGCTGAATGAAGAGGGTAAAGTGGTTAGAAACAAAGCTCAACTAGTAGCAAAATGGTATAATCAAGAATTTGGAGTAGACTTTGAAGAATCCTTTGCACCGGTAGCTAGGCTTGAGGCAGTTAGAATTTTGTTAGCATATGCATGCTCAAACAAATTCAAACCTTTTCAAATGGATTTTAAAACTACCTTCTTGAATGGTTACATCTAAGAAGAAGTGTATGTTTCTCAACCACCTGGATTTGAGGTTCATGATAAACCTAACAATGTCTACAAATTGCACAAAGCTCTCTATGGTTTGAAACAGGCACCCCGAGCTTGATACGATAGATTGAGCAATTTCTTGGTTAGTAAAAACTACTCCAGAGGTAAAGTGGACCAAACTCTTTTCACTAAATGTGTTCGCAATCATATAATTGTTGTTCAAGTCTATGTGGATGACATTATTTTTGGTTCCACTAACCCCTCACTGTGTGAAGAGTTCTCAAAACACATGCACAGTGAATTTGAGATGAGTTTAATGGGGGAGCTTCAATTCTTTCTTGGCTTGCATGTAAAACAATATGAAGATGGCTTCTTCATCAATCAAGAGAAATATGTCAAGGAGCTACTGAAAAGATTTCAGCTCGAAGAAGCCAAGCCAGCCTCTACACTAATCAGCACAAGTGTAAAATTGGAAAATTATGAAAAAGGTAAAATGGTAGATGCAAAGCAATACGAGGTATGATTGGCTCTCTCCTTTACCTTACTGCAAGTAGGCAAGATATACAGTTTAGTGTTTGCCTTTGTGCTAGATACCAATCTAGTCCAAAGGAAAGCCACTTAATTGTAGTTAAAAGAATTTATCGATATCTCTCAGGGACATGTGATTTGGGTTTATGGTATTGAGGAGGTATGTAACGACCATCTTCATACTGATACGATTATACCAATCTCCATCGGTACAAAGGGCATCATTACAGTGGGATATTAACCTAACACCAAACGATAGGTTGATATATACATGAATAACAAATGAGTACAGCGGGAATAATAGAAATAACTCATCTCATTCTATCATCATCACATCATTCCACAGTCTATATAGTAAATGTAAATAACAAAGTCCAGATTATTACATTTCCAAAATGAAATACATTATGACATTGTCCATATGAATAACATCTTTTCATGCTATGGAAAGAAAATATAACTACGAAGAAATCTTCCACAAGTAGTTACACCTCGCGCTCGGAGATGCTCTTCGTTACGCCCTCCTCAATTATGGGGACACCTGTCTCACCTGTACGTTGAAGCAAGTATGAGTCTAAAAGACCCAGCAAGTAATCTAAGGACACAACCTTACACATATCACACACATGCTAAACTATTAACCAATAAGGAAACACATGCTATCTTTTAAACAATGAACGAATTACATGGCACATGCTTTATCTCACTTTAACAATTAAAAATAAACAACCTATACATGCTAATTAACTTGATTCCTATTGCAAATCATAATTCATATCATTCATATTCTTAACATAATCAAATATCCATGAATGACCTATAGTATGCTTTCTACATACAATGTATATAACATGATTCATGGTCTCATACTTTATTCAAATCGTTGCACAATTATAGAAATTTAAATCATGGAAATGTGTACATGGTAAATAACACTCATAGAATGATATCTAATCATTTTTAGATAAATTCTTAACACTTATTCACATAATTAGCTTGCTATTTTAATGTAAAATTTCCATATTCACATGCTAACACATTCCTACTACACAATCATATATTCACATTACACATTTTCACATAACACTAGTACATGGGTTTTATTAAACTATACAACATAATACTAAACATGATGTCACAATTAATTAAAATTACATTAACACGTATATAATATGAACATATGCATCTTTTACCTTGGTTTTCATATGCATTTACTCTCATATTTACATTCACTTTCATTTACACATGATTTCACACGTTTTTCACATAGTTTTCACTTGCACATTCACTTATCACATGCAACATCCCTTGCAGTTACCATGTGCCCTATTCACATGTCACTTTACTCATTATTCACATTTTACACTTAATTTTACGTGACACATAGTCCTAACTACCATCTAGAGGAACACACACACACACATATCACATAGCACATAGCACATAACACTTCACATAACACACACCCGCCACCTAGGCAAACTAGTGACGAATCTTGGTAAACTGTGCAGACCGGGAGAAGCCCTCTCCACCATATCCAGTGGTACTTGTCCACCTCTAGGATTTCATCCTAATGCCCTTAGGATAACACTTATATGTTGAGCCTTCCCATAGGGACTTTACTACAGTACGACTCTCAGACCTCTATGGTAGTAGATATCGGCCAATTTTTACACATTGTCACCTTGTCACATGTTTCATTCATTCACACACACATTTTAAACTCATTTACATACACTTTAACATAATTACACATGGTTCAGTTTACAGTACATGATGCTTCTGTTCACAGTGATAATCAAATTATAAAAAAAAAATCCTAATCATGCTGCTAATCCTTCAATTTCACAGAATTAAACATAAAGAAGCTTATCATGATCAATTTCCATTGTTAAACTAGTAGTAGTATCCACTGTTATCAAAATAGGACAAAACTTTATCATAGGCATTAAACAGTTAACATGTCACATGCTAAATTTTTTGGATCTGTAAAATTGATTTTAACAATTAAAGTAGATCTCATGCAGATTTATCGAGAATTTCATTTAAAAATGGTACACAGTAAAATAGTCGTACCTAATAGTTCAAAAATCTGAAAATAGTCCTCTTATGATCATGGAAAAATGTGAAACCCTAATATGCAACAGATCAATTTTTTCAGAATTTATCATGGTCAATTCATGCTTATTATCCAATTTCAGAAATTTTAACAAATGTAACTATTTACAGAAATTTGGCATAAACTCATGAGTTGTCCTACTGACTGTGCTTGACCACATATGAACTTTATAGCATGCACTTATACTCAGAAATCCGACAAACATATCATAGTAATCAAAAGAACCTTTCTGTAAAAACCTGAAGAACTTGGCGGCACAGAGGTTGCCCCCAACAGGAGTTAACGGCACAATATGTTGCCGCTAACATGAGAACTTGGCGGCACACAAGTGGCTGCCAACCTGCCATCTACAAAAGTGCAGACTGAGCGCACAAACACAGAAGAATTTGGGGGTTCTAGAACACGAGATAAATTCAAGAAAAATCCTAGGACCTAGAGGACATGTGTAGGGATGATATCCTTCAATTACTTGCCTACAAATAAATCTATGAAGGTCTAAATTCGTCGGTGAAGCCCTCCTCGGCCAAGCAAGGAAGGTGCACAAACTCTTGCCAGATTTGGTCCTTTTGCTGATGTAGATCGATCCTCGGAGTTGGGGATGCTTTCTCAATGTTTGGTGTATCATCCAGTTGATGCAGATCGCCAGAAGACTCCTCCAATCGACAGATCAAGCTCGCCAAAGATCAGCTTTTCTCCACAGAAGCCCTAGCTTTCCCTTGAGTGAAAAAGACCTAATCTCGCGAAAAACAAGTGTTTTGATAGGCTAAAGGGGTCAAAGTACGCATTAGGTTAAGTCCCCTACCATTAGAGCTAGGTTTCCTAAACAAGAACCGGAAGAAACACAACCATTTCCAGATCTAAAATCGTAGCAAAACTGCGAAATAAACATCAACATTTGCTGCCGCTAATAGTGAGTCAGTGTCCATCGTTCTGGATGTCAACTTCTTCTGGCCATGCAGTCAACAACATGCATGTTGCCGTCAACATGCAATTAACGTCAGATTGTGTTGACGTCAACTGGCATTTTGGCCAGAACACAGAAATACATCAAAACAAATATACATATACACCATAAACAATTTAATGTGTACAGAAAATAGATAGATATCATATGCACGGAATAAATATGCATATATATATATGCATATATATGCAGATGAGTAAATAATTATAGTATGCACAAAATTAATACACACACTATGTACATAAACAAGTAAATACCACATGCACAGAATAAAAAATGAAAAAAAATCGAGGGTCTTACACTCTCCCCCCTTGAAAGGGATCTTCGTCCTTGAAAATCGGATCGAGTACCTATGGTGACATCGTCAGCATCTCTAGCTAACACATTCTCCCTGGCCGGTGCTTGTGGTCTTGCTGCTTGCTTCTTTGTTGCTATTGCTAGAACACCTCATGGAACGAACTTCTTCAGCCTCGGGCACTCTCTGATCCGATGATCTTTGCTGCCACACTTGAGACATCTTCCTGCCTTTAACCAACACAAGTCTCTGCCATGACGTTTGCCGCATTGCACACACTCAGGCTTCTCTCCCTGGTACGATTCCACCCTACTCTCCTGCCTTCTCACTGCACTGAGTGCCTTGTCCAAAGTGCGGGGGTCAGAGCCTAAACGTTTAGCTCTCAATGATGGTTTGAGCCCCTTCACGAACTTCTTCACTTTGCGACTCTACTCATACCTCCTAACCTTAGCACCACGTCTACCACGGCTCGCCATAGTCTGCGAAATATATAACTTAGTTAGAATCTAAGTTACTAAATCCTAACTGTTTTCTTAACTATCTTTCATTCATTATTAGATACTTTCCACATATATGGACGAATTCTATAAAGACTTTGCAATATTGTGAAGATGATGGCATATTCATGTACAATCTCAACCTTGAGGCTCTGATACCATCTCTGTAACGACCCTCTTCATACCAGTATGATTATACCAATCCCTGTCGGGACAAAGGGCGTCATTACAGTGAGATATTAACCCAACACCAAACGATAGGTTGATATGTACATGAATAACAAAAGAGTACAGCGGGAATAAAAGAAATAACACATCTCATTCCATCATCGTCACATCATTCCATAGATAGCAAATGTAAATAACAAAGTCCACTTTATTACATTTCCAAAATGAAATACATTATGACATTGTCCATATGAATAACATCTTTTCATACTATAGAAAGAAAATATAACTATGAAGAAATCTTCCACAAGTAGTTACTCCTCGCGCTCGGAGACGCTCTTCGTTATGCCCTCCTCAAGTACGGGGACACCTGTCTCACCTGTATGCCGAAGCAAGTATGAGTCTAAAAGACCCAGCAAGCAATCTAAGGACACAACCTTACATATATCACACACATGCTAAACTATTAACCAATAAGGAAACACATGCTATCTTTTAAACAATGAACGAATTACATGGCACATGCTTTATCGCACTTTAACAATTAAACATAAACAACCTATACATGTTTTCTATGCATGCTAATTAACTCGATTCCTATTGCAAATCATAATTCATACCATTCATATTCTTAACATAATCAAATATCCATGAATGACCTATAACATGATTTCTACATACAATATATATAACATGATTCATGGTCTCAATATTTATTCAAATCGTTGCACATTTATACAAATTTAAATCATGGAAATGTGTACATGGTAAATGACACCACTAGCATTATAACTAATCATTTTCACATACATTCTTAACACTTATTCAAATAATTAGCTTGCTGTTTTAATGTAAAATTTTCATATTCACATGCTAACACATTCCTACTACACAATCATATATTCACTATTCACATTACACATTTTCACATAACACTAGTACATGGGTTTTATTAAACTATACAACATAATACTAAACATGATGTCACAATTAATTAAAATTACATTAACACATGTATAATATGAACATTTGCATCTTTTACCTTGGTTTTCATATCCATTTACTCTCACATTTACATTCACTTTCATTTACACATGATTTCACACATTTTTCACATAGTTTTCACTTGCACATTCACTTATCACATGTCACATCCCTTGCACTTACCATGTGCCCTATTCACATGTCACTTTACTAATTATTCACATTTTACACTTAATTTGCCGTGACACATAGTCCTAACTACCATCTATAGGAACACACACACACATATCACATAGCACATAGCACATAACACTTCACATAACACACACCCGCCACCTAGGCAAACTAGTGACGAATCTTGGTAAACTGCGCAGACCGAGAGAAGCCCTCTCCACCCTATCTAGTTGTACTTGTCCACCTCCAGGATTTCATCATAATCCCCTTAGGATAACACTTATATGTTCAGCCTTCCCATAGGGACTATACTACAGTATGGCTCTCAGACCTCTATGGTAGCACTGTCAATATCGGCCAATTTTACACATTATCACCTTGTCACATATTTCATTCATTCACATACACATTTTTAACTCATTTACATGCACTTTAACATAATTACACATGGTTTAGTTTACAGTATATGATGCTTCTGTTCACAGTGATAATCAAATTATAACAAAATTCCTAATCATGCTGCTAATCCTTGAATTTCACACAATTAAACATAAACAAGCTTATCATGATCAATTTCCATTGTTAAACTAATAGCAGTATCCACTGTTATCAAAACAGAACAAACCTTTTATCACAGGCTCTAAACAGTTAACATGTCACATGCTGAATTTTTTGATTTTTCGGATCTATAAAACTAATTTTAACAATTAAAGTAGATCTCATGTAGATTTATCGAGAAATTCATTTAAACATGGTACATAGTAAAACAGTCGTATCTAATAGTTCAAAAACCTAAAAATAGTAATCTTATGATCATGGAAAATTTATGAAACCCTAATATACAACCGATCAAATTATTCAGAATTTATCATGGTCAATTCATGCTTATTATCCAATTTCAGCAATTTTAACAAATGCAACTATTTACAGAAATTCAGCATAAACTCATGAGTTGACCTACTGACTATGCTTGACAACATATAAATTTTACAGCATACACTTATACTAAGAAATCTGACAAACATATCGTAGTAATCAAAATAACATGTCCGTAAAAACCTGAAGAACTTGGCGGCACAGGGGTTGCTGCCAACAGGTGTTAACAGCATAATATGTTGCACTAACATGAGAACTTGGTGGCACACAAGTGGCTGCCAACCTGCCATCTGTAGGAGTGTAGACTGATCGCATAAACACAGGAGAATTTGGGGGTTTTAGGACACGAGATAAATTCCAAAAAATCCTAGGACCTAGAGGACATGTGTAGGGATGATATCCCTCAATTACTAGCCTACAAATAAATCTATGAAGGTCTAAATTCGTCGGTGAATCCCTCCTCGGCCAAGCAAAGAAGGTGCACAAACTCTTGCCAGATCTGGTACTTCTGCTGATGTAGATTGATCCTCGGAGTTGGGGATGCTTCCTCAATGTTTGGTGTATCTTCCAGTCGATACAGATTGCCAGAAGACTCCTCCAATCGACGGATCAAGCTCGCCAAAGATCAGCTTTTCTCCACAGAAGCCGTAGCTTTCCCTTGAGCGAAAGAGACCCAATCTCACCAGAAACTGGTGTTTTTATAGGCTAAAGGGGTCGGAGTACGCATTAGGTTAAGTCCCCTACCATTAGAGCTAGGTTTCTTAAACAAGAACCGGAAGAACCGCAGTCGTTTCCAGATCTGAAATCGCAGCAAAACTAGGAAATAAACGTCAATATTTGCTGCCGCTAATAGGGAGTCAACGTCCATCGATCTGGACAACAACTTCTTCTGGCCATGCAGTCAACGGCATGCATGTTGCCGTCAACATGCAATTAACGACAATTTATGTTGACGTCAACTGGCATTTCGGCCAGAACACAGAAATACATCAAAACAAATGTACATATACACCATAAACAATTTAATGTGTGTAGAAAACAGATAGATATCATATGCACGGAATAAATATGCATATATATGCACATGAGTAATTAAATAATTATAGTATGCGCAAAATTAATACACACACTATGTACATAAACAAGTAAATACCACATACACATAATACAAAATGAAGCAACACTAGTGGGTATTGTCAGTTTCTAGGGGGTTGCATGGTTTCGTGGGCATCCAAGAAGCAACACTTAGTTGCACTCTCTATTGCAGAAGAAGAATATGTTGCTGCAGGGAGCTGTGCAGCTCAAGTGTTGTGGATCAAAAGTCAGTTGTGTGATTACAACATTGACATTGGATGCACACCTATCTTACGTGACAACACTGGTGCTATCAATCTTTCAAAGAACCCAATTCAACACTCAAGGACAAAACACATAGAAATAAGACACCACTTTTTGAGAGATGAGGTAGCCAACAAAAACCTGGAACTTAACTTCATTCTAACTGAAAAACAATTGGCTGATATCTTCACCAAACCATTGTCTGAAGATAGGTTTACATCTTTGAGAAGAGAAATGGGGTTATGCAAACTTCAATGAAACTAATGCTAAATTCAGGAATAAATTATCTCTTTGTGTAGTGACTATGAGGTATATCAAATAGTGAAATGTGGAAGAACAAGTCATGCTTGTTCGGAAACTATCATTATGTGTGAGGAACCATCCTCCGCCAAGTATCCATAGTCTATTTGTACATGATGGTCATAATCTTAAAACAATTTCAATTGGCATATTTATCTCTTTCAAAGAATGAAATTTTTTGTGCTCACTTGCTCATGGATGTTCCCTCTTTGTGTAAATGTTTGGCATGAATGTGTGTATAATTGCTTGAATTTTTCCTTACACATATGCACACATTATGGGGGAGTAAGTCCAGGTTGATCAAATAAAATGCTTGAGGGACACTTTCATAATCATATTGTAATCATATCTCAACCATTTGATCCATTTGTCCCTTAATTCCAAGCCTCAATACTGTTCTTCTCTATAGCTGGCGACAGCCAGAAACTCAGCTGTCGACAGATTCCCCCTTTCCAGAACCACATTCATGCTGTTTCACAGTAGCTGTCGACAGCCTCCCCTCAGCTGTCGACAGATGACCCTGTTTCTGTGGACTCTTCTAGATTTCTCAAAATTTTCATGAGTATGTTCATTATTTTTGTGCAAGGGGAGAATTGGGCCTTAATACTTAATTACAACCTTTCATACTCACATAGTACTAAAGACATTGACTAATTCACAATGATTTTGAAATAATATTCTGTGCTTGAGTCTAGGTTGTATCATCTAGAAAAAATTTAACAATTTAAATGGACTTAACATAACTCACTTGAATAACTCCTTTGTGGATGATCATTTTTCTGAAATGGATTGACAAGTAAGAAGGTTATTGAACTTAATGTTTTTCATTAGTCTTGACCTTAAATAACCTTATGCACTTGATCCCTCCATTAAAAAAAAAAAGAAGAGAGAAAGCTACCTATTTCTAAATCATGAAAATCAAATAAAATATATATGAAATGGGGCAAAGGCAGAGCAATGATGAGCATCACTGAGTAACCGGGGACATGGGCATCACAAATGTTTGTCTTCGCATCAAAAAGTCCATGTATTATCTCTGCACAATGGTGTGATGGTCACCTATACTGAGTAACTGGGGTTACGGGCATCACAAATGTCTACCGTCACGTCAAAAGGTGAAAGTGAACCTGATTACCACTTTTCCCACATCAACTTGTCAAAATAGTTCAATGCTAGAAATAGAGTGAAGCCTCCATGTTTTTAAATCAAGGGAAACTTGTTGTTTATGTTAATTACTCATGTAAACATCACCTTCACTTACCAACTAAACATCACCCACCAAGGAATATATTTTTCTACAACAGTTTTATTCAAAGGGGTTATCTCATGATTATATATTTTTGAACGGTGTCTTCTAAATGCTACAACTTAAGATTCTCAGAGCCTTATCTCTTAACTGTTGGGTTGAGTGTGTTTTGGAATTTCCTAAAGTTATATTTAATGATAACCAATGAACATCGCTCATACTTTGATTTTGATGATGACATATTGTGATTTTGATGATGATATGTTGAACATGTTATACATTCTATACATATCACAATAATGCTTCAACAATATATTCTTGATGTTTAATATCTCATATTTTAATGATAATATCTTGTACTAATAATTTATGTGTTAAATTTACAGGTGTATACAAATTTTGTCATGGTAGTGTCGACACACCCATTGATGGTGTCGACACTGAGTTAGAGTCCCTGAAGGTTTTTCATGAAGATAGGGTCAAGTGTGTCGACACAGCCCCTGGTAGTGTCGACACTAGTCCCAGATTCTAGAAGACCCAGTTGCCTGACTGGGACAGTGTGTCGACATAGCCAGTGGCAGTGTCGACACTAGTCTTAGCTCCCAGAAGTCCAGTTTTGCACAAATGGGATAGTGTGCCGACACACTCCCTGGTGGTGTCAACACACTCCGGCTGAAACTCAAAATCGTGAATTCATCTGGACACGTGGCCGCTTGGGGTTCAAGGGGATCTGCCTAGGTTTTTTTGGCCACGTACCCTAAGGCTCTTTATGGACATATGGGGCTATAAATACCCATGTCTTTGGAACTCCAAAGGATCCCACGCAAGACAAGAGCCAAGAGCTTTCTGCAAGAAGGGAAGAGGAGTGGGAAAGAGGCATCTGCATCCAGAGGAGCAGAGCAGCGCCGCCAAGGGGAGAAGAAGGAGAAGAAGAAGGAGAAGAAGAGCAGGAGCTCGAGATTGCAGCAGTGCTGATCCAGAAGAAGATCCAGCGAGTGTGTATTTGGTCAGAGTGTTAATCTCTTTAGGAATCTGTGTATGTGTTCTACACAGATCTCCCAATTCTATTTGTCTCTACCATTTCTATTGTATTGAGATAGATCGTGCTAGAGGATCTATTCTCTAAGTGTGCTTGGTCTAGCAGAACTTGGATCTATTGTGATCCAGAGGTTTGAGTACTTTGTACTCTATTTTGGAGCCCCAGTGCTCTGGGTTGTAGCCGTTGTGCTCTGGTGCTTGAGCCGTGGTGCTCAAGGGCTTGTGAATTTGCTGAATTCACAAGTGGTCTTTGGAGTAGGTCGATGTGCCTATCTCCTGGGTTTCTTTGAGTTGTTGAACTCAAAGAGGTTAGAGTCGTCGTGCTCTAGTTTGTACTGCACTTGTGCTAGTGGTTCCTCTGTTGTGAGGAGGTGGACGTAGGAGACACAAGTTGTGTTCTCCAAACCACCTTAAAATCTTCAGTGCACTGTGGTTTGTTGTGTGGTTTGCTGTTCTTATTCACTATTCTCACACACCACACTTGAGTTTGATCCAATTGTGTGTTTTACTCATTTTAATTCCGCTGCTATGCACAAATCTCTTAGTTCATTTACCAAAGTCACCTATTTGATCCCCAACAACTGGTATCAGAGCAGGTCAGAGTCAATTCTATACTCTGAGGTGCTTTGGTGAATTTTCTGTATTTCAGATTTTGATTACTTGCTCAAGTGTTGTGTGTTTTGGTTTGATTGTCTTTATCATGGACTCTAGAGGTTTTGTTGCTGAAGGTCATTCAATCAATAGGCCTCCATTTTTTGATGGTACTGACTATCCTTACTGGAAGAATAGGATGATGGTTTTTCTTAGAGCACAGAACTATGAAGTATGGAGAATTGTTGAAAAAGGACCAAATGAAGTCACTAGAGATGAAGATCAATGGACCAGGGAGCAGATCAGAAGGGTCACCCTGAACTACAGCGCCATGAACATGCTGCAATGTGCCATCCATCCAAGGAGTATTCCGAATCTCTATGTGTAAGTCTGCCAAGGAGATGTGGGATAAATTAGAATTGCTTTATAAGGGCACATCTCAGGTCAGGGAGACTAAGATTAACATGTTAGTTTCTGATTATGAGTTGTTTATCATGAAATCTAATGAAACTATATCTGAGATGTTTGCTATGTCATGGTTATTATAAATGGACTTCGAGCTTTGGGTAAGGAATACTCAAATGAAGAATTAGTAAGAAAAATCTTGCGTTCATTATCTCCTGTATGGCACACTAAAGCAACTGTCATTGAAGATTCAAAAGATTTATCCAAAATCACATTGGATGAACTCATTGGATCATTAATGACATATGAATTAAATCTTAGAGATCAGAAGAACACATGCTAAAAACAAAAAACCATTGCTCTCAAAGCTTCATCAAGTAATAAAGGAAAATCTAAAGAAAATTCTGAGTCTGAGAAATCTGAATCTGATCATGATAATCTTGCTTTCATCACTAGACAATTTAAGGCATTTTTGAAATCAAACAAGAAGAATTTTTATAATAAGCAAAATGCCATGTCTAGTAAAAAGAAACATTTCTCTCATGTTGATCATAAGAAAACTGATGAAATTCCTGTGTGTTATAGGTGCAATAAATCTGGACATATGAAGGCTGATTGTCCAGAAGGTAAGAAGGAAAAGCACAAACCCACAAGGAGTTTCACAAAAAGAAGAACAAGGCCATGGTGGATACATGGTCAGATGATGAAAGCTCAGACTGCAATGAAGAATCCTCAAGTTCAGAAGGGAATGAAATCTGCTTCATGGCTGGAAGCAGTGAAGAACCGGTAGATATATCCTTTGAACTATTTACTATTGATGATTGACAAGAAGCATATGGTAATTTATTGAAAATCTTTCTGATCTTAGAAAAGAAAATAAATATTTGAAAAGAAAAATTGAAAGCATTCTTCATGATAGTTCATCATCTGAAAAGATTTATGAATTGGAAGCTCAAGTTTCAGATCAAATCAAAGAAAATGATGAACTGTTGATCTTTGTTGATAATCTCAAGTTGAAAATTCAAAAATTGAACAAAGAACTTATCAATTCTGTTAAGAAATTTGAAGAAAAAAAAAAGGAAAACCATGAAAACTTGAATCAAATTGAAAAACTCAATCTTTGCATCAAAGAAAAGAAGACATCATCAAGAATTTCACTCAAGGGAAAGACAATCTGAATGCTCTACTTGGAGTTAAGATGAATTTAAATAAGCATGGCTTAGGTTTGAACCACAAAATTCAAAGAAAACTGAATCATCTCCAAAGAAAACAAAATCATCAAAAAACTCCTTTAATAAAATTTGTTAAGGCAAGCTCATCTAAAAACAAAGGAAAAATACAAAAACAAAAAGAACCTGA
This sequence comes from Colocasia esculenta, assembly GCA_014218235.1. NCBI lineage: Eukaryota > Viridiplantae > Streptophyta > Magnoliopsida > Alismatales > Araceae > Colocasia > Colocasia esculenta. Next base: position 26,734,371 of record CM024756.1, on the reverse strand, counting down.
GAGGTCGACACATACCCTACCTATGTCGACACATACCCTACCTAGGTCGACACACACTATGCACAGGTCGACCTATCCCAGTCAGAGGTCGACCTACCCTTCTTATAAAAATCACAAAAACTTCAAACCAATCAATAATCATTTTTCTCATGGAAATTGGAATGTTTTCTCCTCTTACAATTCAAGATGGAATAAGTCTTGGAACCAAAGGTACAATGGTAACCAATGGTTCAATCCTTATTTCTATCATTCATCTTTCCTGCATATCAACAGCAATACATGCCAAGTTTTTCACAGTGGAACAAATCAACTAAGAGATATAATGTTCAGAAAATTGAAAAACAAAAAGTTGAATCTTTTGTTTCAAAAAACACTGTGAAGAAAATACACAAATTTGGGTTAGAAAGGATTTGTTATCTCTTCTCACTCACGATATTGGTACCAATCTCATGTGGGTTCCAAAAAATTTTCTTGTCTAATTGGTTATGTGCAGGAAAGCCGTGCATCCAATTCCAACAACATCTGGATTCTTGACAGTGGATGCTCACGGCACATGACAGGAGACAGAAACAAATTTTCATGCTTGATTGAAAAGGAAGGTGGATCAGTCATCTTTGGAGGTAAGAATAAAGGAAAAATAATTGGCAAAGGAAAAATGGTAAGTCTTGCATTACTTTAAGTGATGATGTTGTTTAGTTGAGGGTCTGAATTACAACTTGCTAAGCATTAGTCAATTGTGTGACAATGGTCACAAGATTGTTTTTGAACATGATTCATGCAAAATAATTGACACTCTTCTGAGCAAATTAAATTGATTGGAAAAAGAGAAAATAATGTTTACATGATTGATTTGTGTGATGATTCCTCTTTAAATGTTGCTTGAATGAAAATAAAAATGACACTGCTTGGTTGTGGCACAAAAGGTTGGGTCATGCAAGTTTCACAACCATTAGTAAACTCATAAGAATGAATCTTGTAAAAGGTCTTCCTGAATCTTTCCCAGTTATTGACAATCCGTTTGTGAGATATGTACTCAAGGAAAACAAACAAGAAAATCTTTTAAAGTGTTCAATGAAGTACTTACATCTAAACCACTTGAGTTGCTTCATATGGATCTTTTGGTCCAACCAGAACTCAAAGTCTCAGTTGTGACGGCCCTCATTATACCGGTACGGTCATACCGACCCACGTCGATATAGCGAGAGTCCTCACAGTGGGACATTTACCCAACGATACAAACAGCTGAGATACACGCGAATATATATATACAGAGTAGCGGAAGTAAAAGAGAACTATCTCCATTCATTCATCATCCACATTAAACATACATGCAGTTTACAATTTGCAAAAAGGAACTAAAATTCACATGATTTAAATTGCTGAAATAGAGATACAAAATGTCCACATATTACATTCTTTAATGATAATCTAATACAATGTTCAAGTACATACTAAGAAGTACACAATCACAAAGATCTCCAAACTGGCTAGTCTCCACGCTCGGAGTCCGTCTCCGCTGCCTCCTCGAGGGTCGTGTCACCAACTACACCTGTACGCCGAAGCAAGGAGTGAGTCCAGGGACTCAGCAAGTAACACTATGCATGATATACACGTACAAGTCCTAGTGGTTTCTACAAGCACATACAATTAGCAACACATAGCATGCTAGTCCATTTAAGTTTCAACCTATCATGAAGGTTCTACAATTTTATACATAACACATGCTTTCAGATTTCAAAATATAACATTCACCTATCACATGGTCTCTAATCCATTCACTTATGAACTTTAACCTTATAAAGAACCAAACATGAGAGTTATCCACATGGACAATTTACATATATGAACGGGAACATAGTTAGCATGGATTCCACATGTTCTTAAGTACCTACATAACTTTTTCACATGCTTTAGGTTGCTGATTTCACATGGTTCAAAGACTATAAACCTACACATGAAAGCTACAATGTGGCTTAGAACATAACACATGAACAATCCATCATGCCACTTTGCACACATACTCATTAATTGTTCCTAATCATGGATTCTAAACACTTTGCACACATAAACACAAGAAGGATAACATGCATTTTCTGAATTCACATGGTTTCAGATTTAGCCTCTCATGGTTTCAATAACACATTGCACATCTAGATTTTCACATTTTCCTTTTTCACAATTTCCTCTTTTCACATGGTTACACTTTTACACATTCACATGTCACTTACACATTTACACATGCTCACATACACTTTACACATTACACTTTACACATATTTTAGTGCCGTGACACATAGTCCAAACCACCAAAGAAGGACACATTCACATCACATAACACATAGACACCATCTAGGCAATTCAATGGTGACTCTTGGACTGCGCAGACCGGGAGAACAAGTCTCCACCCTAACCAGTGGTACTTGTCCACCTCCAGGATTTCCCCCTAATGCCCTTAGGGTCACTTAACACAATGAACTTTCTCAGGGGGACTTTTCCCTGATACAGCTCCACTGCCTTCTCGGAAGCAGTATCACATTGGCACAGTTTACACTTTTACACATTTAACGTTTTACACATGGTTTTACACTTGGCACTCTTCATTTCATTCACACTTTCTTACTCACATGAACACCTCTGTTTTCCTAACATGGTACTACAGAGTTTTCAAGATTTAACACATAGTAAACACACCAATCATGCTGGTTTAAACAAAATAAAATCACATTACGATCATATGTACGAATTATTCACAATTCACATGAAAACACATAACTTTTTATTTACTGTTCCAATTGACCTGAAATTTTAACCACATGCTGTTTTCGGGTTCCAAATCATACCCTCAATTTTTCAGATTTTTCTGAGCTAAATAGGATTTACAGAAAATCAAACACCTAATTAGCATATTATTCACAATTTAAGCTAACATGGGTCTAACACATTTGAAATTCATCCACTTACTGTTTTGCACAGAAAATACTAATGCATGATTTCAGAATACAACTTCATCCTAATTCATACATCTATAAATCAATTACCACAACCGCTTTTGCATGTTTTTAACTTTACCGAACCGAACTTTATTTACGATTCCACAAGCATGCATAATTTCCAAAATTTCAGAATCTACATACATGCCCCACAAATCTTCATGAATAGACTGAAAACAAGATATTCAACTAATCCTAATCATGGAACATTGATTCGCAAAATTTTCTACAAGTTATGCTCACAAGTTACAAGACATTATTGCCCACATTCACCATCACACCACATTCATCCACAACCACAATGCACAATATACATAGCTTATAGAATACCATATATCCTCATCACGAAAATCATAACGAAATTAATGTATAAGAGGGACAGAACAGCTCACTGTTCTGTCCTGAAGAACTAGACGGCGGTCTCTGGCCGCTGACTCAGAGTCAGCGGCAGGGTCGATGGACGCCAAGGAGGAACTGGGCGTCCAGGGACCTTGCCGTTTACTCAGGTCTGTGCAGAAACACAGACCCGAGCTCTGAAATTTGGGTGAAATGGAGGGTCTAGGACTCGAGGGAAATTCCATAAAAATTATAAAAACCTCCTAGACTCATACGGGGATACCATAGATAGGTCACTTGCCTTTCAAAATTCTTCTAGGGGATTTAGAGGCTTGGTGAAGACCTCCTTGGGCAGTCCCAAGAAGTTGCAGAAGCACCTCCAAGATCGCCTTCCTCCGGGCTTCTGGTTGATCTCCACGCCGAGGGGATGATGGGGAGGCCTTCCCTTATGCTTCAGCTTCCTCCTTGTGCAGAAGATCTCCAAATGAACCTCCAAGGGGTCGGATTTGGGGTTCACAAATGGGGTTTTCTCACAGAAAGCTCTAGGGTTTTCTCTCCTCTTTTCTCCTCTTGCAAGGGTGAAAGTGAGAAGTGGGGAGAGGCCAATTCGGGTTCAGGATGTAGGAGAACCCCTCACCCACTCACCATACCGATTAGACATGTTCAGAGCCGTTGGGGGACATCCCCCAATGGTTGCCATGCCTTGCTTCAGAAGATAGCAGCTCTGCTGCGCATGCAGGCCAGAGAAGTCGACGTCCAGATCGCTGGACGCCGGAGCTAGGGTTGGCGTCCAGGTCTGGACGCTAACACCACCTCAACGGCCTGGGGATTGACGCCAATAGGGCCTTCGGCCAGAACCCTAATTTATGCAGAAAACCATGCATACCGGACATATATACATGCAATGTACATATAGTATCGTATCCACACTATCATCATGCAATAATACATTATTTATACTTAATATAAACACATGCATACGTAATTATACTATTTAATACCTACGTAATACGTACATACATACACAAGCACAATATACACACATAAATACGAAAAATACGACGGAAATTCGAGGGTCTTACACCCTCTCCCCCTTAAAGAAACTTCGTCCTCGAAGTTAGAACGACACTACTCAAACAAAAGGGGATACTTCTTCTTCATCGCATCCTCAAGCTCCCACGTAGCCTCCTCACGTGAGAAGTTCCGCCATAGAACTTTCACCGACGCGATACTCTTGTTCCGGAGATGCTGAACCTTCCGGTCAAGAATGGCTACTGGCTGCTCGACATACGAAAGATCTGGCTGGATCTCCACTGGCTCATGACTAATCACATGAGACGGATCTCGGACATACTTCCTGAGCATAGATACGTGGAATACCGGGTGAACGCTAGCCAAAGCTGGGGGTAAAGCTAGCTCGTACGCCACGTTGCCCAAACGTCTGAGAATCTCATATGGGCCAATGAACCTAGGGCTTAGCTTGCTATGCCTGCCAAATCTGACAACTCCACGAGTAGGCGATATCTTCAAGAAGACATGATCGCCAACCTCGAACTCCAAATCCTTTCTCCTGTTGTCGGCATAACTCTTCTGCCTATCCTGTGCCGCAACAAGCCTTTTCCTGATAAGCTGAATCTTATCCGAAGTTTCCTGAACCAACTCCGGTCCGATCAACTGCCTATCACCAGTCTCCTCCCAACATAAAGGAGATCTGCAGGGCCTACCATACAACGCCTCGAATGGAGCCATTCCAATACTAGCATGAAAGCTGTTGTTGTATGCGAACTCCACAAGAGGTAAATGACGCTCCCAATCATCCTTCCAATCCAGAACACACGCTCTCAACATATCCTCGAGCGTCTGGATAGTCCTCTCGGACTGTCCATCGGTCTGGGGATGAAACGCCGAACTGAGCTTAAGCTCCGAACCTAACGCATCCTGAAGACCCTTCCACAATCTCGAAGTGAATCTCGGATCTCGATCCGAAATGATCGACTTCGGCACACCATGCAATCTAACGATACCGCTAACATACAATCTAGCTAAGCTCTCTACTGACTGCTTCTTCTTCATAGGCAAGAAATGAGCAGTCTTCGAGAATCTATCTACAACTACCCAAATCGAGTCATTGCCCCTTCTAGATCGAGGCAAACCCGATACGAAATCCATAGTGACAGCTTCCCACTTCCATACGGGGATATCCATCCTCTGCATAAGGCCGGATGGTCGCTGCCGCTCGGCTTTCACCTGCTGACATACTAGACATCTAGACACATAATCCGCAACATCCTTCTTCATGCCGGACCACCAAAATGATCTCTTCAGGTCTTGATACATCTTAGTGTTACCCGGATGAATAGAGAATCGCGATCTATGAGCCTCCGCTAACACATGCTCACGGACATCTACTACATCGGGGACACAAACGCGGTGCTGAAATCTAATCACACCGTCCTCATCACGAGCAATGCCCGCCTTACCCACTAACTCTAACAATCTAGGATCGGCTTTCTGCTGCTCAATCACCTCATCCAAGACTGAGGATCTAAGGGATAGCTGAGCTACAAAAGCCTGACACAACGATGGCTCTAACTCGGTCATAGAGCACGCTGCATCCTCCAACATCTTCCAATCCTGCTGGAGCGAAGACCTCTTCCTACTAAGAGCATCCGCTACGACGTTCGCCTTTCCAGGATGATACTGAAGGTCGAAGTCATAGTCCTTCAAGAACTCAATCCATCTTCTCTGCCTCAGGTTTAATTCCTTTTGGGAGAAAAGATACCTCAAGCTCTTGTGGTCGGTAAACACCTCAAATCTGACACCATAAAGATAGTGCCTCCAGATCTTTAGTGCATGAACCACAGCTGCTAGCTCTAAATCATGAGTCGGATAGTTCCTCTCATGCTCCTTCAACTGACGAGAAGCATAAGCTACTACCCTCTCTTGCTGCATGAGCACACAGCCTAAACCAATCTGAGATGCATCCGTATAAATGGCAAAGCCTTCTAGACCACTGGGCAATACCAATACCGGAGCAGAAGTAAGCTTAGCCTTCAATAGCTGAAAGCTGCGCTCACATGCCTCAGACCATACAAACTTCTCACCCTTTCTGGTCAGCTTTGTCATAGGGGCGGCGATGGATGAGAAACCCTCAATGAATCGCCGATAGTAACCAGCTAACCCAAGGAAACTACGAATCTCCGAAGGAGTCTTGGGAACATCCCAATCCATAACTGCCTGGATCTTTGCTGGATCAACAGCTACACCAGCGCCGGAGATAACATGCCCGAGAAATGAACCTCGCGCAACCAGAACTCGCACTTGCTGTACTTTGCATACAGCTTGTGCTCACGGAGAACCTCTAAGACTAACCTCAAATGCTGACGATGTGTGGCCTCATCCGGAGAATAGACCAACACGTCATCAATAAACACAACAACAAAGCTATCTAAATACGGACTAAACACCCGGTTCATGAGATCCATGAACGCTGCAGGGGCGTTGGTCAATCCGAAGGGAAGAACCAAAAACTCATAATGTCCATAACGGGTTCTAAATGCCGTCTTGGACACATCCTCACTCCTAATCCTCAACTGATGATAACCAGATCGCAAGTCAATCTTGGAAAAGACTGATGCCTCTCGCAACTGGTCAAACAGATCATCAATCCGAGGTAAGGGATACCTGTTCTTCACAGTCACCTGGTTTAGCTTTCTATAATCAATGCACAACCGAAGTGACCCGTCTTTCTTCTTGACGAATAATACAGGTGCGCCCCAAGGGGAAACACTGGGGCGAATAAATCCCTTATCGAGCAATTCCTGCAATTGCTTCCTCAACTCGGCTAATTCTGCAGGGGCCATCCGATATGGGGCCTTCGAGATAGGAGAGGTGCCTGGAAGCAACTCTATAGTGAACTCTATCTCCCTATCCGGTGGCAATCCAGACAAGTCATCGGGAAAGACATCTGGAAAGTCCTGCACCACATCGATCTCTGCAAGAGTCAGTGACGAACCAGCATCGGGTACTAGCATAACGCTGGCAAGAAATGCGTCACAACCCTTGTTCACCATACGCATCGCCTTCATGGCAGAGATGACTAACTTTCCCGCTAAGTTCTTTGGCAAGGGATGAGAGAACTCGTCCTCACCAGGAATGCGGAAAACAATCTTCTTCCTACGACAATCCACTAACGCATAGTGCTCCTCTAGCCAATCCAGACCAAAGATACAATCATAGTCCTTCATCTTTAGCAAGAAGAAACACCCATCTAGGAATCTATCCTCAATGCACACAGGTAACGACGGAATGCACTTCCTAGTCGATACCGTGCCCGCAGGGGTGTGCACAGACAAAGGGACCTCTAACTCCTCAGACTCTATGCCTGACTCTAGGGCTAACTGCCTAGCGAACCGCTCGGAAATGAACGAGTGAGTAGCACCCGTATCAAACAAAACCCGAGCGTGCACACCGAAAAGTAAAACTGTACCTTCGGTGACATGCTCCGCCTGCTCGGCGTCCTCACGAGCTAACGCAAACACTCGAGCTGGGGCTCGAGGCCTTCCTGGTCGTCCTGTAGCTGGCGCGGCTGCCGCTACTGCTGGTACTGGCGCTCCTCGCTGAGCTCCTGCTGAAGCCTCGGGCAATCCTTGATCTTGTGGTCGCTGCTCCCACACTTTAGGCATCTACCCGCTATTAACCAACACTCCGAACCTCCATGGGTCTTCCCACAATGGGGACACTCCTTCTTCGCACCGGGGGAACGTACAGAGGGTACCTGATAGTTGCTGACTGCCACTTGTTTCTGCGGTGTCTGGTACACCGTTTTCTTGTCTTGCCGCTGGAAAGTCGCTGCCGGCCTCTTCTGCGAAGCCTTCTTCTCTTCCAGATACTGCTCCATTTCTCCCTCCTGTCTGCAGGCTGCGCTGAGGGCCTCGTCTAGCGTGCGGTGGTCGAACGCCACGAGCCTCGTCCTCAGTGATGGTTTGAGACCCATCACGAACTTCTTGGTCTTCCTGCGCTCATCCTCTACTATGTGCGGTGCATATTTAGAGAGTTCAGAAAACCTTGCCTCGTATTCCAGGACGGTCATCGATCCTTGCGTCAGGGAAAGGAATTCTTGCTCCATCTTGTCCTGGATGTGCTCTGGGACGAACTTGGCTCGGAAGAGCCTCACGAACGCGTCCCACGCCACATCTACTGCTCCGTCCTCAAAGCGCGTACGCAGTAGGGAGGACCACCATACATCAGCTCTCTCCTGCAACACACCTTCATAAGCTCTAACTAACAAATAACAACCAACATTCAAGCATAAACTAAAGCATACCTGTAGCATGTAGGTGGCTAAGGTCACCTTGTCCTCGTCAGGACACCTGATAGCTCGGAAGATTTTCTCGATCTCCCTCATCCAGCTTTCTGCCAAAAGCGGATCACTCTCCCCCTTAAAAGAGGGTGGGGTCATCCTCTTGAATCGCTCCATGATGGAAGGTCCACCATGGTCCTGAGCTGGGGCCTGAGCCTGCTACATTAAACAACAAGCAATATACAATAAACACAATATCATACAATTCAAATAGCAGACTACTTAGTTGTTTTATTATTTTACCTGGGCCTCCAACTGGGCCTGGAGTGCTGCCTGGTGTGTGCCTGGGTCTGCATGGCTTGCACCAGACCTTGCATGAACACTCCATAATCCACTGGCGGTGGTGGGGGAAGCACAGGACCCTGTGGGGCCGGGGCCTGCTGCTCCGCCCGCTCCTCACGCCTCTGCTCGTCGTCGCGAGCTGGCGCACCTCCACGTCGTCCACGGGAAGCCATGGCTGTAATAAAATTTCAGCCACCATTAGAGCTAGGTTACTAAGTTTTCTAACCATTTTCTTATCTATTTTCACTTCTTATTAGTGTTTTCTACACATGTGGACATACTTAGCATGCAATGGGGGTGATGACTTAGGTATATTCATGTGTAATCTCAACCGGTCGCTCTGATACCAATCTCTGTGACGGCCCTCATTATACCGGTACGGTCATACCGACCCACGTCGATATAGCGAGAGTCCTCACAGTGGGACATTTACCCAACGATACAAACAGCTGAGATACACGCGAATATAAATAGCAGAGTAGCGGAAGTAAAAGAGAACTATCTCCATTCATTCATCATCCACATTAAACATACATGCAGTTTACAATTTGCAAAAAGGAACTAAAATTCACATGATTTAAATTGCTGAAATAGAATACAAAATGTCCACATATTACATTCTTTTAATGATAAGCCTAATACAATGTTCAAGTACATACTAAGAAGTACACAATCACAAAGATCTCCAAACTAGTCTCCACGCTCGGAGTCCGTCTCCGCTGCCTCCTCCGAGGGTACGTGTCACCAACTATACCTGTACGCCGAAGCAAGGAGTGAGTCCAGGGACTCAGCAAGTAACACTATGCATGATATACACGTACAAGTCCTAGTGGTTTCTACAAGCACATACAATTAGCAACACATAGCATGCTAGTCCATTTAAGTTTCAACCTATCATGAAGGTTCTACAATTTTACATAACACATGCTTTCAGATTTCAAAATATAACATTCACCTATCACATGGTCTCTAATCCATTCACTTATGAACTTTAACCTTATAAAGAACCAAACATGAGAGTTATCCACATGGACAATTTACATACATGAACGTGGAACATAGTTAGCATGGATTCCACATGTTCTTAAGTACCTACATAACTTTTTCACATGCTTTAGGTTGCTGATTTCACATGGTTCAAAGACTATAAACCTACACATGAAAGCTACAATGTGGCTTAGAACATAACACATGAACAATCCATCATGCCACTTTGCACACATACTCATTAATTGTTCCTAATCATGGATTCTAAACACTTTGCACACATAAACACAAGAAGGATAACATGCATTTTCTGAATTCACATGGTTTCAGATTTAGCCTCTCATGGTTTCAATAACACATTGCACATCTAGATTTTCACATTTTCCTTTTTCACAATTTCCTCTTTTCACATGGTTACACTTTACACATACACATTCACATGTCACTTACACATTTACACATGGTCACATACACTTTACACATTACACTTTACACATATTTTAGTGCCGTGACACATAGTCCAAACCACCAAAGAAGGACACATTCACATCACATAACACATAGACACCATCTAGGCAATGCAATGGTGACTCTTGGACTGCGCAGACCGGGAGAACAAGTCTCCACCCTAACCAGTGGTACTTGTCCACCTCCAGGATTTCCCCCTAATGCCCTTAGGGTCACTTAACACAATGAACTTTCTCAGGGGGACTTTTCCCTGATACAGCTCCACTGCCTTCTCGGAAGCAGTATCACATTGGCACAGTTTACACTTTTACACATTTAACGTTTTACACATGGTTTTACACTTGGCACTCTTCATTTCATTCACACTTTCTTACTCACATGAACACCTCTGTTTTCCTAACATGGTACTACAGAGTTTTCAAGATTTAACACATAGTAAACACACCAATCATGCTGGTTAAACAAAATAAAATCACATTACGATCATATGTACGAATTATTCACAATTCACATGAAAACACATAACTTTTTATTTACTGTTCCAATTGACCTGAAATTTTAACCACATGCTGTTTTCGGGTTCCAAATCATACCCTCAATTTTTCAGATTTTTCTGAGCTAAATAGGATTTACAGAAAATCAAATACCTAATTAGCATATTATTCACAATTTAAGCTAACATGGGTCTAACACATTTGAAATTCATCCACTTACTGTTTTGCACAGAAAATACTAATGCATGATTTCAGAATACAACTTCATCCTAATTCATACATCTATAAATCAATTACCACAACCGCTTTTGCATGTTTTTAACTTTACCGAACCGAACTTTATTTACGATTTCACAAGCATGCATAATTTCCAAAATTCAAATCTACATACATGCCCCACAAATCTCATGAATAGACTGAAAACAAGATATTCAACTAATCCTAATCATGGAACATTGATTCGCAAAATTTTCCACAAGTTATGCTCACAAGTCTACAAGACATTATTGCCCCACATTCACCATCACACCACATTCATCCACAACCACAATGCACAATATACATAGCTTATAGAAATACCATATATCCTCATCACGAAAATCATAACGAAATTAATGTATAAGAGGGACAGAACAGCTCACTGTTCTGTCCTGAAGAACTAGACGGCGGTCTCTGGCCGCTGACTCAGAGTCAGCGGCAGGGTCGATGGACGCCAAGGAGGAACTGGGCGTCCAGGGACCTTGCCGTTTACTCAGGTCTGTGCAGAAACACAGACCCGAGCTCTGAAATTTGGGTGAAATGGAGGGTCTAGGACTCGAGGGAAATTCCATAAAAATTATAAAAACCTCCTAGACTCATACGGGGATACCATAGATAGGTCACTTGCCTTTCAAAATTCTTCTAGGGGATTTAGAGGCTTGGTGAAGACCTCCTTGGGCAGTCCCAAGAAGTTGCAGAAGCACCTCCAAGATCGCCTTCCTCCGGCTTCTGGTTGATCTCCACGCCGAGGGGATGATGGGGAGGCCTTCCCTTATGCTTCAGCTTCCTCCTTGTTGCAGAAGATCTCCAAATGAACCTCCAAGGGGTCGGATTTGGGGTTCACAAATGGGGTTTTCTCACAGAAAGCTCTAGGGTTTTCTCTCCTCTTTTCTCCTCTTGCAAGGGTGAAAGTGAGAAGTGGGGAGAGGCCAATTCGGGTTCAGGATGTAGGAGAACCCCTCACCCACTCACCATACCGATTAGACATGTTCAGAGCCGTTGGGGGACATCCCCCCAATGGTTGCCATGCCTTGCTTCAGAAGATAGCAGCTCTGCTGCGCATGCAGGCCAGAGAAGTCGACGTCCAGATCGCTGGACGCCGGAGCTAGGGTTGGCGTCCAGGTCTGGACGCTAACACCACCTCAACGGCCTGGGGATTGACGCCAATAGGGCCTTCGGCCAGAACCCTAATTTATGCAGAAAACCATGCATACCGGACATATATACATGCAATGTACATATAGTATCGTATCCACACTACCATCATGCAATAAGTACATTATTATACTTAATATAAACACATGCATACGTAACTATACTATTTCGAATACCTACGTAATTATGTACATACATACACAAGCACAATATACACACATAAATACGAAAAATACGACGGAAATTCGAGGGTCTTACATCAGTGGTAATAGATATGGCTTTATGATCATTGATGACTTTACAAGATATACTTGGGTCTATTCCTATCCCATAAAAGTGATGCATGTTCAGAATTCAGAAGATTTTACAATTCTGCCTTTGCGGGTTTATCTTTCAAACTGAATTCCATTTTGACAGATCATGGGGTGTGAATTTGAAAATAAATCATCTTCTAATCTCTATACTGAACTGAAAATTCTCCATAAGTTTTCTTCCCCTAGAACTCCAGAACAAAATGGAGTTGTAGAAAGGAAAATAGAAACTCTTGTGGAAATGGCCAGAACTATGCTCATTGAAAGTAAAATGTCTAAATCTTTTTGGGCAGAAGCTGTAAATACAACTAATTTCATTTTGAATAGAGCCTTAGTAAGACCAAAGATCAGAAAAACCCCTTATGAGTTGTTCAAAAGTAAAAAACCAAGTGTGTCATATTTCAAAATTTTTTGTTGCAAATATTTTGTTCACAATAACAACAAAGAAAATCTTAATAAATTTGATGCAAAAAGTTTTGAATCAATCTTCTTAGGTTACTCTGAAACTTCAAGAGCTTACAGAGTTTATATTTTGAAAAATAAGTTTGTGGAAGAATCTCCACATGTCATTTTTGATGAAAATTTACAAAAGATTGACATTTCTGATTTGTACAGAACTTAAATATGTGATGATGAAGATGAATTTCTTGAATCTCCACATGTCATTTTTGATGAAAATTTACAAAAGATTGACATTTCTGATTTGTACAGAACTTAAATATGTGATGATGAAGATGAATTTCTTGAACATCCATCTATAAATCTTGAAGATCAAGAAGTACCAAATGTTCATGAGGTTCTTGAAATGTCAACTTCAAGTAATTCAGGTAATCATGTTCTTGAAAATCATGCAAACTCTGAGGTAATTTCTAAACCCAGATTTTTAAGAGCATCCACTTGAAAGCATTGTTGGTAATTTGCAAGATGGAATAAAAACCAGATCATCTTTCATTCTGTCATAGTTGAAGATTCTTTGGCACTACTTTCCCAAATTGAACCCAAAAATGTTGATGAAGCTTTATCTTGTGAAAACTGGATAAATGCTATGCATGAAGAGCTTCATCAATTTGAACGAAATCAAGTTTGGGATTTAGTACCAAAACCTTCAGATTTAACTTCTGTCATTGGAACTAGATGGATTTTCAGAAATAAATTGAATAAATCTGATCAAATTGTTAGAAATAAAGCTAGACTTGTTGCTCAAGGGTATAACCAAGAACTTGGTATTGATTTTGAAGAATCTTATGCCCCTGTAGCAAGACTTGAAGCTGTTTGAATATTCCTTGCATTTGCTGCTTCTTTGAAATTCAAAGTCTTTCAAATGGATGTCAAGAGCACTTTCTTGAATGGTTACATAAAAGAAAATGTCTTTGTCAAACAACCCCCTGGTTTGAAAATGAAAATTTTTCCAATCATATTTTTAAACTCAATAAGGCTCTATATGGTCTTAAGCAAGCTCCAAGAGCTTGGTATGACCGGTTGAGCTCCTTCTTATAAATAAAGGTTACATAAGAGGAAAAATTGATCAAACTTTGTTTACAAAAACTGCAAAAAATCATTTTATTGCTGTTCAGGTTTATGTTGATGATATCATTTTTGGCTCCACAGATAATAATTTGTGCAATGAGTTTGCCCATCTTATGCAATCTGAATTTGAAATGAGTCTAATGGGTGAACTTACATTCTTTTAGGTCTGCAAGTACATCAAACTGCTGAAAGAATTTTTTTGAGACAAACAAAATATGTCAAGGAGTTGCTCAAGAGGTTTGAGTTCCAAAACATCAAGCCATCCAACACACCAATGGCCACAAGTGTAAGACTTGAGAGTGATGCTTCTGGTAAGCCTGTTAATGCTAAACTTTACAGAGGTATGATTGGATCTCTTGTTTATCTAACTGCCTCTAGGCCAGATATTCAATTCAGTGTCTGCATGTGCGCCAGATTCCAAGGAAATCTTAAAGACAATCACATGTCTACTGTTAAAAGAATTTTCAAATATCTTCTTTCTTCATGTGATTTGGGTCTTTGGTATCCTGATGGGTGTAAATTGGACTTGATTGCATATAGTTATGCTGATTATGCTGGGTGCAAACTTGATAGAAAAAGCACTAGTGGGTTGTGTTTATATCTAGGAGGGTGTCTTATTTCTTGGGCTTCCAAAAAGCAACATTCTGTAGCTCTTTTAACTGCAGAAGCTGAGTATGTTGTCGCTGGTAGCTGTGGTATCCAAGTCCTTTGGGTCAAACATCAACTTCTAGATTATAATCACACATTAGGTTGCATTCCCATTCTTTGTGACAACACAAGTGCTATAAATCTGTCTAAAAATCCTATTCAGCATTCCCGAACAAAACACATTGACATTCGGCATCATTTCCTACGAGATGAAGTCTCAAAGAATTCTTTTGAACTCCACTTCATTGACACAGAAAAACAAATTGCAGACATTTTCACTAAGCCTCTTGCAGAACCTAGATTCACTTCTCTTAGAAGGGAACTTGGTTTATGCAAGTTTTCACATGTCTGATATCTTCATCTCATCTCTTTGTGCAAATAAAAGCCATTCTCTCTTGCAAATAAATTCCCACTTCTCAGTTGCATTGAAATTCTTGGTATATCAAATAGTGATTTGAAGAAATGCAAGCTAGGCTTGTCTGGACACTTTCACTATGCATGAGTATATGTCTCCGTTAAGTATCAAGATTCCTTTATGCAATTGTTGAGGGGGAGTCATTGTCTATTCTCACTCATTTTTCTCTTGACAATTGTTGTCTATTCTAAGCCTCAATCATCAGAATTTTTGAGTCATTGTGCTATTTTCTTATGAGAGAATTAAGACATTGAACCTAAACTCATTGTGCACTTAGTTTAATTTCAAAGATTCATTATCATTTCAAGGTTAAGCAATCTTAATATTGAATGTTTTTAAAATGATTTGCAAAACACCATTATAAGCACATGAGTGGCTTTAATATTTCACATGTGTATGTTTAAGCTTCATTTTTACCACATGTTAAGAATAATTTTCTAAATTCGTAGTCATGTCTTCTCTGGTGAAAGCAAGTATACTCCTGTAAAACATCAAAAGAAAATGATCAACAATCTGGATAGATACAAACAGAGCAATGCATATTCTTGAACACTGAGTAACCGGGCCATTTCACCTAAAAAGTGATTTGTTTCGCGTCAAAAAGTGAAAATAAAAGTTTTCAACTCTGTATAAGATAATGAAAGTTAAACCACTGAGTAATCAGGAGATCTTGCATCTGATCAACGTGATCTCTTGCACTGAAAAGTGAGATTTAACTAATTTATTCTTGTATTCTTTCCCAGTTAAAATGAAAGAAAATCAAATTGACAAGATGGAAAAGCTTAAGACCTTAACAAAGCTCATGTTTACTGAGTTTAGACTTATTATTTTACATTGTGTTAAACTTAAAGCTCCTAACATCCTTGTTAAATATTTCTGCTCACTCATATAGGTCACTTTATTTCACATTTGCATCATTATTTTAACCACATTCAGATCATTATACTTTGCTATACTTTGTGTTGAGTGTGTCTTTGTGATTAAACTTTATTGCATAATACAAAGAACACAATAATTTCTCTCATATGTAAATATCACTTTGCCTCATTTATTTTGATCATTTCTTACCATTCATTTCCCACATTTCATTTCTTGATCTCTTCCAATCCTTGTTTCTCACTCTTATCTATCTTTTTGATGTTGTCAAAAGGGGGAGAAAGTTCCTTTAAGGAGGGGAAAGTAAAAGTTTCTAGAGGGAGAAAGTCTTTATGGGGGAGTAAGTTCAAAGGTGTATATGGTGAAGGGGAATTGTTGCAGTTAAAGGGGAGTTGTTGCAGTTAAGGAAGTCTGGTTATTAGGAGAAGGTGCATATGTTTTGTCATCATCAAAAAGGGGGAGATTGTTGGGTTGAGTGTGTTGCGGAATTTCCTAAAGTTGTATTTTAATGATAACAAATGAACATCACTCATACTTTGATTTTGATGATGACATATTGTGATTTTGATGATGATATGTTGAACATGTTATACATTCTATACATATCACAATAATGCATAAACAACATGTTCTTGATGTTTAATATCTCATATTTTAATGATAGTATCTTGTAATAATGATTTATGTCTTAAATTTGTAGGTGTATATAGATTTTGTCATGGTAGTGTCGACACACCCATTGATGGTGTCGACACTGAGTCAGAGTCCCTGAAGGTTTTCATGAAGACAGGGTCAGGAGTGTCGACATAGCCCTGGTAGTGTCGACACTAGTCCCAGATTCCAGAAGACCCAGTTGCCTGACTGGGACAGTGTGTCGGCACAGCTAGTGGCAGTGTCGACACTAGTCTCAACTCCAAGAAGTCCAGTTTTGCACAAATGGGGCAGTGTGTCGACACACTCCCTGGTGGTGTCAACACACTCCGGCTGAAACTCAAAATTGTGAATTCATCTGGATACGTGGCCGCTTGGGGTTCAAGGGGATCTGCCTAGGTTTTTGTGCCCACGTACCCTAAGGCTCTTTATGGACATATGGGGCTATAAATACCCATGTCTTTGGCACTCCAAAGGATCCCACGTAAGACAAGAGCCAAGAGCTTTCTGGAAGAAGGGAAGAAGAGCGGGAAAGAGGCATCTGCATCCAGAGTAGCAGAGCAGCGCCGCCAAGGGGAGAAGAAGGAGAAGAAGAGGAGGAGCTCGAGATTGCAGTAGTGCTGATCCAAAAGAAGATCCAGCCGAGTCTGTATTTGGTCAGAGTGTTAATCTCTCTGGGAATCTGTGTATGTGTTCTACACAGATCTCCCAATTCTATTTGTCTCTACCATTTCTATTGTATTGAGATAGATCATGCTAGAGGATCTATTCTCTAAGTGTGCTTGGTCTAGCAGAACTTGGATCTATTGTGACCCAGAGATTTGAGTACTTTGTACTCTGTTTTGGAGCCCCAGTGCTCTGGGTTGGAGCCGTTGTGCTCTGGTGCTTGAGCCGTGGTGCTCAAGGGCTCGTGAATTTTCTGAATTCACAAGTGGTCTTTGGAGTAGGTTGTTGTGCCTATCTCCTGGGTTTCTTTGAGTTGTTGAACTCAAAGAGGTTAGAGTCATCGTGCTCTAGTTTGTACTGCACTTGTGCTAGTGGTTCCTCCGTTGTGAGGAGGTGGACTTAGGAGACACAAGTTGTGTTCTCCGAACCACCTTAAAATCTTCAGTGCACTATGGTTTGTTGTGTGGTTTTCTGTTCTTATTCACTATTCTCACACACCACACTTGAGTCTGATCGAATTGTGTGTTTTACTCATTTTAATTCCGCTGCTATACACACAATCTCTTAGTTCATTTACCAAAGTCACCTATCTGATCCCCAACTCTTAACCATTCTAAAACATTTAAATGTCTTAACACTAGTGTGTATGACACTTTGTAATGGTTATGTACCAGTTCTCAACCTTAAAATACCATTTAAACACTCATTCCCCATTCATTTCTGTCAAAATCCTGTTCTGGCACATCTCTGGACAGCAGCTGTCGATCGCTGCCATGCACCTATCGACAGCCGGATTTTGGGCCGTTCAGAAGCCCAACCGGTTCTCATTCTGACTTGATTTTGTGGGACCCCTATATTTCAAACACTTCCTAAATAGACCTAAAGGGAAACCACCACCCTTCACCCCTTCACCTTCCTTCAAGAGGTGTTTCCTTTCGCATTTCATCCCCCCTCTCTCCAGAACCGCCCTCTCTACATCTTCTCTCTGCTCTTGCTTTCTTCTTCCTCATGTCTTCCTCCTCTCCCTGGATCATCTCGTCTCCATGCATCTTATCTCCCATGGCTCCGAGAAGCAAGCTTCGTGCCACATGTCAGCGTCCAACCATGCCCGAAGTCGGTGAAGGTTCTAGGGCACTAGCAGAGCGCCGGAGCAAGCACCGGGATGTTCGTTGAAGCGCGCGACATAGTTGACTGTGCATTTCGTTGTCCAGAGTTCCTCACACAAGTCAATATGCGCACTTTCTCTAAACTGTCTCATAAAAATAACATTGTAAAGATGAACTCATACAGTGGTGAGAACAGGTCATATCCACGGAGAGGCAGAATAGAATTTGAATTAAACTACTTTGACTTGAAATCTCTATCGACAATGCGTTTAAAGTGAATGTGTAAATGACACTGATCAAATCCCTCACAAACTTCTCAGCACAAACTTAATAAAAGAACAAGTGAATTGAGAACCAAAAGTTGGTATCACTGTACCCTCACAGCTCGAGGGATCAAACAAGCAAACAGAAAGCTTAACTAGAAATTAATGAATCAATGTACCCCTATAGCTCAGGGGATGAACAATCAACATTCTCAACTCTCCACAAACATCAATCATAATGAGACAATGAAAAGGAACGCAACCAAAAATTAAAGTTGAGATCAACAAGAACTATAGGAATATCAGATTACTGTACCAGAGATGATGACAAAATCAATAAAGAAAACATTACAAAAACTATGGACAGCACATCATGCTCCCAATCTGTCCAGGGTATAACACTAATGAACTAGAAAACTCAAATTAACAATTGCACTAAATCAACTCCAGAACATAAAGAAATGGAAAACTGCTAAATCCTCCTCACAGCAGTACAGAAGAACAGTAGAAAATTCTCAAATCATCATAGAACAGAAGAAACAGAAGAAATCGCCCCGGGGAATCCTCTCGACCTAACCAATTTATCTCATCCAAGAATAACGTAAAAGGAACCCTTCAGGTCTCAAACAGCACAGAAGCAATGGAATTAGCACAGAAGAAATGCCCAAAGAAATCTGAACTAAAAACTAGAAACGGAAACCCCCAGATGAGCAGAACCCCCAACCCAAACCTCACAGGAGAGAAGAAGAAAAATCCAAACTCGAACCCCTGATCTCCCTGGATCAAATCTCCACAGAAGAACAAAGCAATCTCTCAAATCCTGCACTCAGAAGAGGAAAACCCAAAATGCTATACTGGAAACCCAAAAATCTCATCAAAAAATCCCAAGAGCAAGAACAACAGTAACCAATCTCCCTTGGAAGACCCCGTCTCCCTCCCTTATGCTTGAAAGAACAATTACGGAAGAAAGAAAATGACAGAAATCGAATCCTAACATCTCCACTGGATCGAATTCTTCTTCAAAATAAAATTTGCTGAACAAGAAAATTGTTGAACCAGAAATCTCCTCACAAAACAATATAACCAGACGAAATGAAAATTCCCAACAATCGCACCAGCCAACCTTTGGAATCCCATCCCTCACTGCTCTGCTCAAACAGAAGAAAGGAAACTTAAAAAAAAATCAAACCAGCGAAGCTCCTCTGCAAATCCTCACAGCTCTGCAGAACTCCGAGAAATAACAACTAAATTCTAAAAAAAATGAACAGACGAACCCCCCTGCTATGCAGCCGAACAGAAGAAGAGCGAATCAAAAATGGTATTCCTCACCTCTTCTTCAATTCACAGTAGCCCCTCGAATCCTTCATAGAGCAGAGAAGAACTAAACATAAAAAAATAGAAGAACACCAACCTTCCCAACCAACAGCTACAGCGAAGAAGAGAAAACCTAAAAACAACAAATAACTCCATCTCTCTCACTGTTCTGCTCTCCGAAACGAAAATTACAGGAAATGGGAACTAGAAATCTGGAAAAATCTGAACCAGCCCCCTCCTAAGAACTGGAAGAACAAGAAAGTAAAAATCTTAAAAATTCTAAAAAAACTTTAACTCCTGAGCTGAGGGCCTTGGGGTCCCTTTTATAGGTGCCTGGGCCTCCATCTCCTTCAGATCTGGTTGCCGCCTCAACTCTGCACCAGGATCGCCACGCCAGCCTCACCTGGATCGCCATCTCAGCACCACATGCCCTGGCCATCTGGCCACCTCAGCAGGACGCCGCCTTGCCTTGGGTCACCTGCAGAACAAGCCCAGCCCCGCCAGCGCACAGATCTGGCCACGCAAGCCGGCCACCTCAGCTGCCATCGCACACACCGGCGCTGGCCGCCCATGGTTCCAGAAGCCTCACGCATCGCACCAGGCGCGCCCGGATCCGGTCAGCCACTCCGCACAGCACCCCTGCTGGCCGCTCCACAGATCTGCATCTGCTCCTCAGGCCGCCCGACTGCCTCAGCCATCACACAGGGGAGCCGCACCGCCATGCCTCCTGCATGTCCACCCCGTGCCCAGCCTACCTTGCTGGCCTCATCCCAGCCCATCGCACCTGCGCCAGCTCCAAACCGCCATGCCCACCCTTGCACAGCACCGCCAAGCACCAGCCGCCTCCATCTGCCCTCCTCCGAATCCTGCTCCACACCAACCAGCCGCCGCTCTGCACATCTGCCCCAAACCGCTTCCAGGAGCTTCTGTTGGACCTGCGGGTTAAGAAAGAAAAAGGGTAGTGTGTGAGTATTAAAATGTGGTAAAATATTTATTTATTTAATGGGTTTGGGTGGGGTTTTAAAATTTTATTTATTTATTTATCCCTATTTATTTACCACTAAAGATATTTACAAGACTATTATTGTAACAATATTATTTACAAATGACTTTTATTTTTCAAAGTGAATAAAAGAAATGACTTATTTAAATGAAAATCTAACAACTAATATGTTCAAAAAAATTATTTACAGATGAAATGAAAATTAACGTCAAAATGCACATTATTTATAGACAATGACTGTCTAAATTTAACTAAATGTATGAAATTTAACATAAAAATTTTGTAATTATCACTCCCCCCTACTTAAACATTGCTAGTCCCTTAGCAATAAAAAGTACTCAAAATATAAGACTAGAAGATGTAATATCTCATGCTAACCAGCCATCATGTAAAAGATTCATGTAAAGACATGTCTTTCCTAATTGTAAAGGCTTATGGCAAGAAATTAGTGCACGAGTGATAGCACACTTAAGAGTTCACATCAGCCCTTCTGAAGCTCCTTTGTTTTAGCTAGTATTGAGATTAGATTGATTTGAGGGAGAAGAAAAGAATTTTGGAGTAAGATCCTTGTTCAGTCAGATTGGGTTGTTTCTCTCAGTTCCATTCTGCCCATCTTCCTTGAGGATTATTTTCTGAGTTGAGGACTTTTGTCCCTTTATTTGCACTTTGTGCACTCAGATTTTTTTCTTTTCATCCATAATGCTGCACAACCCATCACTTTTCAAGAGTAGCGAGTCCAACTTTACTCAGATCCGGGGCATTTTTCATGGATATATTTTTCTTTTGCTTTTGCTTTTGCTTTTCTTTTCTTTTCTCTTTAAGGAAGAATGAACAGTCAAGTTCCTTGATCACATACCTTCACTTCCTTCACAATTCACTTAAGGGGAGGGGAGAAAACCAATCACCTCTCTCCTACTAGCCTTGACAAAATTGCTACATTCGGGTTCAGCTAATCTAAGTGGCTGTGTAGTGTGTGTATGAATCTTCCTGCCATAAATCCTTACATAAGGTAGATAAGAGGTACATGTAATCTTTTACTAGAGGCTACCTAACATGGATACTTGCAAGGGAGTGTGACAACCACAAAATTTTAATGGTTAAAGATCACACACCTAGTCTGGGATGCGTAAAGCCATGAATTTTTATTCCAAAATGAAACATTGTGAAGTTTTTATTTGCATATGTACAAGCTCAAGAAAGAAAATGAAACAATGGTGGGGATGGGGACTATGAATGCATGTTTTATTCTACCTCTCCCCCCTACTTATTCACAGGGAAAGAAAGTAAGACAGAGAATTACCTGATGAAGAAAATCTGTACACTTGGGTTGCCTCCCAAGAAGCGCTAAGTTTATCGTCTTCAGCCAGACGCAATTAGGCTTCACTTGGCTCATCTAGCTTGGTGGACTCAACTTTCAAGGAAGGCGGGTTTTCAAAAAAATGCTTTAACCTCTGCCCGTTAACAGTGGACGATTGTCCAGTTTTAGGATCAAGAATAACGACAGCGCCATTGTCATAGACTTTGACAACCATGTAAGGCCCATCCCACCGGGACTTCAATTTTCCCGGAAACAGACGAAGTCTAGAATTAAACAACCAAACTTTATCATGCACTTGAAAAGTTTTTCTATGAATGTGTTTATCATGGAATGCTTTGGCCTTGGCTTTATAGATCTTGGAACTTTCGTAGGCCTCATTTCTGAGCTCTTCTAGCTCATTCAGATGAAGGGTCCTTTGTTGACCAGCTTGGGCTAAGTCAAGATTGACTTGTTTAATAGCCCAATAGGCTCTATGCTCAAGTTCGACCGGCAAATGACATGATTTTCCAAAGACAAACCGGTAAGGGGACATTCCAATGGGAGTTTTGAAAGCGGTTCGGTAGGCCCACAATGCATCATCTAACCTTTCTGACCAGTCTTTCCTATCAGGCCTAACCGACTTTTGAAGAATGTTTTTAATCTCCCTGTTGGATACTTCCACTTGGCCACTAGTTTGGGGATGGTAAGGTGTTGCTAGCTTATGGGTGATCCCATACTTCCTTAGGAGGGTCCTAAATTGGGTGTTAATGAAATGAGGTCCTCCATCACTAATGATTGCTTTGGGCCACCCAAATCTAGAAAAGATGTTTTTCTGAACAAATTTGATAACCACCTTATGATCATTGGTCTTCGTGGCTATGGCTTCTATCCATTTGGACACATAGTCAACAGCAACTAGAATGTATGTGTATCCAAAGGATGGTGGAAAAGGTCCCATAAAGTCTATCCCCCAAACATCAAAAATCTCTACAACCAAAATGGGGTTAAGAGGCATCATGTCCTTTTTAGAAATGTTTCCCATGGTTTGACATCTAGGACAGGCCTTACAAAATTGGTGGGCATCCTTAAACAATGTGGGCCAATAGAAACCAGAGTCTAAGACCTTAGCAGCGGTCTTCTTTCCTGAAAAGTGTCCTCCACAGGCGAGAGAATGACAAAACTTGAGGACACTTTGATGCTCACTCTCAGGGACACATCTTCTTATCACTTGGTCTGGTCCTATGAAAAATAGCTCCGGGTCTCCCAAATAAAGTACTTGTCTCTAGCAAAGAATCTCTCTCTCTCATTTTTGGTCAAATCTCCAGGTACTCGTCCAATGACTTTGTAGTTCACAATGTGTGCGTACCATGGAGATAAAATGTTGGAGACAGCTAAAATGTGCTCATCCGGGAAAGCATCTCTAATGGGCATAGAGTCCGGGGCAACTATTCTAGACAAGTGGTCAGCTACCACATTCTTGGATCCTTTCTTATCATGAATTTCCAAATCAAACTCTTGTAACAATAGAATCCATCTGATCAATCTAGGCTTGGCATCCTTTTGGCAAGCAAATGCCTCAAGGCAGCATGGTCAGTGAAAACAATGATTTTGGCTCCTAAGAGATAAGATCTGAATTTCTCTAAGGCAAAAACAACAGCTAGGAGCTCTTTTTCAGTGGTTGTGTATCGAATCTGAGCATCATTCAATGTTCTGCTTGCATAATAAATCACCACAGATCCTTTATCAGTTTTCTGGCCCAAAATGGCACCTACTGCATAATCTGAAGCATCGCACATTATCTCAAATGGTAATGACCAATCTGGAGATTGTAGAATTGGAGCTCTGGTCAAAATGTCTTTTAATTCCTCAAAGGCTTTATGACAGGTTTCGTCAAAAATGAAAGGAGTGTCTTTCAACAAAGAAGTCAATGGCCTTGCAATTTTGGAAAAGTCTTTGATGAACCTCCTATAAAATCCAGCATGACCAAGGAAGGATCGAATTTGTTTGACAGAGTTGGGAGGAGGTAATTCGGAAATGAGATTTACCTTGGCTTTATCTACCTCTATCCCTCTCCCTGAGACAATATGCCCTAAGACAATTCCCTCCTTAACCATGAAGTGGCTCTTTTCCCAACTTAAGACAAGATTGGCATTAATGCATCTTTTGAGCACTTCAGTCAAATGGTCGAGGCACGAATCAAAGTCATTTCCAAACACAGAGAAATCGTCCATGAAGACTTCTAAGTAATCCCCAACCATGTCTGAGAAAATAGACAACATGCAACGTTGAAAAGTTGCAGGGGCATTGCACAGCCCGAATGGCATGCGTCTAAAGGCAAAGGTTCCAAATGGACATGTGAAAGTGGTCTTTTCTTGGTCATCAGGGTGAATAGCCACTTGGTTATACCCTGAGTATCCATCAAGGAAACAAAAGAATTTTTGGCCTGCCAGTTTCTCTAAGATTTGGTCAATGAAAGGTAAGGGGAAATGGTCTTTCTTGGTCATTGCATTCAGTTTACGATAGTCAATGCACACTCTCCATCCTGTAGCCAGCCTAGTGGGAATGAGCTCACCCTTTTCAGTTTGAATCACGGTTAGTCCAGACTTTTTAGGCACAACTTGAGTTGGACTAACCCACTGGCTATCAGAGATGGGATAAATAAATTCTGCATCCAGCCATTTGACAATTTCCTTCTTAACAACTTCTTTCATGTTGGGATTAAGTCTTCTTTGCATTTCGATTGAACTTTTGGCATTCTCTTCTAAGTAGATGCGATGTGTGCAAACTGAAGGACTTATCCCTCTCAGATCATCTATTGTCCAACCTATAGCTCTCCTATGACTCTTCAAAACATCAATCAATTTCCTTTCCTGCCCTTCCTCAAGATCACTAGCGATTATGATGGGCCATGTCTCATTCTCTCCTAAAAAGATGTACTTTAAATTTGCAGGGAGTGGTTTTAGCTCAACCTTAGGAGGACACTCAAATGGAATTGATGGATCATTATCTTGAAACATAGAATTAAATTGTCCTTCCTCTCCCTCAAACCCTAGAGCACAGGGTTGGTCTATTGCTTCTTCCACACAAGACTCTTCCAAGGTGTCTACCACTAGACAACTTTCTCCTTCATCATGATGCCTAGATGCCCTAAAAATGTTGATACTAACCCGCCTATCCCCAAATGATATATCCATCATCCCAGTAGCACAGTCAATATTGGCTCTAGCTGTGGCCAAAAAGGGTCTACCAAGGATGATGGTGGACTGGGTTAAATCTTGGGAGTGTTCATGTCCAAATGATGAAATCGGCTGGGAAGTAACAATCATTGATTTTTACGATCACGTCCTCAACTAAGCCTTTGGAGTGGTGACAGAACGATCGGCTAGTTGAAGGACAACAGAAGTGGGTTTCAACTCTCCTATCTTGAATTTCTCAAAAATGGCAGAAGGTAGGAGGTTGACACTGGCTCCCAAATCTAAAAGGCCGCTCTCAAAAGTGACTCCACCGATGGTACAAGGAATTAGTGGAGTGCCTGGATCTTTGAGCTTTTTAGGGAGTTGGTTTAAGACAATGGTACTCACAATTTCTGGAAGAATGATGTTTCAGTTTTGTTTCTCACTTCACGTTTTGGAGTACACATTTCTTTTAGGAATTTGGCATAGGCCGGCACATGCTTGATAGCATCAAGGAGAGGAATGTTGATGTGAACTTGCTTAAACAGTTCCAAGAGTTCTTCATTACCAGTGGATTTGTTTTTGGATTTTGGCTTTAAAGCTTCAGGAAAAGGAACTCTTGGGATGTAACAGCTTGGGTCTTCACTCATCTTGATTTGTCTAGAGGTTCTTCAATTATTTTCTCTTTTCCCTTGGATTTTTCTTTTTCAACATTTTCTTCAATTTCTTCTTCAATTTCAATTTCAATTTCCTTTTCTGTATCCTCATGTGTGACATGTGTGGGTGAGGATTTAGTCTGATTTTCCACTTCTTAAGGTAGACACAGTTTTTGCATTTTCTACTTGCGGGCCCCTAGCTTGGGCAGGAGGATGATCCTGTTGTATAGGTTGGTTTTGATTTTGAGGTGCAGGAATGTTCTGGACAAAAGCTTGTTGTGGGTTCTGTGGTGGAGGTGCATTTTGTCTAGCAGGTGGTGGTCTGTACCCCTGACCCTGATGGTATTGCTGGTTCTGGTAGAATCCGGGAGGGTTGTTTCTTGGGTTTGCTACAGCTTGACTTGGCAATTGCCCTACTTCCCTCCTTTGACATACATCAGCAATTGGGACTCTATCCTTGCCAAATTTTGTTGAAAATTTTGATTTGAGTTTGTTGTTCTTGCACAGTTTGGCATAGAGTCGCCATCATGTTTTGGAGTTGATTCATTTTATCATCCCAATTAGGTTGAGGAGGTGGTGGTTGATATGAAGGTTGTTGGAAATTTGTATGAGCAAATTGATTGGAATTTTGATTTCCTTGGAATTGTGGAGGTTTGAGTTAGAAGATTGGCCAAATCCCGAATTTGATTGGGATAGGATTGACCGTACATGGATTGCTTAAAGGCAGGTTGGAAACTTGTTCAGATTGATTTTTCCATGAAAAGTTCGGGTGATTTCTCCAACCAGGGTTGTATGAGTTGGAGTATGGATCATAGGAGGGTTTGTAGAAGCCTTGAGCAGCTTGGACTTGTTCCTGAATGAAAGGGGGTAATTGGGCAGTAGTGGGACAAGCACTGGTGGGATGAGCTGGGCTAGCACACATAGCACAAGTTTCAGGTTGTTGAGAAAAATTGGGTGTGGCTTGCCCAGTCAAAGACAGTAATTGATCAAATTTTTGTTCCAACTTCTGCTCCAATCTCTGGTCAAGTCTAGCTATCATGTCTTCTACCCTAGAGTCTGGTTCTCCTCTTCCTCTTACTTCATACATCCCTGCCTTCTTCACAGGTCCTAACGCTCTCTCATAAGAGTAGAGTGAGGCATGATTGATAGAGTTCTCACTCAATGTTTCAAAAAGATTATATGCCTCATCCTCACTCTTAGTCATGAATGCTCCCCCACACGAAGCATCAACCATTTGCCTATTCGATTCAGTTAAACCTTCATAAAAAGCTTGAACTATTTGCCACCTCGACAAACCATGATGGGGGCATTTCTAAGCAACTCCTTCAATCTCTCCCATGATTCATGCATTAATTCTCCGGGTGTTGGGAGAATCCAGTGATTGCTCTTCTCATGGTGTTTGTTCGGCCAATCGGGTAAAATTTCTTTAAAAATTCCTGCTGCATTTCTGGCCATGTTGTGATAGTTCTCCCTATGGTTCCCAACCAATGTTTAGCCTTGTCTTTTAAGGAGAATGGAAATAGGGTCAACCTTAAGGCATTTTCAGTGAAATTTTGGATCCTTACAGTGGAACAGATCTCTATGAACTCATCTATATGCCTATAAGGGTCTTCATTAGGATTGCCATAAAAGGATGGCAACATTTGAATGGTTCCAGGTTTGATCTCAAAATGATTTGCCGGAATTTCCGGCCTAATGCAAGTGGCAGGTTGATAGTCAGAAGGAATGAAATATTCCTTCATCTGTCTGGGTGCAGCCTCTTCTAAATTTCTAGCAACTTGGTTCTGGTTTTGGTTGGCCATCCTATGGAAAAATCTTTCAATCTCGTCTATAGGTTGGGCCAAATCTAAATTCTGGGAACGTCTACCAAGCATGCACAGATGAAAAGTCCTCTATTTTTGATTTTTGAATTTTTAAGATTTGATGAATTTTTAAACAAACACAAACAAACAAACACTTTCAAATCAAATTAACCTACCACTAAGTGTTCCTTGGACTTATGTTTTTTTCTCAAAATCAGATTTATGCTTGCTTAAGTCCAATCCTAACTCTTTTGTACTGGCCAGGTAAGAGGTGGAGTAGAGGGAGGCCCCCCTTGCTTTCGCAAGGACCCAATTAGATAACCTCTACTCACTTAAGCGTAAGCTTTTTAACCTCTAATCCTAGACACCAGACTTAAAGAGAAGTTTTAGAATTAAGAAAGAACAAATCTAATTATGAACCCTAGGGCCAAGTCTACTGATTTTTATTGAAAGTTTAGGACAATGCAAGAATGTGAATTTTTTTGTGATTTTTGGGCAAAGGAAAGGGTGATGAAATCCCTCACCTTATCTTTTTATCTAATGGGTTAAGCCCTTAAGCAGTCCCATTTTCAAATATGAAATGCAAAGATCAAATTCAAACAATGGATTTTCTAATGCTAAGTCTAATGCATGAAACGAGAGAGAGAAATCTTACCTTTCCCCCGCACTCTTCAATGCAAAGAACAAAAATTGAATTCAAATGTCAATTAAAGTGATGAATGTCCTAAAACATGGGATCCTAATCTTGAGAGATGGAAATTTTTAATTACAAACAAACGGCTAACATGAAAGAGCGATTTAGAAATTTTTTAGATTTTAGAATTTTTTAATTTTTATTTGTTTTTGAACTAAATGAAATGAAAGTAAGAAAATATAAAGTGGTACTATAAGCTAATGCCAAACCAATCAAACCACAAAAAGTCCAATTATTACATGCCAACGAGAAAGGAATCTCTGTACATGCACAGAGAGTACAAGAAATCCTCACTACAAGCTTCTCTCACACTCCTCTATCTAAAATTCTGAATTAAAAGAGAATAAGAAATGAAATCAGCAAGCTCCCTCCAATGGGCTTCAAATCTCCAAGCCCAATCTCCAAGTGTGCAAATCTGAAATGAAAGCCCAATAACAAGTCAAATGAAACCTCAAAGTAAATGAAATCAAATCAAAATAGATCTAAATCAAACTCTAATGCCTCCCGGCAACGGCGCCAAGATGAAGCGCGCGACATAGTTGACTGTGCATTCGTTGTCCAGAGTTCCTCGCACAAGTCAATATGCGCACTTCTCTAAACTGTCTCACAAAAATAACATTGTAAAGATGAACTCATACAGTGGTGAGAACAGGTCATATCCACAGAGAGGCAGAATAGAATTTGAATAAACTACTTTGACTTGAAATCTCTATCGACAATGCGTTAAAGTGAATGTGTAAATGACACTGATCAAATCCCTCACAAACTCTCAGCTCAAACTTAATAAAAGAATAAGTGAATTGAGAAACCAAAGTTGTATCACTGTACCCTCAGCTCGAGGGATCAAACAAGCAAACAGAAAGCTTAACTAGAAATTAATGAATCAATTACCCCTATAGTCAAGGGATGAACAATCAACATTTCAACTCTCCACAAACATCAATCATAATGAGACAATGAAAAGGAACGCAACCAAAATTAAAGTTGAGATCAACAAGAACTATAGGAATATCAGATACTGTACCAGAGATGATGACAAAATCAATAAAGAAAACATTACAAAAACTATGAACAGCACCATGCTCCCAATCTGTCAGGGTATAACACTAATGAACTAGAAAACTCAAATTAACAATTGCACTAAATCAACTCCAGAACATAAAGAAATGGAAAACTGCTAAATCCTCCTCACAGCAGTACAGAAGAACAGTAGAAAATTCTCAATCATCATAGAACAGAAGAAACAGAGAAAGAAATCGCCCGGGGAATCCTCTCGACCTAACCAATTTATCTCATCCAAGAATAACGTAAAAGGAACCCTTCAGGTCTCAAACAGCACAGAAGCATGGAATTAGCACAGAAGAAATGCCCAAAGAAATCTGAACTAAAAACTAGAAACGGAAACCCCCAGATGAGCAGAACCCCCAACCCAAACCTCACAGGAGAGAAGAAGAAAAATCCAAACTCGAACCCCTGATCTCCCTGGATCAAATCTCCACAGAAGAACAAAGCAATCTCTCAAATCCTGCACTCAGAAGAGGAAAACCCAAAATGCTATACTGGAAACCCAAAAATCTCATCAAAAAATCCAAGAGCAAGAACAACAGTAACCAATCTCCCTTGGAAGACCCCGTCTCCCTCCCTTATGCTTGAAAGAACAATTACGGAAGAAAGAAAATGACAGAAATCGAATCCTAACATCTCCACTGGATCGAATTCTTCTTCAAAATAAAATTTGCTGAACAAGAAAATTGTTGAACCAGAAATCTCCTCACAAAACAATATAACCAGACGAAATGAAAATTCCCAACAATCGCACCAGCCAACCTTTGGAATCCCATCCCTCACTGCTCTGCTCAACAATAGTATTCCTCACCTCTTATTCAATTCACAGTAGCCCCTCGAATCCTTCATAGAGCAGAGAAGAACTAAACATAAAAAAATAGAAGAACACCAACCTTCCCAACCAACAGCTACAGCGAAGAAGAGAAAACCTAAAAACAACAAATAACTCCATCTCTCTCACTGTTCTGCTCTCTGAAACGAAAATTACAGGAAATGGGAACTAGAAATCTGGAAAAATCTGAACCAGCCCCCTCCTAAGAACTGGAAGAACAAGAAAGTAAAAATCTTAAAAATTCTAAAAAAACTTTAACTCCCGAGCTGAGGGCCTTGGGGTCCCTTTTATAGGTGCCTGGGCCTCCATCTCCTTCAGATCTGGTTGCCGCCTCAACTCTGCACCAGGATCGCCACGCCAGCCTCACCTTGATCGCCATCTCAGCACCACATGCCCTGGCCATCTGGCCACCTCAGCAGGACGCCGCATTGCCTTGGGTCACCTGCAGAACAAGCCCAGCCCCGCCAGCGCACAGATCTGGCCACGCAAGCCGGCCACCTCAGCTGCCATCGCCACACGGGCGCTGGCCGCCCCATGTTCCAGAAGCCTCACGCATCGCACCAGGCGCGCCCGGATCCGGTCAGCCACTCCGCACAGCTCCCCTGCTGGCCGCTCCACAGATCTGCATCTGCTCCTCAGGCCGCCGATTGCCTCAGCCAGCACACAGGGACGCCGCACCGCCATGCCTCCTGCATGTCCACCCCGTGCCCAGCCTGCCTTGCTGGCCTCATCCAGCCCATCGCACCTGCGCCAGCTCCAAACCGCCATGGCCACCCTTGCACAGCACCGCCAAGCACCAGCCGCCTCCATCTGCCCTCCTCCGAATCCTGCTCCACACCAACCAGCTGCCGCTCTGCACATCTGCCCCAAACCGCTTCCAGGAGCTTCTGTTGGACCTGCGGGTTAAGAAAGAAAAAGGGTAGTGTGTGAGTATTAAAATGTGGTAAAATATTTATTTATTTAATGGGTTTGGGTGGGGTTTTAAAATTTTATTTATTTATTTACCCCTATTTATTTACCACTAAAGATATTTACAAGACTATTATTGTAACAATATTTATTTACAAATGACTTTTATTTTTCAAAGTGAATAAAAGAAATGACTTATTTAAATGAAATCTAACAACTAATAGTTCAAAAAAAATTATTTACAGATGAAATGAAAATTAACATCAAAATGCACATTATTATAGACAATGACTGTCTAAATTTAACTAAATGTATGAAATTTAACATAAAAATTTTGTAATTATCATTCGTCTGCTGGAACTCCTTGTTCCCCCGGGTCTTCAACTCACTAGGTTCGAGGATCTTCCAAAAATTTGTCCAGCCAGGCTATGTGGACTTCGTCTCCTTGGAAGACATGTTCGCCAGTCTGCAGCCTCTCTTTGACCCTAGGGCTAGACTGTCTTCCTATACTCCCACAAGCGGTATTCCCCGATCGCTATTGTAACGGCCC
Source organism: Colocasia esculenta (assembly GCA_014218235.1). Classification (NCBI taxonomy): domain Eukaryota; kingdom Viridiplantae; phylum Streptophyta; class Magnoliopsida; order Alismatales; family Araceae; genus Colocasia; species Colocasia esculenta. The sequence continues at coordinate 26,702,281 of CM024756.1, read as the reverse complement.
TAGATATCTATACCCAATAAGGGTCCATATCCAGATCCGTCTCCCGCGAACGGACCGAAGTCTCTCAAGGGATAGCTCGTACACGTGTCCAGGAAGAAGATAAAAGACAAAACACAACTGTAAGAGACACAAGAACGGATATGTGCTCATATCTACATATACAATTTTCAACTGTCTCATTACATTATTACAGGCCAATTAAGAAGTGTACAACTACCTGGGGCATACCCCGAGGGAGCACAGGCTCACACAACTCTACTAACACTACTGCTGATGGTACAAGTCTGGCACAACACCTCCTCAAGCTACACCAACAGAAAACCCTGAAAAGGACTCTAAGGGAGTGAGCCTCAACAAGTCACTGGCTCAGTAGGGAACCACCCAAAACCACACACAACGCAGAAGAACCTCAACCCCAACCGGTCTCACTGGCAACACCGGATGCCAAACCATTTCATGCTCACATCAAAGCATAATTAATACTATTAAACATAACTAACTCAGTCGCTGCAAGACTCAGAAAGACAAGAGACAACAACACCATTAATCCATCTAATAACTGGAAAGCCTAGGCCACAAGCCTCACAGGCACACCACCTCAACAACTGGTCGCCCAAGCTGTAGGCCACACAGGCAAAGCATTGCATAGGCTACTAACTTCACTTGCAAGCCATTACACACACATGGGCAACAGGATTGCTAACCAAGAGCTAATCCTTTATACTCTTAAATCACGATGTATCGAATGTCATACTTAAGAAACAGGACTAGCTATCACGCTGCCAATCTATCGCATACTAAATCATATTCAGAAACTTACCCGAAGAAGGGTAAACACAACAAGTGGAAGGTCTCACCACACGACCTCCACTTCACCACCTGAAAAGGCTAGCACGCAGTGTACTACGAGAAAGCAGTACCCACAAAGAGTACAAGTACCTACCACCACGAGGTACCACCACGAAACACAAACACAACTGTGCCACCACCAGGGCACACCACAACCAGTCAAACCACAACTACTGAGTCCCCGCTCACTAATCACAACAATAACTGTGCCAACACCATGGCACACCTCGATGCGTAAGACCACAACTAACACACATTATAACCAATAGCAAAGCAGGAGTCGGAAAGCACGACGCCACCCCACGGACAGACTACTGGTTTATGACGCCAGTATCCAACCCGGACAACACAACACAAGAACAACCTCTCAGTCTCTCAGTCACGGATGAAAGGTCCAACTGCAGCTCCACTAAACAAGTACAAGAATTGTGGAGTCCAACTAAACCACCACAACCTGCAGGCCACACACCACGCAGGTCCATGCCTAGCACCTTTAGAGACTCTGGCCCGAGCTCTCTAAAGTGAGGCACTGGTAACAGGACTAGCCATGGCCCAGTATGTCTACTGGTGTCCGTAACCCCCAGCTACGAGCGCGCTACAAGTGACTAAACACAAACTCTCACAAGTCACTGTCCCACTGCCGTCTTTCCCTCAGTTGGACGTACTACTCAGCACAAGAGTGAGGGTGTCCAGGAAGACGACAAGACCTCGACGGTACCACTACACCGGGACAAGCCCCGAGCACACTCACGTGCCTGGCTCACACAAAACCTGGGGCTCCCAACTGAAGAGGCATTCCGGAATAGGCGCCGGACCACCAAACTCAGCAATGCTCAAACCACGATATATATACTTATACATTCTTTATCACAAACCTCGGTACAAATGTCAGGAATTGCCCGACTCTGGTCATCTCGTGATTCACAAGCTATCCTACACTAGCATACATTTAGATCCCGATAGTCAATCACGCTTGGCTCATCATTGGTCATTACATGACCTCCTTGCCACATACATACCATATACATTAACTACACGGTAACCCTTAACCTTACTTGCATTATATTAATTAAACCATCTCTATTAGTCCACATAAGACACTACAATACTTAGGCTAGGTTCACACTTGAACCATCATTGCCTAGCCACTACGACAACCAGTGCATGTGCCATGCACACACACACATACTTACACACGCGTAACACCACCATACGGAGTATGTGCCATGCACATCCTCAAACCACTTAACACACACAAACTATTCAAATAACATACTTTAGAGGTGTTACAGATGCCAATGCACCTCACACCTCAATAACATCACACTAATTATGTAAACTACCTACTAACCATATAGGTAACCTACTCACAGAGTTTCACGGGTGTCATGCACCTCTTACCATAGCCATGCACTATAAACAACGATAACCGGATAACCAAAGCACCAAGAGCATGCAAAACAGAACCCTCGGTTGCTGTCGCGACAGAGACCAGAACCGCCTTCTGATCGCGACACCACGATATGGCGCGACAAGAAAACCTGTTGCGGTGGATCGTCCTACCGCGACCTGGTTGCGACACCCTGGACCGTCACCACCTCAGGTGAAAACCCCAATCCAGGAACCATCTTCGGTTCTCCATGCAAACCACATTAATTTCCGATTTCATGCTTTAATGAATAACCTAACATGCCATCTATTGTTCATAAAGCATTAAACCTATCGAATACACATCACATGCCATCGACACAATCAAAAATGGTGGAATCTCCCTACCTTCATGAAGAACACTCAAACCAGCTACGACACGGCATCTCCGCCGCTCCATGCAACAACCTCGTGTCGAGAGCGCGACGAGATCACCACTGAAATGCCAAATCACCCTGAACAGCCGCTGCAGCTCCTCTCCTTGGTCGAGCAGAACTTGGGAAAACTCTGTTCGACCGAACCTTTTCAAAAACCGAACAGTGGTTACTATCGCGACACACCTCACCGTCGCTACCTGATCGCGACAGCTTCAGGCGACGCCTTCCCACTCCTGACGTCAGCAACCCACCCCGTGCGCGACACGCAGCACGCATGTAGACGTTGACACCAAACAGCGGCAACCTTAACGCATCCCTTACGACCGTCGCGTTCAGAACACGGCCTTCACCACCGTCACGTTCACACTCAGTGAACCAACGGGCACTACGGGCCTAACCTGCCGTCCCACTAAGCTCCACACAACGTGCAGAAATCTCAACAAAGGCCCAATGACCCCAAATTGATTATGAGCACTACACCAAAACCAATAAACACAGATCCGAACTACCATTAAACAACGATCCGCAAAGATCCGAGAAACGCACTACGTTACATTACTATCACCTAAAAAGAAATGTCGTCCTCGACATTCAAAACGAGCAATAATAAACCACATTATCACCTAAAAAGAAACAGAGCCATATGCAGAGAAGCTCTGCATCCTCTTTCTTTCCAACTATTTACTCATTCACATACTTGCTCAGCCTTTCCTTTCTATTTAATTAATTCCGCAATTACTTTATTCTCTGAATTTATTCTGCCATTCTTTACCTTTCAAACATAAGTGATTCTACCTTGATATTAGCACTTTATCTCCTTGGACTGAACCTATTTCCTCATTTTCCTGGTTGTGTTTGCAACCTTTCTTTTTGGGCCATTTTCTTGCTTAAATCCTTCCATTTTATATTCTTAAATTTCCAAATTTCCAGATATTATTCCTCTATTTACTTATCACCACTAACCAACACTTAGCTCAATTGCACACAAATCTTTAAATTCTCTTTTAATTACTCAAACTTAGATAACTTATAATATTAAATCTTCCACGCTTCCGCTGCGCTACTCTGATCATACTAAACCTTTCACCAAGTATTTCATGAATTCTGGATTTTCTTAATTCATTAATATCTTAACTCACTTCAAATTATACTTTCCAACTTACTTTACATCCCCTTTATCATACATCAATACCACTTAATTGACTCCATTCATATTCTATCTTCTGCTATATCTGCTTCACACTAATTCTAAATATTGGCATATATCAATATCAATATACTTTCCTTTAATATATATTCTTAGCGTTAAACAATATTCTCTAACTGATTTAACAAACCCAATTCATACCTTTTCACATCTTCTATTCTCATTGCTACACATACTCGAAAATTTACCTTTTCCTTTATTCAAACCTTGCTCAACTACATAACATGAAATTTTGAGATTCCCTTACCATTAAACTAATTATACCGCTCTTCACTTTTTCTGCTTCTTTTCATCATGCTCAAATCTGCTTATAATTTCTTAATCAAATATTATAACTTTACTTTAAATTCCAAAAATATTCTTATAATAGAATTCATTTATTCATCCAAATCACCTTACTGCCTATCATTACACAAATTCTTATTGCACATTTCTTGAATCATTTAATTATTACTATTCAATAATCTACCTCATTCTTTTTTTCTTCACTTGATCATTAATACCAAACTTTATCTTTACTATCAAGAACATAACACCATTTTTGTAAAATATTTTCTTAACTAGTCTACTAGCTGACTAATCTCCAGGTGACATTTATGCTGCAATCTTTCTTATTAAATCACTGATATAGTAATAAACTAAAACTATTTCCTTTAAACACAATAACTTAACCCACTTAATTCCTTTATTTCACATAACTAACTTACTGCCAATCATAAACAATTTCACTATTACCGCCCTTTCATAAATGTTCATTCATAATCCACTTTGCTATTCTCCATTACTTTTCAATGGATTTAACCTTGTCCATTCTATCTTATACAGCTTCAACTTACTTTAATTATTTAGCTTTAACACAATAACAAATCTTTCTGCGAAATCTTTATTCTTTGCCTTTTATTAACAAACATCTTTCTCTTGTAAAATTTTCAGAAAAATCTAACTTCTCATCTTTTACTTTCTCTTTAATCAACCGGTTACCTTTACATCCACCTACATGAGTTTCTATATCAAACTTTCTATTATCCTTATTACTCATGATAGTACCACCCTTAAATTCTTTATTACAACTATTCTTAATCATAAATCACACTTAAGGATCATCTTAATCACTACTTCTCTGCTTACCATCCTCTCATCTCAAGCTAAATTACCTTACTTAATCATTTTAAATTTAACATGCCATTAATCATACTACTATCGAAGCAACTTCTTAACACTTCATTAACATAAATCTCAAACACAATGATTATCTCTGCTACAATTCTCAAAGACAATTTACTCATTTAATAGTTCTAATCACAAGGCCTTATTCCTCATTATAACATAATTCCCTCTATTACTCCATCACATCACTACTTTATACCTTTCTCTATCAACTCTGATCTTCATTAAAACACTTTTAGTGAATTTCATAACTAAACTCACTAATTCTTTCAATTTCTATAACAAAAAATCTTTAATAAATTATACTTTAACCACAATCCAATAATCACTCATACTACACCACCAATCACATCTGCTATTACCCACAACTATTATTCTGACCAGCTATACATATAATTCACATACTAAAAACTCACAAATAAACCATACTAAAAAGCACAAGAAATCACAGACTTACTACCAGCAGTGGACATTAAATCATGTATTGGGACATTGTAATCTTAATATCTTTTCACATTCTAACTGGACAATTGCTCTGATACCAACTGTAACGGCCCTGGATATCTATACCCAATAAGGGTCCATATCCAGATCTGTCTCCCGCGAACGGACCGAAGTCTCGCAAGGGATAGCTCGTACACGTGTCCAGGAAGAATATAAAAGACAAACCACAACAGTAAGAGACACAAGAAAGGATATGTGCTCATATCTGCATATACAATTTACAACTGTCCCATTACATTATTACATGCCCAAATTAAGAAGAGTACAACTACCTGGGGCATATCCCGAGGCAGCACAGGCTCACACAACTCTACTAACACTACTGCTGGTGGTGCAAGTCTGGCACAACACCTCCTCAAGCTACACCAACGGAAAACCCTGAAAAGGACTGTAAGGGGGTGAGCCTCAACAAGTCACTGGCTCAGTAGGGAACCACCCAAAACCACACACAACGCAAAAGAACCTCAACCCCAACAGGTCTCACTGGCAACACCGGATGCCAAACCATTTCATGCTCACATCAAAGCATAATTAATACTATTAAACATAACTAACTCAGTCTCTGCAAGACTCGGAAAGAGAAGGAGACAACAACACCATTAATCCATCTAATAACTGGAAAGCCTAGGCCACAAGCCTCACAGGCACACCACCTCAACAACTGGTCGCCCAAGCTGTAGGCCACACAGGCAAAGCATTGCCTAGGCTACTAGCTTCACTGGCAAGCCTTTACACACACATGGGTAACAGGATTGCTAACTAAGAGCTAATCCTTTATACTCCTAAATCACGATGTATCGAATGTCACACTTAAGAAACAGGACTGGCTATCACGCTGCCAATCCATCGCATACTAAATCATATTCAGAAACTTACCAGAAGAATGGTAAACACAACAAGTGGAAGGTTTCACCACACGACCTCCACTTCACCACCTGAAAAGGCTAGCACTCAGTGTACTACGAGAAACCAGTACCCACAAAGAGTACAAGTACCTACCACCACGAGGTACCACCACGAAACACAAACACAACTGTGCCACCACCAGGGCACACCACAACCAGTCAAACCACAACTAATGAGTCCCCGCTCACTAATCACAACAATAATTGTGCCAACACCATGGCACACCTTGATGCGTAAGACCACAACTAACACACATTATAACCAATAGCAAAGCAGGAGTCGGAAAGCATGCCACCACCACACGGGACAGACTACTGGTTCATGACGCCAATATCCAACCCCGACAACACAACATAAGAACAACCTCTCAGTCTCACAGTCACGGACGAAAGGTCCAACTGCAGCTCCACTAAACAAGTACAAGAACTGTGGAGTCAAACTAAACCACCACAACCTGCAGGCCACACACCACGCAGGTCCATGCCTAGCACCTTTAGAGACTCTGGCCCGAGCTCTCTAAAGTGAGGCACTGGTAACAGGACTAGCCAGGGCCCAGTATGTCTACTGGTGTCCGTAACCCCCAGCTACGAGCGCGCCACAAGTGACTAAACACAAACTCTCACAAGTCACTGTCCCACTGCCGTCTTTCCCTCAGCCGGACGTACTACTCAGCACAAGAGTGAGGGTGTCCAGGAAGACGACAAGACCTCGACGGTACCACTGCACCGGGACAAGCCCCGAGCATACTCACGTGCCTGGCTCACACAAACCTGGGGCTCCCAACTGAAGAGGCATTCCGGAATAGGCACCGGACCACCAAACTCAGCAATGCTCAAACCACGATATATATACTTATACATTCTTTATCACAAACCTCGGTACAAATGTCAGGAATAGCCTGACTCCAGTCATCTTGTGATTCACAAGCTATCCTACACTAGCATACATTTAGATCCCGATAGTCAATCACGCTTGGCTCATCATTGGTCATCACATGACCTCCTTGCCACATACATAGCATATACATTAACTACACGGTAACCGTTCACCTTACTTGCATTATATTAATTAAACCATCTCTATTAGTCCACATAAAACACTACAAGACTTAGGCTAGGTTCACACTTGAACCATCATTGCCTAGCCACTACGACAACCAGTGCATGTGCCATGCACACACACACATACTTACACACGCGTAACACCACCACACGGAGTATGTGCCATGCACATCCTCAAACCACTTAAACACACACAAACTATTCAAATAACATTAGAGGTGTTACAGATGCCAATGCACCTCACACCACAATAACATCACACCGATTATGTAAACTACCTACTAACCATGTAGGTAACCTGCTCACAGAGTTTCACGGGTGTCAATGCACCTCTTACCATAGCCATGCACTATAAACAATGATAACCGGATAACCAAAGCACCAAGAGTATGCAAAACAGAACCCTCGGTTGCTGTCGCGACAGAGACCAGAACCGCCTTCTGATCACGACACCACGATATGGCAGGACAAGAAAACCTGTCACGGTGGATCGTCCTACCGCGACCTGGTTGCGACACCCTGGACCGTCGCCACCTCAGGTGAAAACCCCAATCCAGGAACCATCTTCGGTTATCCATGCAAACCACATTAATTTCTAATTTTCATGCTTTAATGAATAACCTAACATGCCATCTATTGTTCATAAAGCATTAAACCTATCGAATACACATCACATGCCATCCACACAATAAAAAATGGTGGAATCTCCCTACCTTCACGAAGAACACTCAAACCAGCTACGACACGGTGTCTCCCCCGCTCCATGCAACGACCTCACATCGAGAGCGCGATGAGAACACCACTGAAATGCCAAATCACCCTGAACAGCCACAACAGCTCCTCTCCTGGGTCGAGCAGAACTTGGGAAAACTCTGTTCAGCCGAACCTTTTTAAAAACCGAAGAGCGGTTACTATCGCTACACACCTCACCGTCGTGACCTGATCGCGACAGCTTCAGGCGACGCCTTCCCACTCTTGACGTCAGCAACCCCGCCCCGTGCGCGACACGCGGCATGCATGTGGACGTCAACACCAAACAGCGGCAACCTTAACGCGTCCCTTACGACCGTCGTGTTCAGAATGCGGCCTTCACCACTGTCGCGTTCACACTCAGTGAACCAACGGGCACTACGGGCGTAACCTGCCGTGAAGGGTTATGCGGAAATACACAGTACGGAATCTAGAAGGGGGGGGTTGAATAGATTACGGCAATTTTAAACTATGTATGGCTTCTTTTCGATGCTACGGCGATCTTAATGAAATTTGATTAGAATTCGATTAAGTATGAGACTGCTTGAGTTGATCTAAATGAGAACAGGGAATCAAACGTGCGTATGAACACCGTGCCTACCAATCATCTATCGCAAAATGCGAACAAACCACAGAACACGATGATTTAAGGTGGTTCGGAGTACACAACTCGTGTATCCTACATCCACCGTCCACACACACACGCAGAAACGACTGCTTATGAGCGAATTCAACACTACAACTCAACCACACACACGTTGTCTGATGAAGCACGATCAGAACAACCAAAAATACGTGAATCAAGCACAAGGGATGCTCGAAACACAACTACACACACACGATGGAATGGAAATTATGAAATGGAGAAGAATTAGGAATTAGGGAACAAATCCGGTTGGAATTCTTCTCGTGGATCGTCCAAATGCTGTTCAAACTTCGATTGGATGTAGATTGATCGACGTAGAAGGTTGAATTGATGACGATCCGGCTTCAGCTCCGCATAGATGGTGATTCCACGATGATCTGGGCGGAAGGTTGAAGCAGAGCAGAATTTGGGGCTTTTCCTCTTGGTCCCTTGGAGGCTCTTGGATGGGAGGCTGCTCTCTACGAATTTGGCTCCAAAAGGATGCTTATATAGTGTTAGGTAAAGGTGGGGGTCGTGGAGGAAGGAAACACCCAAGTGGGGCCGGATTTGGAAACCCAAAATCTGAAGTTTCCGTCGGCTGTCGACAGGTGCACTTGCATCTCTCGACAGACAGACTCAGGCTGAGAACTTGGTTTCAGAACATCTGGATTTTTTGAGTGTATCTGTCGACAGGCAGCTTGCATCTGTCGACAGGTGCACTCAGGAATGGAACACAGAGTTCTGTCCTGGGTTGACTGTATGAATCTGTCGACAGGTAGAGTTCATCTGTCGACAGATGCACTCAGAGATGCAAACCTGAGTTCTGTCTTGGAATGACTGTATGAATCTGTCGACAGGTACACTTCATCTGTCGACAGATGCACCTCTTTGACATATTTTTGTGCCTTTTGCTCAACTCTTCAATGCCTCTTGAATGCTCCATGTTTCATGCTTGTGCACCTACATGCAAGTACATTGTTAGTGATATACATTGTATGATATAGCAATGTTTAACTCAATCACTTTCATGTGTTTTTCATGTTAGTTAGCACATCAATTTTGCATTAAATCAATGTTCAAGGATGTTAATGTGATCATCAAAAACATGATATATGGAAAACCCAACAATCTCCCCCTTTTTGATGATGACAAAAACAATCAATTGATGCATATATTGATGTTCTCCCCCTTTTTGACAACATACAAAAGTCAAGTTATGCACATTCATACAAGAAGTTGAGTTATGCACATTTGGAGACAAATATAAGCATGAACTGAGTTTGGATTGATTGATCATTGAAGTTTCACAGTACATTGACAAACATTACATGACTCTCATGAAAAAGAAGGGAAATAACATGAACTAGCAAAAGATGACAAGACAAGTGAGACTAATTCCCAGCTAGACTCTTAAAGCCTCTAATGACCCTGAGACTCTCTATTCATTGTCATGTCCAGCAGGAGGAGGGTGACGGGATCCATCTCTCTCGGAGTAGAGGTGGTCAAGCCGATCATCTAAAGTGTTGAGGCGAGCGTCCACTTGATCAAATCTTGACGTCATGTGAGCAAATCCTGAGGTCATTTCTTGATGGATTTGTGCCAAGTAATCACGAATGGATTGTTGTGGAGGCACAGGTACACCATCAAACTCTTGAGCCTGGTCAGGCATTTGCTCATCCTGAGGGTCTTCATCACTGCCTTCATTTGCTTCATCGGCTTCATTGCCTCTTCATCATTTGAGTCTTCAGCTCCTTGTGGTTCCTTTCCCTTGAGAGTCCTTGTCACTACACCATCCACAATCTTGTAGCCCATGCGGTTGGCGGCAGTGAGGTCAAAGGCACTTCGGGATTTTAGTGAGATGAGCTCACTTGGAGGGATAGGAATGCCAAGGAATATAAGAAGAGAAGTGATGGGGCAAGCATATGGCATTGATCTTTTGGTGTTAGAGAAACACCGACGGATGAGGCTTATCATGAGTGCAGGCAGGTTGATTCGTCACACTTGAGGAAAAAGATGAACAAGGATTTGTGGACCTCGGTGACTAACTCTCGACTTCCATCCTTCGGGACGATCAAGGTAGTGAAGATGTGATGGATCATCCGGATCAAGGGAGGAAAGGAGTTGGCGTTGAGACGAGCAATCTCCTTGGTAGTGTCATAGGGTTCCAACGTGAGAAGCTCATAGTACTCAGAAGCAGAGGGATTGTAGTGGAGATTTCAACTCCTGAGTTCGGAATTTCAAGGGCTGTGGAGAGAAGATTGGCGGTGAGGCGAAAACGAGTGCCTTTCACCGAAGAGTAGAGTTCTCCCTGATCGGAAAGCCCTAGATTGTTGTAGAACTCAGAGACGGCAGTGGGAGAGTATTGCAAGTGGGAGTATAAGAAGGATGTCCACCCTTGAGTGTCAAAATAGGGTAGGAGTGAGGGGAACATCGGTGCTAGGGACTCGAAGTCCACATACCGGGATTGGACAATCTTCTTGAAGGTGCCGGTGGGTCGGACAAGACGGAGACCTTGAGGAACGATGAGTTCCGGCAACCGATCCTCACGATGCTTGCTTCGGCGTTCGGAAGGAGCCCTGGAGCTTTCTCCGGCGTCCTTCGGAGCGCGACGACGGCGAGAGATAAGCTTTGTGTTGGGTGCCATCTCAGGAAGGAGGATGAGAATGGTGTGAGAAGGGAGAATGGAGGGATCCGAGACGAGGAGCAGCAGGATTGTCGGAGACGGAGCCCTGGAGGGGGAAAGAGAGGGGGTTTGGAGAGGAGGAGGAGGGAACAAGAGAGGAGGGGTGAGAAAGGGTCGTGGGCGGCCTTAGAATGGATTTGGAAGGTTTTAAAAGGAAGGCCCCACAAAAAGGAGGTGAACCGGCGCGAGGGTTTTCTGAAAAAAAAAAAAAAAAGACGGATCTGGGCCGTCGTCTGTCGACAGATGCCAGTCTATCTGTCGACAGATAGCTCCTTTTTGGTGAAAACTGGATTTTTATCAAAATGTTTCAAAGGGACAAGTGTTCATTTGTTGTTTTAAGGCAAAATGGGTGTATGTGCAAGACAAAAATTCATATCCATTAAGATGAAGACATGACACAAATCTAAAATGATTTTGAATTAGAAACGATAAGTTCTTTAATTAGATCATGAGGAACACAATTCACAAAAGCCAGTGAAAATTAAATAACTCTTTTGATTAAGGCCGTTGAAGAAAAACATGCATTTAAATAGAGATGATAGGCAGATGACAATTGAATTAAATGGCCACAAGAACGTCTTACCGAAGAAACACATTGGACTTGACATAAAAAATTTCGGAGGCTTCACTCTATTTCAGGTGTGATTTTAGAAGGTTTAAGCAACGAAGATGGAAAAGAGTGGCAATGAGGAGCACTTTCACTTTTTCATGTGAAGGTAGACATTTGTGATGCCAATACCCCCAGTTACTCAATGTGAGTGTCCATCAGGCCATTGTATAGAGATGATGAGACAACCTTTTGACGCGAAGACCGACATTTGTGATGCCCATGTCCCCGGTTACTTAGTCATTTTCATCATTGCTCTACCTCCATCCCATAAAGAGATATAAATTTGATTGAACTGAAGAAATAGGTAGCTTTTCTCCCTTTTTTTTTATTATTTTTGTCAAGTACATGAGATTTCTTTAGGCAAGTTGTAATGTAGAACATTAAATTCAAGAGCTTTCTGATTTTTCAAATCAATTTTAGATTCATGTTCAACGACAAGGGAGTTATTCAAAGGAGATGTTTAAAAATCATTTGGTTTGCTCATTGTGTTCAAAATGATCTAAAAAGACCTTAATCAGTCATGCATCAAACAACATTTAGACTTGGTTCATGACTTTGACATGAAGTGGATATGAAGGGTTATATGCACACAAACAGACCAAGGTTTACCTTTAAATCAAGTAAGGAACACTTTCTTGAAACATATGAAGAAGGAGTTGAAGAATAAAGAAGAATGGGTGTATCTGTCGACAGAAGGAATTCGTCTGTCGACAGATGCACACAGACTGAGAATTGAAGTTTCTGCCAGAACAAGACTGATTGTATCTGTGACAGATGGAATGTGTCTGTCGACAGATATGAACAGAGTGGATTTTTCTGGTTTCAGATTGATTGCACATTGAGTTCAAGGAAGTGAGAGTTCAACAAGAAGATGTATGAAGAGTTTCCTCAAGAAAATACTCATCTATCCTTAACTCACTCCCCCATAGTGTGTGCACGTGTTGACACAACATCCAAGTAAGGATTCACAAAAGCATTTGATAAGATAAACATGTTCATTTCAAGAATGTCATACACAAGCACATAGTCACAGAAAAAAATTGTTTCATGGAGTTAACATGATAAAACGTAAGGAAACTAAAAATCCTATGTGAAGTACAGGACCTTTATATGCAATGGGACTATGGATACTTGGCGGAGAATATTTCTCACGCATGATGATAGTTTCCAAACAAGCCGAACTTGTTCTTCCACAGTTCACCATTTGATATACCACATAGTCATTCACACATAAAGAGCATGTACTCCAAAATGGATAGTCAGTTTCATTGCATTTTACACAAACCCAATTCTCTTCTTAAGGATGTGAATCTATCTTCAGACAAGGGTTTGGTGAAAATATCAGCCAATTGTTTTTCTGTGGGAATGAAAATAAGTTCCAAGGTTTTATTGGCAACTTCATCTCTCAAGAAATGATGACGGATTTCTATGTGTTTAGTCCTTGAGTGTTGGACAGGGTTTTTTGAAAGGTTGATAGCACTTGTGTTGTCACATAGGATAGGTGTGCATCCAATTTGAACATTATAGTCAGCTAACTGACTTTTGATCCACAACACTTGAGCTGCACAACTTCCTGCAGCGACATATTCTGCCTCTGCAGTGGAGAGTGCAACCGAGTGTTGTTTCTTGGATGCCCACGAAACCATGCAACCGCAAGTAATTGGCAATATCCACTAGTGCTTTTTCTATCAATTTTACATCCAGCATAATCAGCATCAGAATATGAGATCAAATCAAAACTACTGCCGGCTGGATACCAAAAACCCAAATTGCATGTTCCGGAGAGATATCGGAAAATTCTCTTGACTGCAATTAAATGGCTTTCCTTTGGACTAGATTGATATCTAGCACAAAGGCAAACACTAAATTGAATATCCGGTCTACTTGCAGTAAGATAAAGGAGTGAGCCAATCATACCTCGGAAGTGCTTTGCATCTACCGGTTTACCTTTCTCATCATTTTCCAATTTGATGCTTGTGCTCATTGGGGTGGAGGCCGGTTTAGCTTGCTCAAATGAAATCGTTTGAGAAGCTCTTAACATACTTTCTTGATTTATGAAGAATCCATCTTTATGTTGTTTCACCTGCAAACCAAGAAAGAATTGAAGCTCCCCCATTAGACTCATCTCAAATTCACTGTGCATGTGTTTAGAAAATTCTTCACACAGTGAAGGGTTAGTAGAACCAAATATGATATCGTCCACATAAACTTGAACAACAATTATGTGATTGCGAACCTTCTTAGTGAAGAGTGTTTGGTCTACTTTACCTCTTGAGTAGTTCTTGCTTACCAGAAAATTGCTTAGTCTATCATACCAAGCTCGAGGTGCCTGTTTCAAACCATAAAGAGCTTTGTGCAATTTATACACATGGTTAGGCATTTCAGAATTTTCAAAACCTGGTGGTTGAGAGACATAGACTTCTTCTTTGATATAGCCATTTAAGAAAGCAGTTTTAACATCCATTTGATAAAGTTTGAACTTATGGGAGCATGCAATGCCAATAAAATTCTGACTGCTTCTAACCTGGCTACAGGAGCAAAGGACTCTTCAAAGTCTACACCAAACTCTTGACTATACCTTTTGCTACGAGTCTTGCTTTATTTCTGACCACTTTTCCTTCTTCATTAAGTTTATTCCTAAACACCCATCTAGTTCCTATGATAGAGATTTCAGGGGTTTTAGGAACTAAACTCCATACATTATTCCTTTGAAATTGACCAAGTTCCTCATGCATAGCATCAATCCATGAGTTGTCTTTTAAGGCTTCTTCAACATTTTGGGTTCCACTTGAGAAACAAAAGCAAAAAGATCATGTTCAATTATTTTTCTTACTTGAGACCTTGTTTGAACAGAATCATTTAAACTACCTATCACATCATCAAGTGGGTGATCTTTGGAATACCTCACATTTGTGATTGTTGAAGGGCCGGGAGTATCTTGTCCTTGAGGAATTTGATCTTGTGAGTGTTCTTCAGGAGGTTCACTTTCTGGTGGATTCTCTTCAAGTGTTTCATCTTGTTTTCTGAATGCTAATTTCATCATCTTCATGTAGTCCCTGTGAAGATATCCACCTTTGGTCTTGGAATCTTCTTCAGATTTGTCTTTTGCTTTGACTTGTAGATCCTTAAGTGATGTTCCTTCATCCTCTTTTTCAGTCCTGTTAATATTCAAACAGTTAGATTTGGCATAAGTCTCATCAAAGATGACATGTGGAGTTTCTTCCACAGTGCGTGTTTTATTGTTAAACACCCTATATGCCCTAGAGTGTTCTGAGTAGCCTAGAAAAACACCTTGATCACTTTTGGCTTCAAATTTATCTAAATCAGATTTATCATTGTTATGAATAAATACCTTTGAGCCAAAAACTCGGAAGTACCCAAGGTTGGGTTTCTTACCTTTCAACAACTGGTAGGGGGTTTTCTTTATCACAGGTCTTACCATGGCTCTGTTTAGAATGTAGCACGAAGTGTTCACTGCTTCTGCCCAAAATCTTTTGGAGAGTTGGCCTTCAACCAGAAGAGTGCGAGCCATTTCCACCAATGTTCTGTTTTTCCTCTCCACTACTCCATTTTGTTCTGGAGTCCTTGGGAAGAGAACAGATGTTCAATCCCTTGGTGCCTGCAAAAATCAGAAAATGCATTGTTATCAAATTCTCCCCCGTGATCGGTGCGGATTGAGCATATTTTATTCACATTGCCATGCTCAATCTTGTTAAAGAATTCTTGGAAGATTGTAAGTGTTTCACTTTTGTGTGCCAAGAATTTGACCCATGTGAACCTAGAAAAATCATCTACAATGACAAAACCAAAACGTTTGCCATTGAGACTTAGAGTTCTAGTTGGTCCAAAAAGGTCCATGTGCAACAGTTCATATGGTTTAGATGTGCTTACCGGTGCTTTAGATTTGAAAGACTTCCGGGTCTGTTTTCCCTGTGCACATGCATCACAAAAACTTTCATTGTTGCTAAAAGAAATGTCAGGAAGTCCACTTACCAATTTGAGCTTCATGATCTTGTGCAACACGTTGTAGCTCGCATGGCCAAGCCTACGATGCCACAAGGTCAATTCATCCTGTCTATTTGCAACAAGACACAAGTTGTCATTCTCTGGATCATCTAAGTCAACTAAGTAAATGTTATTCACTCTTTTTCCAGAAAATTTTACACTTCCTGTTTCTTTATCAACAATTTGACATGAATTTGATTCAAAAATGACGTTGTGACCTCTATCACATAATTGACTTATGCTAAGCAAATTGTGATTAAGGCCATCAACCAACAGTACATTTTCAATTGAATTGGAGGTACACTTACCAACATTACCTGTGCCAATGATTTGGCCTTTGTTGTTACCTCCAAAATGACTTGTCCTCCGTCTTTCTCCACTAGGAAACAGAATTTACCTTTGTCGCCCGTCATGTGCCTCGAACAGCCGCTATCCAAGTACCATTTGTTTTGATGTTGGGCTGCTAGGCATTCCTGCAAATGTGAATCAGACAAGAGGTTTTGGTACCCAAATTACTTTGGGTCCCAAAATTTCATTCATGCAACAAAGTAGATGTTTAGGAATCCAAACTTGTTTGAATTTTTGTTTCTTTGGATTATTCCAACATTGTTTTTCATCATGACCAATCTTTTTCACACATTGCATGAAGGAATTTTCTTTTCAATTTTTTGTTGCTTGATAGACTGTTTATTCATTGAAACTGTTCTTGTCTGTCGACAGGCACCATTGTATCTGTCGACAGGTGGCTTTTTCTTTTGTTTGTTGGAACATTTTGTTTGTGTAGTATTGGCTTGGTCTGAGACTTTCTTGAATTATGCTTTGTGGGAGCATGCTTGCTTGTGCTTGGGCTAGGATCAACAAAGGAAGTGATCAATGATCTCCTATTTTCTTTTGTTTGACGGTTGATATCCTAACCCATGCTTGGTTACATGTATTTTGGTGCCCAAAACTGCATCTAGATTTTGCTTCCCTTTTACAAATTTCATTAAGTCCTCAGATTTTTCTTTCAATTCCTTTTCAGTTTGTTCCAACTTTTTCTTTGTTTCTAATTGTTCTTCTTGAAGGAATTCAATAGAATGGCTTAAACAGTCTTTTTCTTTTTGTGTTTCTTGCAATTTCATTTTCAAGCAATCCATTTCTTCATTATGAGTCTTTTCATCAATTTTCATCATTTCTAATTCTTTTGTCAAGAATGCAATTCGTTCATCATTGTTCTTATCATGCACAAGGGAGTTGCATTTCTTTTTTAATGCTCTATTCTCAGATCTATATTCACGAAATTTTTCAAATAAAGTAGTGTATGCTTCTTCCCATTCACTTGCAGTGAAATTATCAAATGAGAAGTTTACCTCGCTGGAGTCATCACTCCTGGCCATCAAGCATTTCACTTCTTCATCATAGATGTTTCTTGTGCATCTTCATCTTCATCTTCATCACTCCAGGTGGCCAACATTGCTTTGGCCTTTTTGGAGGTGAATTTTTCTTTCTTCAGCTTCTTCTTGAGTTCCGGGCATTCTCCTCTCATATGCCCCTGTTTCTTGCATTCATAACAAACAATGTCAGATTTTTTGTTGGACTCATATTTCTGTGAAAAATTTTTCTTAGGAAAGGGTTTGGAGTTACCTGTGTCTCTCCTCTTGAACTTGAGAAATTTCTTGAATTGTCTAGTGAGCATTGCCATTTCATCATCATCACTCTCACTAGACATTTCTTGCTCATCACTATCTTGTTGAATGGATTTCTTGGAACTTGTTGATGTTTTATTGGATGCTTTTAGAGCAATTGACTTCCTAGGATTTTCTTCTAATTCTTTTCTTTTGATGTTGATTTCATATGTCATTAAAGAGCCAATTAGTTCATCCAATTTCATTTTGGAAAGGTCTTTGGAATCCTCAATGACAGTGGCCTTAGTATTCCAAGATGAAGTAAGAGAACGAAGGATCTTTCTTACTAAGTCACTTTCAGAGTATTCCTTCTTAAGACCTTTTAGCCCGTTAACTATTATCATGAATCTTGCAAACATGTCTGATATGTTTTCATCAGTTTTCATCTTGAACATTTCATATTCAGACACTAACATGCTAACTTTAGTTTCCCTTACCTCGGACGTACCTTCGTAAATGAGTTCAAGTTTGTCCCACATCTCTTTTGCTGTTGAGCATGTGGAGACTCTTGAAATTCCTTTGGATGCACCGCACATTGCATCATGTTTAGTGCGCTCCAGTTGAGAGTTCCTTTAGCTATTTGGTCTTTCGTCCAGGTGTCTTCGTCCTCGGGCAACACGTATGGTCCCTTGCTGACTATCTTCCACAGCTCGTAATTTTGAGCTCTCAAAAATACCTGCATACGATTTTTCCAATAAGAATCAGTGCCATCAAAATAGGGTGGCCTGGTTACTGAATGTCCCTCGGCCATATACCCTTTGCTAGAATCCATAAGATCGAAAATCTCCTGATCGCTAGATCAAATTACGAAAACTGTAAATCGGAGAAACCCGCTCTGATACCAATTGAAGGGTTATGCGGAAATACACAATACGGTAATCTAGAAGGGGGGGGTTGAATAGATTACGGCAATTTTAAACTATTGATGGCTTCTTTTCGATGCTACAGCGATCTTAATGAATTTGATTAGAATTCGATTAAGTATGAGACCGCTTGAGTTGATCTAAATGAGAACAGGAATCAAACGTGCGTATGAACACCGTGCCTACCAATCATCTATCGCAAAACGCGAACAAACCACAGAACACGATGATTTAAGGTGGTTCGGAGTACACAACTCGTGTATCCTACATCCACCGTCCACACACACACGCAGAAACGACTGCTTATGAGCGAATTCAACACTACAACTCACCACACCACACGTTGTCTGATGAAGCACGATCAGAACAACCAAAATACGTGAATCAAGCACAAGGGATGCTCGAAACACAACCACACACCACACGATGGAATGGAAATTATGAAATGGAGAAGAATTAGGAATTAGGGAACAAATCCGGTTGGAATTCTTCTCGTGGATCGTCCAAACGCTCTTCAAACTTCGATTGGATGTAGATTGATCGATGTAGAAGGTTGAATTGATGACGATCCGGCTTCAGCTCCGCATAGATGGTGATTCCACGATGATCTGGGCGGAAGGTTGAAGCAGAGCAGCAATTTGGGCTTTTCCTCTCTTGGTCCCTTGGAGGCTCTTGGATGGGAGGCTGCTCTCTGCGAATTTGGCTCCAAAAGGATGCTTATATAGTGTTAGGTAAAGGTGGGGGTCGTGGAGGAAGGAAACACCCAAGTGGGGCCGGATTTGGAACCCAAAATCTGAAG
The DNA here is from genome assembly GCA_014218235.1 of Colocasia esculenta. Taxonomy (NCBI): domain Eukaryota; kingdom Viridiplantae; phylum Streptophyta; class Magnoliopsida; order Alismatales; family Araceae; genus Colocasia; species Colocasia esculenta. Next base: position 26,682,783 of record CM024756.1, on the reverse strand, counting down.
TTTCCGTCGGCTGTCGACAGGTGCACTTGCATCTGTCGACAGCAGACTCAGGCTGAGAACTGGTTTCAGAAATTGATTTTCTGAGTGTATCTGTCGACAGCAGTTGCATCTGTCGACAGATGCACTCAGGAATAGAAAACCTGAGCTCTGTCCTGGGTTGCTGTGTGTATCTGTCGACAGGTACATTCATCTGTCGACAGATACACTCAGAGATGCAAACCTGAGTTCTGTCTTGGAATGACTGTATGAATCTGTCGACAGGTACATTCATCTGTCGACAGATACACCTCTTTGACAGATTTTTGTGCTTTTTGCTCATCTCTTCAATGCCTCTTCAATGCTCCATCTTTCATGCTTGTGCACCTACATGCAAATACATTGTTAGTGATATACATTGTATGATTTAGCAATGTTTAACTCAATCACTTTCATGTGTTTTTCATGTTAGTTAGCACATCAATTTTGCATTAAATCAATGTTCAAGGATGTTAATGTGATCATCAAAACATGATATATGGAAAACCCAACA
>CM024756.1:26643883-26682154 GCA_014218235.1 Colocasia esculenta | reverse complement strand
GTAGAAAATATTACATTCTTGTTTTCCAATAAGCATAGTCTTCTCCATCGAACAATGGTGGTTGTTGACCGACTGACCTTCACTGTGACCTTGAGCTGCCATGGATCTTTACTCTTCAGATCGTTGGATCTTCTTCTTTGTCGAAGAGACTCGCTCTGATACCACTTGTTGCCCAGTTAGGTAGCCCAGAGGGGGGTGAATGGGTCTTTAAAATTTTATCAGCTAATACATGTTCACTAAAAACATTCACAGAGAAATACACTTGATGGATATTAGTTGTAGTTAGAATAATCAACAATCACACAAAGAGTAATGCACAACACAAGAATTATCCTGGTTCAGATCTCCTCTCCTTAGGAGTCCTACGTCTAGTCCCTGAGTAATATCTCAGGATTTCACTACCAAGGGTACTGTCCCCCTTAAGGACCCTTACACCCAGCCGCAGCTGGTCTTCCTTCACACGAAGGGAAATACAAACACCCTGGATGCCCCACCAGGTCTTCCTTCACAACAGAAGGGAACACACACCCTGGATTCCACAAGTCTTCCTTCACACACGAAGGTACAAGCATAAAAACAAGTAAGCAGGAGATTAAGTCCCTAGATCAAGCTTTGACAAGCCAAGATCTGAAGCTAGGGACTGAGAGCAATGAGATCTATAAACAAAAGCTGACTCTCAGAACCAACAAGCTCTCTCGAAGATCTACAAACAATGCAGAGAGCAAAGAGCTAATCTAATGGAATGAGGCTTTTCTCTTTCTTTAGAACGCGCAGAAGACTTGATGATCAACGTCTTTTTATGACTATCGTTCTCTGTCTATGTATGTCTTTTTCTGGAGCTACTTTCTTCAATATATATATCTTCAATTTGAAATCTAAACGTTGAAGTATCCATTGCCTCTAGCTTTTGGTGAACGTTAGACTGAGTGGCACTTGGAAGCAAATTGTTACGACGTCTGATGAAATCGTTGCGATAAGAAAATCGTTACGACATCTGAAGAAATCGTTGCGATAAGCAAATTGTTATGACGTCTAAAGAAATCATTGTGATAAGCAAATCGTTACGACGTCTGAAGAAATCGTTGCGATAAGCAAATCGTTACGATGTCTGAAAAAATCGTTGTGATAAGCAATTGTTACAATGTCTGAAGAAATCGTTGCGATAAGAAAATCGTTACGACATCTGAAGAAATCGTTGCGATAAGCAAATTGTTATGATGTCTGAAGAAATCGTTGCGATAAGCAAATCGTTACGACGTCTGAAGAAATCGTTGCGATAAGCAAATCGTTACGACGTCTGAAGAATCGTTGCGATAAGCAAATCGTTGCGACGTCTGAAGAAATCGTTGCGATAAGCAAATCGTTACGATGTCTGAAAAAATCGTTCTGATAAGTAAATCATTACAATGTCTGAAGAAATCGTTGCGATAAGCAAATCGTTACGATGTCTACAAAAATCGTTGCGATGTCTACAGAAATCGTTGCGATAAGCAAATCGTTACGACGTCTGAAGAAATCGTTGCGATAAGTAAATCGTTACGACGTCTAAAGAAATCGTTGCGCTACGTAAATCGTTACGATGTCTGAAGAAATCGTTGCGATAAGCAAATCGTTGTGGGAACGATTTCTTTTAAATCCAGACGACATTTTAGACTATGAAGAAACTGTTAAGGCACTTATGAAATCGTTACAGTTCTACTGAAATCGTTGTAGGATGAAGAAAGTCGATGGAGACTTAGAGAAATATCATACTTGATCTTAATGTGGCTACAGTAAGAATAATACTTACCAATTTGGCTTGATTTTCCTTGTTATATTTCCTGTGCTCAAGACTTAAGGAAAGAAACCATTAGTATAGTTTTCTTAAGCACCAAAATAACTATGTAGTTTAGCTAAACTACATGGGGATAATTTTATCATCACTAGTGACTAGTGAGGCTCACCCCTACTCCCCACAGGTGAAGGCGAGGAGGAGGTTTCAATACAATCTTCAAGTTCAGGGCCGCGCCGCAGTGGTGCTGGGCCAGCGCCTCCAGCAGTGTAGCTTCGTAGCAGTGTAGTTTCTTTCTTTAGTTGTACCAGTTTACCTCTGGGTAAGAAGTTGAGATGGCTGATAGAAGAGACTGGGGTGGTGGAGGAGAGGACCCTGAGGAATCACTCATCGTGTGATTGAGAGGATTTGGGAATGCCTCACCGATATTCGGATGAGGATGGATCAGCAGGCACCGGTACCTCCAGCAGCAGCACCACCAGTTACTGGAGTACCCATGGCCCCAGTTGCACCACCGCCAGGAGTGGAGGTACCATATGTGGCACCTGTACCACCACCACCAGCAATGGCAGCAGAAGAGCCGTGATGCAAGTTGAAAAGTTTTTGAGGTTGCAGCCGCCCACTTATACAGGAGGGCCAAATCTAGATACAGCAGAGCACTGGATTCATGAGATTGAAAGGGTCTTCACGACCATGAGGTGTCAGCAGCGGATAAAGTTGTGCTAGCTACATACCAGTTGAGAGGTTTTACGCAGCAGTGGTGGCGACTAAAGATGCAGACCACCTTTGCAGGCAGGACAGAGGAGGTTATTACCTGGCCAAAATTTCTCGAGGAATTTAATGATACATTCTTTCCACTTCAAGTGCAGCAGGTGAAAAGAGAGCAATTCCAGACACTTCAGCAAGGTAATACCTCAGTTTTAGAATATCATATGCGGTTTATAGCACTTAGCTGATATGCGCCTTATGTAGTATCAAATAATGCTATGATGGTTGAGTATTTTATTCGGGGTTTAAGAGAAGAGTTGTAGAATGCGGTGATACCGTTAATGTGTAGAATAGTTGAGGAGGCAGCCCAAAGAGCAGCTACACTTGAGAGGTCTATTCGGGCTCGACAGGCGAGCGGGTCAGGTTCGGGTAGTTACCGGCTACCCCAGCATGCAGCAGGAGTCAGTAAGGGAAAAGCACCAGCAGGACATTCTTCTTCAGGTTTTGTAAGTGCGGTCAGAAATTAAAGAAAGTATTTAAGGGTAAAGGAAGAGGAGGTCGTCAGCAGTTTCAGCAGGGGCGTGGCTATAAGCCAGAGGTAGAAGAATTGCAACAGAGCACTGCCAGACAGCCCACTATTCCACTAGGTTACATGTGTTATAATTGTAATCAGCCAAGGCATTGATCCGTAATTGCCCCTATCCGAGAGAATATGGGTATGGTAGAGGTGTTCAGCAGCAGCAGCCCCAACAGCCATTAGCAGGTCGTGGTGGAGGTGCATCGCAGCAGCGAGGTAGGGGCCGAGTTATGGCTATCACCCGTGCCTAGGCAGAGGCGTCGAACATGATAGAAGGTACATTACCCATTTATGACTTTTCAGCCAGGGTTCTATTTGATTCAGGTGCTTCTCATTCTTTCATTTCCGAAGAATTTTTGGATTGTATGTCTCATCCTCTAGAAGAGAAGTCATATGAATTAGTAGTGGAGGTTCCCTCGGGTGAGTTTATGCTCACCTCATGTTACATAGATGAATCTCCTGTTATGGTTCAAGGGAACCAGATGTCGGGCCGGTAGTATGCTTTACAGTTGACTGATTACGATATTATCTTGCGTATGGACTGGTTAGAGGTTTATGGAGCTGTGCTAGATTGCAGGAAGAAAAGAACCAGGTTTTGTTACCCCAATGGTGCAGTGTTTAAATATCAAGGTATGCCCTCTCGTACTTCTAAGTTTATAATTTCTGCAATTAAAGCTTGAAAATTAGTTAATGAGGGATGTGTAGCTAACTTAGCTTCTGTGAGTCTGGTTGAGGCTGGTAAGTCAGTAGAAGCAGTTCCCATGGTTAGGAAATTTGTAGATGTTTTTCCAGATGATTTGCCAGGTTTAGCTCCACATAGAGAGGTGGACTTTACCATTGAGTTGTTGCCGAGCACCATGACGATCTCTAAAGCACCATATCAAATGGTGCCGGCAGAACTTAAAGAATTGAAAAAGCAATTAGAAGAATTGCTGGAAAAAGGGTTCATTAGGCCGAGTCACTCCCCATGGGGGGCGCCGGTGTTGTTTGTAAGAAAGAAAGATGGAAGCTTTAGAATGTGTATTGATTACAGGAAATTGAATGAGGTGGCCATAAAGAATAGTACCTGTTACCTAGAATTGATGATCTGTTTGATCAGTTGCAATCATCTAAGGTATTTTCTAAGATTGATTTAAGGTCAAGGTACCATCAGTTGAAAATTAGAGAGAGTGATATTGATAAAACAACATTTAGGACCCGATATGGCTACTATGGTTTGTGGTTATGACATTTGGGCTAACCAATGCTCCTGCAGCATTTATGGATCAGATGAATAGAATTTTTCATCCATATTTGGACCAGTTTATTGTGGTCTTTATAGATGATATTCTGATTTACTCAGCATCTGAAGAGGAGCATGCAGCGCATTTGAGATTTGCCTTGCAATTATTAAGAGATAATCAGTTGTTTGCCAAATTCAGTAAGTGTGAGTTTTAGCTAAAAGAGATTCATTTCTTGGGCCATGTTATTTCAGCTGAGGGAGTGGCAGTTGACCCAAGTAAAGTGGAGGCAGTAATGAGATTGAAGTGCCTAAGACAATTACTGAAATTAGAAGTATTTTGGGGTTAGCAGGCTATTATAGACGCTTCATTCAGGATTTCTCCAAGATTGCAGCACCCATGACTAGGTTGACTAGGAAGGGTGTGCCATTTGTATGGCCTGGTGAATGTTAAAGAAGTTTTATGGAATTAAAGAAGAGACTTACAGCGGCACCAATATTGACATTACCGACAGGTAATGGTGGTTTTGTTGTATATACAGATGCATCTAAGAGAGGGCTTGGCGCAGTGTTAATGCATCGTCGCAAGGTAATAGCTTATGCATCCAAGAAATTGAAATCGGCAGAAGAAAATTACCCCACGCATGATTTAGAGCTGGCAGTAGTTGTATTTGCCTTAAAAATATGGAGGCATTATGTATATGGCGAGAGATTTGAGATTTTTACAGATCATAAAAGCTTAAAGTATATCTTTTCCCAGAAGGACTTGAATCACTGTCAGCATAGATGGGTGGAGTATTTAAAAGATTATGATTTCAGTTTAGCTTACCATCCGGGCAAGGCCAATGTGGTTGCTGATGCCTAAGCAGAAAAACATATCTAAGTCAAATGATGATCAATGAATGGAAGTTGTAAGAGGAGATAACAGAAAACTCCTTGTATGTGCCAAGCAGTCAATGACAGGAGATATTAGCTAGTAGTGCTGTAGAGCCGTCACTGTATTGACAAATTGTTGAGGCCCAGAGAGCAGATGTAAATTTAGCTGAAATTGTGAAAATGGAAGGAGTTACTATAGATGATGGGTGTGTAGTCAGGCTCAGAGGCAGGTTATTTGTGCTAGCAGAAAGAGAAGCAAAGCAGAAAGTATTAGAGAAGCCCATAAATCCCGGTAGTACCATGATGTACCATGACATGAAGAAGCATTTTTGGTGGCCTCATATGAAAAAGGAAATAGTAGAATTTGTTTCAAGGTGTGCAATTTGTCAACAGATCAAGGCAGAGCATCAGAAGCCTGGAGGTTTATTGCAACCATTACCCATTCCACAATGGAAATGGGATGATATTGCTATGGACTTTGTAGCAGGCTTGCCAAGGACAGCAGTAGGGCATAATGGAATATGGGTATTTGTTGATATATTAACCAAGGTATGCGGGTTAATAGCTGTGAGTATGTCCTGGTCAGTAGACAGATTAGCAAAGGTTTATGTTGATAAAATTATTCCAATGCATGGTATTCTGAAGTCTATTGTTCTGATAGGGATCTCAGGTTTACTTCTAGTTTTTGGAGGAGCTTGCAGAGGGAGTTGGTACCGAGCTGAGATACAGCTCAGCTTACCACCACCAGACGGATGGTCAGACAGAGAGGACTATCTAGACAATTGAAGACATGTTGCGAGCATGTTGTTTAGTTTGGGGTGGTAGTTGGGAGCAGCATCTAGGTATGGTTGAATTTGCTTATAATAATAGTTACCATACCAGTCTCTGGATGGAACCATATGAAGCTTTATATGGAAAGCCGTGTAGAACACCATTGAACTGGCATGAGGTGGGAGAAAGGAAAATGGTAGGCCCCGAGTTGATACAGTAAACCACTGAAATGGTAAAGTTTATTAAAGAAAAATTACAGACATCTCAAAGCAGACAGAAAAGTTATGCGGATAATCGAAGGAGACCACTTCAATTTGAGGTTGGGGACTTTGTCTTTCTGAGAGTTTCTCCTACTAAAGGTATTGTGCGGTTTGGTAAGAAAGGAAAGTTGAGTCCGAGGTATGTGGGACCCTCCCAAGTGTTAGAGAGAATTGAGGAAACAGCCTATAGACTTGATTTGCCAGCTGATTTTGCATATGTTCATGATATTTTCCATGTCTCTATATTAAGAAAGTGTATTGAAGACCCAGCTCAAATAATCAGTTATCAAGGTGGTGATTTGAGGCCATCTATATATCTATCCCAATATCTAGTGCAAATTACAGGCCATAAGACAAGGAAGTTAAGAAATAATGAAATCGAGTTAGTTAAAGTTAGGTGGGAAAATAGATGGGAGATGAGGAACCTGAGAGTTAGCCGAGGAGATGGCTAAGGGGTTATCCTTACTTGTTTGAGTAAGGTTTTTAATCTTTTAGATGATATTACTTGTGTAAATAGTTTTAAAGTTGAATGTATTAGAGTTGTTATGAATTTCGAGGTCAAAATTTCTTTTTAGATGATAGTAATGTAACATCGCGCGTTTTCGGATCCTTGTGGATCTTATGTTTAGCACTTGTGAGGCCAATGTGTGGCAAGGTGGCTTGTGTTCAGTGTATGCTTGTGTTTTTTGGGTTATTGGGCCGACAGTTTGGGCCTATAGCACCCTGGAATTCTCTGTCTGTGAACGTGACAGAGGGGGTCATCGCGTTCTGAACGAGATAGCCCTACCCGTTGCGTTCTGATAACCGCCAGGGATCGGCGATCGTCTGCATGTGCGCCGCGTGTCGTGCGCTGGGCGACTTGCGGATGTCAGCCTCAGGAAGGCGACACCCAGGTCCATCGCGATGATGTCGTGACGGAATGGTCCATCGCGTTCTTAACCGCAAAGGCTCATAAGCCCTGCTGGCCAGGACAGAGCACAGTATGCTCTGTTTGGCCAGGGGGAGGAGCTTTGTGGGTTTTCAGGGGCGTTTTGGCGTGGAAGCTTGGCGTTCTGCGTGTTCCCGCTGCAGGGACTTCGTGTGGAGTGGGGAAACACAGAGAAATCGTCGGATTGCGTGTTCTTCATGGAGGTAGGGTAATTCCTCCCGTTTTTGGGCTGTAGATCACGGATGACGATCGTTCGATTTGTTATTTACGTTTCTAACAATAGATACCCTGATTAGGGACTCACAAAAGCATGAAAAACACGAATTAAGGGTGGTTTCCATAGAATGGTAATCTGTGGAGAGGATCCTGGATTAGGGTTCCTGCCTGTGAAGGAGACGGAACCCCCTGTCGCGATCTGAATGCGACAGGTCGACCCGTCGCGTTCAGGTGGGGGACAAGACTTGTAGGTGCGTCGCGTCCATGTGGTGAACGCGCCTTATCGGTCCGTCACGTTCTGAAGGTGACACAGGCCCATGTCGCGACCACAGCTGAGTGGTCTGATTGTGCATGACTTACGTGACATGATTATTCGATTGTTGTTATTCGAGGTATTTGGTTATTCCATGCAGTGCAATGGCGCCAGTGGCACTCTGAGAGTGCGTGTTTATGAGGCTAGTGTGTCGGTTACGTAGCTTGCTAGTGGTTTACATGTTGGCGTGGTATGCACGCGAGTCGTATTGTGTTCACGTGTTGTGGACAGTTGGTACTCGTGCTTGTCGTGAGATTTCACATGGTTTATGTGGTGCGCATGTGGTTCTGTGTGCGTGGTAGGTAGTACGATGCCTACCGTGGTTACCTCTCTAGTTGGGTGCCCCAGGTTCTCTGTGAGCCAGGCTGTTAGTTCGGGGCTTGTCCCGGTACTTGTGTTGTACCGTCGAGGTTTGTGTCGTCTGTCTTGGACACCCTCACTCCTTTGTTTGAGTTGTACGTCTGGCTGAGGGAAAGACGACAGTGAGACAGTGACTCTTGAGTTTGTTTTTAATCACTTGTAGTGCGCTCTTAGTTGGGGGTACGGACACCAGTAGTCGACACTGGTCCCCAGCTAGTCCTTTCCAGTGCCTCACTCTAGGGTGCTCCGGCCAGAGACCTCAGAGGTGCCAGGCATAGGACTGCGGATGTGTACCCACAGGAGTGGTGTTAGTTGGTCTCCATATAGTTGTTTGACTTTTCCATGTGGAGCGGCAGCTAGACCTTTCGTCCGTGGCTACAAGACTGAGAGGTAGACCTGTGTTTGTTTGTCCGAGTCAGTTACTGGTGTCGCGAATGAGTCTACGTGGCTCGAGTGTGGCGGTGTCTACTTTAGCTCGTACACGTGATTGAGTTTTTTCGTTTAGTTACTTACTTTATTTAATATAGTCGGCAAATGGTAAGTACATTTATTGCTTTAATAACATGTGTGATTATGCTATAAATTGCTAGTATAGTTATTGCTTCCGTACTTGTGTGTTTGCTCGAGTTGGGGGGTTCCCTACTGAGCCAGTGACTAGTGAGGCTCACCCCTACTCCCCACATGTGAAGGCGAGGAGGAGATTTCGTTACCATCTTCTAGTTCAGGGCCGCTCCGCAGCGGTGCTGGGCCAGCACCTCCAGCAGTGTAGCTTTCGTAGCAGTGTAGTTTCTTTCTTCAGTTGTACCAGTTTACCTCGGGGTATGCCCCAGGCTCCTATACTTTCTTGTACTTTTGTTGAAATTTGGCTATGTAAATCTTGTACATTATATATGAAATGGTGAATCATATATGTGATTATGTGGGTTCCTTTCTGTTTTCATGGACTCGTGTGTGATATCCCTTGCGAGGCTACGGCCCGTTTGTGAGAGGCGGACTCGGATCAAGTTCGTTATTGGTTTAACGGGCTTGAACAAGGCATCCACCACACTTGCCCTGCTAGGTGCCCCAGCATAGGAGGATTGAGCAAATATGATTCTGTCAAGGACTTTCTGACATTCGTCGTCCCATATGAATGGGGCTCCTTTCTTTGTCAGCTTATGTAAGGTGATACCTTCCATTCTTGCTCTCGGAAGGATAATCCTTTTCTTGAATTTTCTTTGTGGTTTGAATGACCCTTATTTCATTTGTGGAGAGATCCTCGTCCATCTAGGCATCATTCTCATCCATCCTTGTTTCAATTATCGGAAGCGTTATATTGACCATATTTACAACCTAGTAAATTGTGGGACCTTCCCGTGTCTCCCATCCGAGACCTCTTCTGTCGTTGTGGGGGAATGGTGGTTGTCCCCTGACATTGGTATGGGTACCACATTGCTTGATATAGCTTGGCTCTCGTTCGACTTTGAACTTGAATATTTTGCTTCCGGCATATTGCCTTTATATGCTCTGGCATGTCTTTCAGATCTTCGACCATTTCCTTCAACTTAATAGTGGCATCTTTTAGCCAAAATCATTTGGAGGTTGTTTAGGTACATGCTTCCCTTTGTAGAACACTATTGGCTGTTCTTCAGCATGGTAGGCCACAAAATAATTTTAGAGGCTCCAGTGTGTGGGCCTCTTGTGGGATTGTCATTTGTATATGATTTAATGGCAGTGGCATGCAAACTTCTATTACTTGGCTGATGGCATTAGTTCCAAGCTTGACAATGGGCCTATGCAGTTGTAATGGCCTTCGCTCAGGATCCCAACTGCATGCTGAGCTTTAATGTCGTTGTTGTTCTTTATGATGGTGATTTTTTCCTTTGCTTTTTGGAGATGCCCCCATTATTCTTTGCCTTTGTTTGTCTTGTTAAGGGGGCATCATTTTAGCTAAACCCTTGCATGGCTGTGGCGGAGGGAGGATTGCGGCATTGTCGCCCATTTCTTGCTCTCATTTAATTTCTAGAGGAAGTTGTTCAGCTCCGAGGGGTACCAAACTTTGTTCCCCTCCTTAATTAGTGTTTGAGATGGTTTCTCATTTATTTCCACTACGGGCATTGGCTTATTTATTTCAACAGCAGATTCTTCCTCTTCTCATTCTTCTTTTGATTTTTTTTTATTTTCCCTCTCAAGACTGCCAATTCTTGGAGGATTGTTTCTTTTGATGTTTCCTTAGGGGGGCGACGCCACCGAGGTATGACTTTCTAGGTCGTTCTTTCTTTGGAGTTTCTCAGGGGCTGGCCTCTTGTTTGTATTCAACAGGGTCTAGCTAGCTTCTCTTGCTCATGGTGGAATGTTGCCTGTATAGCACCTTCTACTACCTCCCTCGGGAGTGATATGCAGCGACTCTGGATAGCTCATCTAGCTATCCTGCCTGCGCCATTTGTGCTTGGCCTTCATTGGGACCTAGCCTGAGCCATAACATGGATCACGTTGGCAGAGAACGTGAGTTTTGGTTATTGTTGTGGCTTTGGTGGATTTACCAAGTGCTCAGCCATGTCAATAATTCCTACTTGAATTAGTTTTTCTACTCGATTTTTGAACAAATAGCAATTTTCTAGAGCGTGAACCAGCACGCGATGATATGGGCAATAATTGGGCTTGTCCACCATTGCTACTTCTTCTGGGCGCTTGGGCTCTGGGAGTGTCATGAGATTCTCTTGGAGACATATGTCCAACAACTCTCTTGTATGCTCCCTAGTAAATGAATAAGGAGTGTTGAGCCTCTCACTTAGGGCGGGGGCTGATCTCCTTTCTTCTTTCTTTGAATTTAAAGAGGCGGGGGTATCTCCCTTGCCCCTAGCTTTTTTCAGGGCTACCGAAAAGTCCACGGTGTTTACTTCTCGTGACCTGGTGCTTTCGTCTTTAGGGGGTTACCTCTCCATATGAAGCAGCGGGATTTTGGCAATGAAGATTTCTATCTCTGCCACTATGCTGTTGAGGTGTTCAAATGTCCGAATATGGCCCCTAGGAGCTTTTCCTTGATTTCTGGCTTCAGACTTCTTTGGCATAGTTTCACCGCATCTTCATGTGCCGGTGGTTGTTCACATTTCATGCTCATGTCACGCCATCCTTTGATGAAGTCCAGAGCAGACTCATTTTTATTTTGCTTTAAGGATATGAGTTCTGCTAAAGTAACTCTTCTTTCTGTCACTCTAAAGCATTCAAAGAATTTCCTTTGCATATGAGTTGGGCTTCAATCGGGCATACCATTGAAAGGCTGACCTAGTAAGTGATGTTGAAAAGTACCTCAAAAGGTATGACTCTTCAGTTGCCAGTTCTCCCATGATGCTCATGTAGTGAGCTATATGTTCATGAGGTGACCCATCCCCATTGAATTTGAAAATTTAGGGACCTTTGGGTGTTCTGCGGAGCTTTTTAAAGAGATGGTGTACAGGGTATGGTACCCTATATAGGTCATAGGTGGCAGAGCCCTCACTTTGCTCAGCCATCTTTGCATCAATTATTTGCTTAATCATGGCCCTCTGAGAGACCATTGTTTCTTCGAATGAGGTATTTAACTGTGGTGCATCATGCCTTCATTCTGTAACGTGCACCTCTTGAGTTTCCTCATGGCTTGAATTTGGATCTTCAGTTGGTTGTCTAACCATAAATTCTACACAGGGTGTATTTGGTAGCACGTTCCCAGGCTGGGGTGCACTGTAGGCAACACTGGCTGGCTTGCTTGTTGAAGTTCCTGAGGTTGCAATATCTGTTGTGCCTGTTGTGGAGGCTGTAGTGGTGGTCATGGTTGTGGTGGCGGTGGTGCCGCCATTCCCAATCGTTGCATAAGGCTTTCCAACATAGCCTTTAGCTTTGATTTTCTTACATTACCATTTCTAGGTTTGGCGATGAGGGTACCCTGCTATTAGGGTTTTCAGCAGATCGACCCTGATCTAGAGGGTGATTTGATGTGGTAGCGATGTCGGCAGCCCCCATGCCTCCTTCATTCTGGTGTGGTAAGTCCACCTCCACATTTACCCGATCAAGCCAAGCTCGATCTTGCTCCCTTCTGCGATTAGATATCGTGGGATGTTGCTCCATATTTGAGGTTTCTGTCTGTTCAGCTATTGCAGGCAGATTGATGTTAGAGGCATAGCATGTGTATATCCGCATGCCTTCTTCAGTGATCCGTACTATTCTTCTCTTCTTCTGCCTAGGGCGTACAGTGGCACCCAAGCGTTGGAAAACTGATCTTCTAGGGATATCATCATCCCTCTTGTGATCTTCTGAATTGAAATTTTGCCCTGTCTCCGGGCTTGCTTGTTTTCTTTCTTGATATACCCATTTCCTTTTAGATCCTCTTTGCATATCAACCGGTGAAGAAGGGGTGCATTCTTTGGTCCGAGACTCTTGGGAAGACTCCCTCTGTCTCTCGGGGACCCTACTTCTAAAAGTTTGCCATTTTGCTGGGTCTTGCTTCATAACCACTTTTGCATTTTTTCGCCTACAAAAGATTCTAGGGCCCTTGTCTTCGGAGTTCTTGAGCTTCTTCTTGGTGACCCATACCAGTTTAACACGAGGTGGGCTATATATCTCATCCTTTTCAGTATGACTTTGTTTCTTGAAGCTACCTTTGTCAACTTGACTGTTCTTGGTTTCAGCTTTTGTCCATTGCTTCTTCACATTTTTCACTTTGCAACTTGGCTTATCTTGCCGCACTTTAGGCAGTATGCCGAAACTGTTCTTATCGGTATAACAGCTACATGCCACCCCGGTATCATTAAGGTCTCACTCCCATCCAGGCGGATCCAGAGATCGCCAACTCGAACAATGTTGCCAGAATTTGAAATGCCATATGTCGTGGGCTTTCTCTTAGGCTTGCGTCTTTTGTTCTTTCCAGCAATTGGAGTGTTGGTGAAGTTGATAGCATAGGTTGTGAACATTTTTATCAAGTTAGCCTCATGAACTTGAGCTCTTCTTTTGCTTGTTTTGCTTTGTGAGTCTTGGCAGAAGTAGGTAGTACGACCGGTATCATGCCTAGGAAGTATGGAGACTCCACCACCGGGAGAAATTCTCCAAACCTGGTTGGTGTAGTGAGGTAGCCGTTCCTTATGTGGTCCTGGACCACAAGTGGGCCGAAGAACACACCCGGAGTATGAGCAGTAGCCGCCATTGCAGAGTTATGACCTGCACAAAAATTATAATGTGAGTACATCTTATTGTTGGGGTGTTGTCTGATGGAGAGATGAAGGGAAGGGAGGTCCCCAGTGGAGTCGCCATCTCTGTGAGAATATATTTTTTAGCACTTTAAAAAATTTAATTTATCTTTGGATTTGATTTATTTGACTTTTATTTATTTACATAGACATGGTCTTATTTAGTTCGTTTGACCTCCCCCACTAACCTCAGTTGTGTTAATTATATCAGCACAAAGGCTGAACACCTTGATTAACCATCAGACAACCCTTTGAAATAGAAGAGTGCAACTCACAATTGAATGAAATGAATTGTACCTGAATGAAAACAAAGTCATAAGCATGCAATCTATTTTATTTTTTTTTGGAATTTTTTATAGTTATTTCTTTTTATTGATTTTTAAATTCAATTTTCATTTTAGGTATTTTAAAATCATTGATTTATTTATTTAATTATTTTAGTCATTTATTATTTAAATTATGATTATGTGGATTAAATTAATGTTTTCATTTATTTATTTCATTTAAGGGAGATTAACTTAAGATCGATCAAAAATGACATAAGACATGACTTGTTTGTTATTTTTATGTTATTGAAAATTAAACAACAATGTTGGTGAAATATTTTATTATGGTTTGTTGAAAAATTAGTTGATTTTGATTAAAAAATCAAGTGGTGAAGAGTTTGAAAAAAATGTGACACTACATGTAATTATTCATATAATGCATGATTAAACAAGTGAAATTATCCCAATAGGCCATTAAACATCACATGTGAGAATACATCAAATGCCGGCCCAATTAAGTATCATTAGGCCCATTAAGCATGAAGCATTATAGTCATTTGCATAAAAGATACAAGTCCGGCCTAGTAAGCAACTTGAGGCCTAATAAGAAATTTCGCTCGATAAGGAAGCCCAATGAACCTTGCTTGTGACTTGAGAAAATCAAAATTGTGCCTTGCACAATATTCTTTAGGGCTGCCTTGTAGACCCTTCTCCCAGACGGCCTTGCAGTCTTTCTCAGAGCCTTGCTCTGTATGGGAACTCCAAAAAAATCATCCCCTCAGCCTGGGGCGCCCCCCTTATTTTTATAGGGAATGGAGAGAGACACATCCCGGTCATTTGGAGACCCGTCCCAGTCATTTAAACATAGCTTTTTGCATATCCCCCTTCTTTCCTTTTTTCTTTTCATCTTCTTTCTATTTTCTTTTGCGTTTGTACCCTTTAGGGCATCGAGAGAGAGCGCGAGAGGGAGGGGCGACTGGAAGGGAGGAGATGCACGGCCTCCTCCTCCTCTCCTCTTCGCTTATCGGTAGCGGCGGGGGCTTGCAAGGGTGACAACAGCGGCTGGAGAAGGTGGCGGCGGCGGCTTCATCTTGCGGCGACAGCGAGCAGAGCAGCGGTGACGATGTCTTCCTTCTGCGGCGACGGCAGACAGAGCAATGGGAGCAGCAGTGGCTTGGCCTTCCAATGGTAACGGCGACAGTGCCGAGGAAACCCCCAACGACGGTGACAGCGGCAGCAATAGGTGGAGGCGCCGGCAGCTGGGGAAGAAGGGCACGATGGCGGCCCTGGGAGAAGGTAGATGGGGCAGCAACGGCCGGAGTAGGCAGAGGCGCAGCAATGGCCTGGCCTTTCTCCTCTTCCACCAGCGGCAGTGGGTAGAGGTGAAGTCCCCCCCCTTCTTTTTTCCTTTCTTTCTCTTTCTCTTTTGTCTTCTTTCTTTTCTTTTCTTTGAACAAAAATCGGTGCAACAGGGCCATACATAAAAAGCAATGCCATTGATTGCTTTTACCTGGAAAAAAATTGTATTTATTTGAGTTCTCAACATGTGCTGCATGAGCTTGGAATGGTCCATTTCTGTCACCTCCAGGTCAAAGTGCTACTACTAGTAGGTAGGACAAAGGCATAGTTGTCAAGAAACTGCCTAGGTGGGAAGGTTCCGAGACATGAGCCAGGCACAACCTGCCTTATTGGTGCCCAAAAAGGTGTGCCAAGGTGGCGCCTAGGCAGGCGCCTTGGGATGCTACCCATTGACCTCCACAACCTGACCATTCAGGTCGATTTGAGCAATCTGATCGTGTAGGTCAATCCACATTTATATATTTGCACATCGGAGAATTCAAGGCCTCAATCTCCATTTCTAACATTGTTCGTAATCATTAGATTGTGAACATTGCCACAAGCATTAAATGTTAAAAAAGTTCTAATTGTTAAAGGAGCATATAAATTATTATGTTTTGAATATTTTTTGCAGTGAATGGTATGTTCTAATTTTAATTGTAAAGCCACATTAACATTTTATTATTCATTCATTACATATCTTTAGATACTTAAATTCCACATAGGAGGGAGATACTACCATTGAGCTCCACCTTGGACGCTTAGGTGGGCGCCTAAGTGCTTAGGTGCTCAAGGACCCCAAGAACACCTTGGTGCCTTGACAACTATAAGCCAAGATCATGAAATGAACATGAAGAAATACTTCATCTTATGAGGATTCATTTTTATGCAAATCTTGAGGAGTCCCACCTTCCAGGAAAAAAAGAAGTCTTGAAGCAGCTTACAGAGAGTAAAAGGTTCACTGGATAAGAGATACGCTGGAAACAACTACTACTGTACCTTTTTCGTGCTTCTTTTCACAGCTTAACATTGTAAAGTTGACAGTCTCTCAAATGAGTGACATGCTCCTAATGATGTGAACTCCAAGTTGACATTCTTTGGAATGGGTAACACGTTCGAATGAGATTAAGTTAGTTTATGACTGGTTATGCAGTCTTGATGTATTGCCACACAGTGGAACCCCTTCTCAAATAGTAGATGGTAGCTCGACAAGGGACGTAGATTCCTGTATTCACTGTCATTTTGATGTGCTAGTTGATATCTTTCATCATGCTTTAATGCTTTTTGCTATTATATTTCTTACATTTGTCTTATGAGTGTTGCTTCCCTCTTCTACATCTTTGATCTTTTTGATGAAAAGCAAAATGGAGTCATTGAATTTGAGGAGTTTGTTCATGCACTCAGTGTCTTTCATCCTCAGGCTCCTCTGGAGGATAAAATTAATTGTGAGTGTAGGGAGCAAGTTTTTTTTCTCCCTTTTATCATTGCAATTTTGAACAAGGTTGCTTATTTTCTTTATTTGTTGCAGTAGCCTTTCGGCTGTATGATTTAAGAAAAACAGGTTATATGGAGCGTGAAGAAGTGAGTTTCTCAACATTATCTATGCTCCCTACATTGACATCACCATATAGTCAAGTGCCAGCTCTTGACAGCACTTGCAGTTGTCACTGTTCAGTTACATCATGTAGACTGTCTACCTAAATGAACTTTTTTTCCCATAAAACTTACTGTCAACTTGAATCTAATTCCCTGGTTTTTCAATATCACATATACCGCCTGCCTAAATGAAATGAATAAGCTTACTGAAAAGTACAAGTATAAATTTCTAGTTCTTGAGCAAAAAATTTGCAACCAGATAGGTCTCCCTTTGTCTGTGGTTATTTGTGTGCAGGCATGCCCATCCTACATTTGTTGTACCACCAACCTGTGCAACACAGGCAGTTGAATACATCATTCTTTTTTCCTGGCCCCAGATACTGTCTCTGTTGTGTTGGAGCTTGTTAGCTGATTCCTTTCACTGCACATGTTAAGTTCAGTTTTTCATGAAGGTGTGAGTTTAAGTATTGAATTTTATGGATCACCTTTCCCCCCTTCTGAATCCATTCACAGGTTGACCTTTTCATTATTGACCCTTGACCATGCTTGATGTATTTGCTTCTCTTGATTGTTTAATGTTACATGATCAGATTTATAATCTTGTGCAAATATCTTTCCTTCAGGTTATGCAAATGATAACTGCTATTTTGAAGGAGAGTAATATGCAACTTTCAGATGACCTTCTTGAAGTCATAGTTGATAAGGTAAGCATCCTCCCATGTGTTGATAATTGCAGAAAAATAAAACAATTGTGCCCTGATTTTTGTTAAGATTTTCTCATAGACGTTCATAGATGCGGATGCAGACAGAGATGGTAAAATTAACAAAGAAGAGTGGAAGGAGTTTGTTATACGAAACCCTACCCTATTAAGGAACATGACTCTCTTCCTTATCTGAAGTACGACTTGGACTCCATATGCTTTTACATTTTTTAATGTATCTTTCATTCGTTTTCATGGCGAGAATGGAACATGATTACTAAAATGCTGATGTTGCAAATTAAATTTTGAAGAAAACATGTGATCAGTAGACTCATCTCTCTCTCTCTAAGAGCCGGTGGGTATATTTAGGATAACCAAAGCAGTGATCTGCTAATTGCCACAAATTGATCTTGTTTCCGTGTTGGACATTAACATCTAGGAGGAACCAATTACTAATTGAAGCAGGACAGAATTTTTTTTTGGGAAACGTGGATGGTACCATTGGTATATTAAAATAAAAGGAATGTACTAAAAGAAAGGCCACGTACAACCCCTATACATGACTCCACACCAGTTAGTGTGCCAACCTTACACCCCAATGACAAAAAGCGTGAGGTGTTACGAGGACCCACTTTACAGCAATGAGTTGCCCAAAAATAACCCCCTCAAATAAAAGCAAAAGGAGACTCCTCCGATCTAGCCTCTCTTTTGAATAGCCTATTGTTCCTTTCACTCCACAAGGCCCAAATTGTGGCATGAAGGATCACCCACCAGATGATGTTGTCCCCCTTGAGCGCCCATCTTCTATGCCAATTGGAAAGAAGTTGCTGCACCGAGTCAAAATTCCCCAAAGTCTGAAGTAATCTCTGCCCCAACTTTGTCTATAAAGCCTTAGCGAAGGAGCAGGAAGTGAATAAGTGATCCATGTCCTCATCCTCGTCCCCACACATGCAGCAATGGTTAGAAATATTCTGCAGAAACTGTGCCACCCTATCACTGGTCAGAAACCGACTGTGAGAGATCTTCCATATCAGCACTTTCACCTTCATTGGGCTCTTGGGTGCCCAAACCTAAAAAGTTCAGGGGTGCCGCAAATCTCCATCAGAGAGACAGATATGCTGACCGCACGGAGAAGAGACCTCCACTCTCCCATCTCCAAACCCATGTGTTGTGCCCACTAGGAGTGGGCCTGCAATCCTATAGGAGAGTCAAAAGGCTCTGAAACTAATCTATCTCCTGCAGATGCAGGCTCCTCCTGAAAGTGGGAGCCCAAGTACCCTCGGGCAACTAATCATCATAAGTCTGAGCCACTGTAGCCCAGGCAAACCTGCTATGACAAAAGAGAAGGAAAGGCCTCTATAATGGAACAAGTACCACACCAACTCTCTTGCCAAAACAAACATCTCTGGCCATCCCCTAGCTGACATCTCATGCTGGCTCTGAGAAAATGGTCGGAGAGACATAGTACAAGTGGTCGGAGAGAATATCCAACACTTTGCCTGAGCCATAATACCTCCGGGAGATCAATTGATTGCTGAGTAATGAGAAATTGAAGTATCTCATGTTCTTGATGCCTAGACCCCTACTTTCTTTGGCAGATTCTGCCCCATGCAATGTCATGTCACCCTCTGAATCTGCTCCCATTGTCATGCCAAAAAAATTCTTACTTGAATTGCCTCAAGTCTCCTAGCCACCGATTTCGGGATTCTGAAAATAGAGAGAAAGTAAATCGGCAAGCTATCCAGAGCCGATCTACACAAAACCAGTCCTCCTAGTCTGGACTCAAATCTGCGAACCACCCCATGCCAATCTCTGTAATGAATAGACCCAGGAGAGGGGAAGGCTGAGGTAGGAGAAATGAAAGGTCCCAATCTGGCACCCAAAGATGAGCACTGCCCTTGCAATGTCAACAGGACAGAATTTTAAACACTACGTTTTGAAGAAACTGGCATTTGTGAAAATGCATAGAGAAGCTAAGGTTATTGTCATGGCCGTAATTTTTCGGTGATATCACTACAATTTTCACAAGTTTCAAGTTGAAGATTGAGCACGATGTGCTGGAGGGTGCCTCTCAATTCTGTCGAGAAACAGTTATGAAATGGAAGCCCAAGAAAAGTTCGTTCTTCTGCTCTTGGTTTTGAAGTTTTTGCAAGCATACTTTGCTAGATGCCAGCAGGTGGCATTGAAGGTTTTGTAACTGTGCTTTGTTGGCTGCTAGCATGTACATGGTTTTGCAATGATGGCAAAGCTTGATGTTGACGGTCAGATACACCACCATTTTACAACAGCGACCAAGTTGACATTGATCATGAAGTAATCCCTGGTTTTGCAATCACGACTAAGATCATTGCTGTTGGATCTGCTAAACATCATCAGGATATTCTGATTCATGTCCTCAGACTCATAATGTACATAGAACAAGCAGTATTATTGAATCCTGCACTTGAAATCTAAATTCATTACTTATTCTCTAGCTTTCGTTGTGCCATTCCTGTCTGGAATGTTAACAAATTGCACTCGTATGATGTATCCTGTGCCACCACTGTCTGAAGTTCTAACAAATTGTACTCTCATGTGATGTAGACTCAATTTCCCACTAATTCTTTTTACTCAAAAACTGCATGGATGCATGGCTGCACTGCCCTTGTATTACATTATTAGAGATGTTAAAATTCTATGCTTCTGCTTGTGTTATGCTTATCTGGTAAAGATGAAATTGGGATGCCTGTATGCGTGCTGATGGCTTGACTTCTCTAATGCGCCGGCAGCACAAAAGTAGTCTTTGTGCGTCACCATGTGGCTGGACAGTCCACACTTGTTTCTGGTGACGGATCGCCTTCTCCTTCAAAGCATCGTCGTTGTTCTTAAAGTTGGGTAAGCATCATAAAGTTTGTAGTCTATAACTTTTTCTACCTTATTCATGTCTCCTGCAGCTCGACATCTTTTCCTCTAGCTGTAAAGGGTTAATCCGGAGGTATCCAATGACTAACAAGGATTATCCCAAGGGGTGATTTGATGGCAGGCTCAGCTAAACAGGGATGGAAATTAACAAGTGAAGTAGTTGAGATTAAACCTTAATTTCAAGAAAGAAAAAGTTTAGTTTATCTATGGTTAACGCTGGAGTCTCAAGGTTCCAGCTTCCCAGAGCCAGAACAGCTGACCTGTTAATACCCATGATGACATGTTAAACCTATTCATGGGTGTTAATCCGAACTTGTCTAAACATCTTCAACAGGTGCTGTTGCTTTGACTATAACATATCAGATCAGAGATGTTGCCTGTGGCAAATTTTTCGACGGCAGTTGATGGGGGAAATTGTTAAATGAATACTTTCGCCCAAAAATAGGAGACAGATGGCGGTAGGATTGTTTTCGCGGACACTGAAAAGGAGATAAACCAGTCTTTCGAAGGTATGAATTGATTTTTCTACTTGAATATAACTCAAGGAATGAATGCACTAGGCTCATATTATTATAATAGATATGAGTTTGTACCCTATTTTGCTACTAGGGCGTTATCCTTTTCTTTTTGAGAAAGGCCTCCGCAGGCTCTGGAGCGGACATTGATTGTCCACCTCAAATAACGGAGGTGGGATTCATTAGACCTATACCTAGGGTGAACGGTATTCGTAAAAGTCCCTCTTCCGTTTACTTGTCTATCCACCCGAAACATATGTAAATGAAAATTATTGAGTCTCAAAACATGTGTGCATTAAATGAACACACTCAATAATGTCACCTCATCTTTGGAGTTGAAAAAAATGAACACACTTCTTTTTCTTTTCTACCTTGCAAGTCTTGCCTTGAATAAATGGTTTCACTGTGTGTTGGGGTTATTATTATTTTTTTTTTCCGTATGTTTCAACGGATGAGTAATGAGAAACCTGCCCGGCGCTGGTTCAGAAATAATAAACTAAAATATAGTCAATAGTTAGTAACAATCCCTTCACAATAGCACCAGTGGTCTAGTGGTAGAATAATACCCTGCTACGGTACAGACTCGGGTTCAATTCTCGGCTGGTTCAACATTGGTGATATTTTGCATTTTTTTTCGCACATATGGGTCACCAGTTCCAACCACCCGGGATTTTGGGGAAAACATGTTTGATCTTCATCCCTGGAATTTTGGGCAAAACACGCTGGCGATGTTTGTTTGTTTGTCTGTCTCTCATGTCTTTACTTGATAATGCAGTTGCTTGCTCTTGCAACCGTTTAAGACAAATTTCAAATTTTTGCTGTGATCGCAAACAAAACTACTTGCCTCTCGGACTCGGGGGGAGAGAATGGATGCAAAGATCTTTGCCTCCTCTCTCCTTGTAAGACCGTAGAATAATACTTTTGCCCGAAAGTGGCAGATTTGTTGTAGCTATTTAGGAATGTGCTTGAGAACGAAAGGTCTTTAGACGTCAAAGTTTTAATTTAGACTGATCTGCTCCATGAAGATAAAATTGTAGGCACTCAACTTCAGTGTCACCTGCTGAATTTTCGGATGTACAATCGCCCTGCATGGTCAATATTTTATGCTAAAGATGACCTCTTTCTTTCATCTTCTATCTCTACGACTTAATTGTAAACATCACAAGGAACAGCTAGAATGCAAGCACTCTTTAGTCAGGCGCCCCTTGACTGCATAGCATTAGGTTTTCTTCTTTCTCAGCGCACCATATCAGTACATAGCTCCGAGATAAACATATTTAAGTTTCTTGCATGCTAATGCATGGATCGACGTCTGTGCCATGACAAGTGACGATGTGCGGCATCGAGGTCTGTTTACCATGAGCTCGGTCTAAAAATCGAAAGCACCAGAGAGCAAAATCTGAG
Organism: Colocasia esculenta; assembly: GCA_014218235.1. Lineage (NCBI taxonomy): Eukaryota > Viridiplantae > Streptophyta > Magnoliopsida > Alismatales > Araceae > Colocasia > Colocasia esculenta. The sequence continues at coordinate 26,660,236 of CM024756.1, read as the reverse complement.
GCTATCCATATTGCTGTACCCAAAAGGGTTCTCAATTCAGTGTTTATTTCTCATGGTCAACCGCACTCACGTATAACCTACCCATTGATTTGCCATTGAATTGGTGGGGTTCTTGTCTGTTGGGTGAAATGCCCATTTGGGCATGCCCGTGCCCAGTGAGGGCGCACGGCATGCCCAGCGGGAGGGCGCGTGGGCGCCCATGTGCCCCCTCCCACTAGCTCCCTTGCCAGCGCACAAGGTGCACTGCCAGGGGCCTTGCCGCCTTTGGCCAAAGGCAGCAGAGGTAGGTAGGGACCGAAGTCCCTACCCTCTCTCTCATCTCTCCCCACTTCTCACTCTTTATTAATACCCCTTTAATGGTGAAGGGGATATAGAAAGAGGTTTTTTTGTGGAGGGGAGATGTTGTCCAAGGGGAGAGTGAAGATCTAGGGTCTCTCTATAAAGTTCTCTTCTAGGTGTTGTCTTACGGAGGTTCGTCATCATCTAGTTTTGGATTTAAGGCGTGGCACTATATAGGCGACTCTTGTAGCTGTCTACCTACTTCTGTGAGGATCTGTTAATCATGTTTCCACTGTAAAGTATGTTCTTTATTTTTTAGCATTGGTATCAGAGCGTTTAAGGCGACAAACTTTTTGCTCTTTGCCTTTAGTCTCAAAACCCTCTAGTTTAGCCATATATATTTCTTCATCTAGTTCTCCATTGAGAAATGTAATCTTTACATCCATTTGGAACAATTCCAAATCAAGATGTGTGATAATGACCATAATAAGGTGAACAAATGAGAATCTTACCACAAGTGAAAATGTCTCATTATAATCTATACCCTTTTTTTGGGTATAACCTTTCGCTACAACTCTTGCTTTATACTTATCAATTGTCCCATCAGCCTTGCGTTTAAGCTTCAAAACCCATTTGTTTTCAATCGCCTTATGCTCAGGTGGGAGATCAACTAACTCCTAGACTTTATTCTATGACATTGAATGAATCTCCTCCAGTATGACAACTTTTCATTCTTTCCTAAATGAATACACAAGAGCTTCCTAAACAGATCTAGGCTCTTCATCATCTGTGGGTTCACAAAGAAGTACCTCATTGTCAATTTCAAAAAATCGACGAGCAATATTGTAGCAACTTGGATTTTTCAAAAAATAAAAATTTAATAAAAATAAAATAAAAGCAATTTGAAAATCAAATAAAAGAGAATTAAATAAAACCCATTAAATGAAAAGAAGTAATGTGCTTTGTTAAATAGACCCATTAGAAATTTATGAGCCAAATAGGGATTTTTATAAGGGGAATAATAGGAAATACCCAAAATTCGTAACTTAAATATTACTTAAAATAGAAAAGAGGTATTTAACCATTAAAATAGCTAATTTAAGATGGAATTGGATTTCTAAACCTATCCTAATAGGTGGCCAGGAATTTGGATCCCAACCTAACCCAAATTGGACATGGCAAGCTTGGAAGGTGGAATTAAATAAGAAATCTTAGAATGAAATAGAAGTTAGAGTCCTATTAGAAATAGAAACATAGGAAGCATAAATACTCTCATAAATCCCCCATGGCCGGCCCTAGCTCGTTGCCAAGGGTTGCTAGACCAGGAGGAGAGGCCAAGGAGGAGGAGATCTCGTGGGGAGAAGACTCTCTCAAGCTCTCTCTCTCTCGTTCTTCAAGTTCTAGCCCTAGAAGAGGAAAATGACCAAAGGTAGGCATTCTCACAAGCTTAAATCATAAAATTTCATCTGTAAGTTGTTCCAACCATTAGGGACAAAGGCCCTTTAATTTCATAATTTTCCATCGAGTATAACTTTTGTTCTTGATTTTTGAAGTTCTGCACTCATCATGACCCCGACCTTCATCTTAAATCTTAATCTCATGTATGTTCAACCCCATGCCACAAAAATTTTACTGGGGATACTGATGATAGTTAGGCTTCTTTGGACCCTAAAAGTCCTAATTTTCATCCATCGTATCTTGCGAATTACTACTTTGATCTCGACTATGTACTATTTCATGTTCATCATGAATACACGTGATTAAAGCATGTCTAAACCCTATATGTTTTCCAATTCCTATTTACTGTAAGTAACCATGTATGTTTAGATTAGTTTGTAACTTGTTTCGTGATTTTTCATGAATTGTACATTTAGTTATGAAATTTTCAATCACCATGTGTCAAAAGATGGAAACTTGGCCCCCATTCCCATGCTCTGCCCTTTTCCCGCTCGAACTCAGGCGCAGTACTTGAGAACGCGACGGCATGATAAGCCGCGTTCTCAGGGCTGGTCGCCACAGCGCCACCTGTCGCGTTCTGAACGTGACAGGGGCTGTTGTCGCGTTCTGGTCGCTTGATCAGACAGGTCTGTCACGTTCTGTGCAAGACCCTGTCGCGTTCTGCTCTTACCCCGTCGCGACCCTCACATGGGTACGTCGCGATCTAGGATTTTTGCATGAAAACCCACATTTTTGCAAGTCTTGTGTTCTATAGTTACCCCATATTTGTGTAACTATCTTAAACACAGAAAAATGAAGTTGTAAATATTGAATGTATTTTTAATTAATTAAAAGTCAATCACATGACCTTTCATATCCATGATTTCTTATTCACAAACACACACTTTGAACCATCCTTTATGACTTAACTTGGCATGAAAATAACTCATAATACATCTGGTAAATTATGTCAATCATGTAACTACATTGCCCTATTTTAAATATACTTGTCTACATTTTTTCGTGATGATTTGGAACACCGTTACCGACGCTCCACTATCCTAGAATTCCTCTAGAACGTCGAGCAGTTGTTTCTATATTTACACTTTCTCTTGACTTGGATGAACTCTCTGTCGGATATTCCTTCTGTCGGACTAGTGAATCCTTGTTCAAGGCCTCTATAAGTCTCCTCTGTCCATGGGTTCCCACATGGTCGACGAGCTGGTTGTACCCTAACACCTATGATACACTCTACGGATCAGTAAGATCTGTACGGCCTTAGATTGTTCTCTCTTAGCTCGAATCACGCCGGACCTCTGGACCTGTGCATACTTGGCCAGTGGAAGGGTAGTGAATGCCACCAGATGCCAACACCAATCGTGCGTGTTGTGCAACTGTTACTACCGCTTGTTTAACGTTGTCTTACGAATATGTCCCTGTCTCATCTACTGTCTCTACACTCTCGTATATTCACGTTCACTCTACTATCTCGTCTATTCATCTAGTACTCTCATCTATTTCTTGCTACTCTATTTTGCCATTAAATTGATTGTCTATGATAAAAGTATGACTATGCTAGGCAACATTATAAGGGCCCCATCTGGTCCTTGGGAGGAGCACCTGAAAGGCTATAACTCGCGGGGGTCTAATGATCAGGGTGATTGGCATCCACCTAACGCATGAACACGCAAGATTTGATCTATGGCAATCAATCAATCAGTCAATTATTGTTTACTTGAACTCGTGGTTGAAAGGATATCGACCAACACTTGCTATCGTGACTTGTGCACTGTTGTGCAACTTTACTTGTTACCTTGTTATACGGCCAATCCGCTATCATACTTTTTGTGCTATACTCTCGTGCATTGTGCTATTGTTCCTCGTTAGTGTATCTTTACTTCTATATGTTTCTCATTATCTCTCTCGTTATCCTACTTTACAAGACATAATCACTAATGCATGCTTGATCCTGAGATTAAGTCCTATTGGGCGTTATCACTCACCCTGCGTTATTTGTCATTCAGTGTTCTTAGGTGAGACCGAGGATGACACTTACACTCAAGAGGACAGGAATGGCCAGGAGTGAAGTCATGAGTACCCTAGCGTCTTAGTACTATGTTAGAGTGTTAGTTGGTCTTTTGATTTTATTCGATGTAATTGGGCCCTATAGAATGGCTCTGATATTATTGGTTGTAACTAGATATTTGGAAAGTTATTAATGAGAAGAATTTCTTTAGTAATTATCTTTGTTCAATGGTGATGAGCTAGTACTTGCTTTGTACCCGTTTACTTGCAACTGCCTCACGTTCCGATATTCCGTGTTGGGGCGTGACAATTTTGTGGTATCAGAGCTAGATTGTTCTAAGTATAGGATGATCTAGGTGGACCAGCCTTGACTATAGAGTCAATTATCCTACCTATGTGAGTTTTTGGTAGACCTTGGGTAATAAGTTAAAATAAACTCCACACACGCACCAACTTAGTGCAATTATGATATCTTACATTAAAATTTCTCTTTTGAAGGAACTTAAAACATAGCAATGGTAGTAGAGCGTGCACAACTACGTGACATGCAACAAACTATCTAGCAGCTTACTCAAGCACTACTTTAGGCTGCTGAAGCTCATGGAAACCAAGGAGCCGGAGATCTCCATAGGAATTTCCGCAACTTGAACCCACCTCGTTTTAGTGGGACTATTGATCCCGACGAGGTAGAAAACTGGATGAAGAAGACATAATGCATCTTCCGCGTCATGCAATGCACGAATGGTGATAAGTTACTGCTGGCAACTTTTCAATTAGAAAGAGACGCCCGTGCGTGGAGGGAGTCTGTGGACGCCACCAGGGCCGATGCACAGTTCACCTGGGCAGAATTCAAGGAGCACTTAACTCCAAATACTTCTCTGAAAGGATCCAGGAGAGGAAGGCCTCCGAATTTGCTGCACTGAAGCAGAGGCACCTTACGATCGATGAGTATGAAGCGTAATTCACCCGATTGGCGTGTTATGCCAATCATCTGGTCAACACAGAGAAGATGAAGGCGAGACAATTTATAATGGACTCAAGCCTTCATATATTACACAACTTGCACCACTTGACATCTAGACTTATGCCAAGATGGTAAAGAAGGCACAGCTGCTGGAGGATGCGACCGACCTTACCGATCGCATTAACAGTAGACTAGTCAAGAAGGAACCAGCATCAGGATCCTCAAGCAAGCCCACAAATGACAAGAAGCGACCGTTCAACATCACAGGAGGGCCGAATCAAGAAAGGAAGCCCAAGATACCTACTACCCCAAACACCAACAAGACCAAGTGCGAGCATTGTGACAAACCTGGTCATACTGCTGCTGAGTGCTGGAGGAAAGCAGGCGCTTGCCTACACTGCGCTAATTGTAATCATCACATTTCTGAGTGCCCTGTGCTGAAGGAGCAGGAGAAAGAGAAATGCCCTAATGGGAAAAAGAAGCCTGGCCGACTGTAAGCTGTCCAGGAAGTGGATCCCACCGAGGAGGGTGGAGTCATAGAGGTACCCTTTAAGTTTTCTCTCTATCAGCATTCATTTTATTTGATATTGGAGCAACCCATTCATTTATATCTCAAACTTTGCTGATGCGTGAATGTTAAACCTATATCTATGGGTTGTGAATTCTCTGTCACAACACCACTGGGAGAAAAGGGGAAACTGAACAAATTTTCCATCTGTCGATGTAATGATTGGAGACCATAACGTCACAGCCGACCTAGTGTGTATGCCCATGGAAGGCTATGATGTGATTCTGGGAGCCGACTGGTTGTCACATTATGGGGCAAGTGTCGACTATAAGAAAGGGAATGTTACTTTTAGTGATTTCCCTAAGCTATCATTCTCGGGGATTAGACACAAGAGACGGATGTCTCTAGTCTCCGCCATAAAGGCCCATAACATGATAAGGAAGGGTTCAATCGCTTTCCTCGCAGCCGTAATAGTTGAAAAGAAGGGTTCTAAGATAGAAGACGACATACACATAGTCCAGGATTACCCAGATGTGTTCCCTGAAGATCTTCCAGGGATTCCCCCGGAACGAGATGTCAACTTCGCCATAGAGTTGATCCCTGGAGCTGCCCCGGTATCACGACAACCGTACCAGATGTCACCTGCCGAGCTAAAGGAATTGAAGGCGCAACTGATGGAGCTGCTAGAGAAAGGGTTCATCAGACCCAGTACTTCCCCATGGGGAGCACCTGTGCTGTTTGTTAAGAAGGAGGACGGATCGATGAGGCTATGCATCGACTATCGTAGCTCAATCAGCTAACCATCAAGAACAAGTATCCATTGCCTAGAGTTGATGAACTTTTCGACAAATATCCAGAGCTCAATATTCTCCACTCCAGATCGACCTTGATCTGGCTATCACCAAATGAGGATCAAGGATGATGATATTTTCAAAACGGCTTTCAAGAGCAGGTATGGACACTATGAATTCATCGTTATGTCTTTTGGTCTAACCAATGCTCCTGTAGCCTTTATGCAACTTATGAACAACATATATCGGTCATACCTTGACAAGTTCGTGGTCGTCTTTATCAATGACATCCTTATATATTCAAAGACCAAAGAAGAAAATGAAGAACATCTGAAGATAGCACTACAAGTCTTGCGAGACAACAAGCTGTATGCAAAGTTGAGCAAGTGTGAATTCTGGCTCGAAGAAGTGTCCTTCTTGGGTCATGTCATCTCAAAGGACGGCAACCCATTTAAAAAGCTTTAAGTACACGAACATTATCTAATTGCTTTCTTAATGACGTGACTATTCATTTGACTATTGATTAACCTTTGAACTGTTCTAGCTTCTTTAAATGATGAATTGTTATCTTAAAATCTTGCAATCCATTTTCGTTAAGTGCATAGTTTCATTGCATGCTATCATGTTAAGTGTTTTTCCGCGAGTTTGAGAACGATGGATTGTGAATTGACACGCGTAGCACACTACACACTTGCACATCTAGGTAGCCCTTTCTTGGGAAATTGGGAACTCTCTATCGGTCATTCCGAATCGGTAGACTAGCGACCTTTTCTCCAAGGCCTCCGTAAATCTCCTCTGACATGGATTCCCACATGGCCGACGAGTTGGTTGTACCATTGAAGTTCACTGGAGATAGCGTGCACTTCCTTTCTCTTCTTGTTCTCGTGAGTGTGATTGACAATCTAGACTAAATCCATTAATGTAAAGATTTAACCAAAGTACAAATCGTACCGTTATGCTGCCGAATTATCTCTTGACCATTGTTATCATGAAATCATGTTCAATTACTTATTACTTGTTCCATCATCATCATGAACATGACATTACACATGCTTACTTATTGAAACTATCATTGGCCATATTAATGACTGTGGGGATCTACATTTAAAATTTTACATGAGATGCTGACAGGGCACGGCGTGGTCCAAGGGCTCCAGTCTAGCCCCAATGACAGAGAGTCATAAATATACTGTTAACCATGGGGTATAATGATTACTGGTGCTACATCTGGCTGGGAGTCTTGCTGGCTTGTTGAATGATAGATACAATAACCCACATACACGTGTCCTGGTGTACATTCTTGATGGATCTTTTCTTGGTGTACATTAGTGTCTACGTGCCTGATTAGTGTTACATGATCGTGCTCGTGCGTTCTTGCTTGCTTGCTTGCGTGATATGGCCACCATCCTGGATTTATTGCAATTAGTGATATCTTGCGTCTTGACATCAAGTGAAATCTCGCGTGCTTGTACAAAGTGATCTATTGCTAGTTCTATCTTGTCATCTTGTTCCAACTCTTATTCTATCATAATCACTCTCTCTAACTTGTGTCATGTATCATGTTTAACAAGTTTTATTCATATGCATATCATTCATCATACTTGCCTAGTTTTAAAATGTTAATCACTTATATCATGCCCGCACATTGAGATATAAATCCTACTGGGGCTAATTTGCTCATCCCCTACTTTTACCCAATCTAGGTGACTATGAAGTTCAAGAGGAAGAGCAAGTCGAGGATGGGAATGCGTCCGAGTGATGAGCGTTCCAAATATGAGTCTATCTATAGTAGTTTATTTTGAGTGTTAGAATAATGTAGTAAGAAGTGAGGTATTATGTACTTTTACTTTTTAGAGTCCTTAGTCCTGTATAGTAGTTCTATCTGAGACAAATATGAGATTTGAATACAATTTCCATTAAGTTTAAATTTGGCCCTATGATGATGATGTGTATGTTGTTATACATTAGTGCGTGCTAGCTAGAGGCTTATTTGCCGACTGTTCACGTCTCGGGATATCGACTGAATTCTTTGAATAATAATATCCGTTGCGTAATTCTCGAGACGTGACATAACAGTAAAGTTGCACAACAGTGCACAAGTCACGAGAGCAAGTGTTGGTTGTTTATCCTTTCAACCACAAGTTCAAGTAAACAATAATTGACTAATTGATTGATTGCCATAGATCAAATCTTGCGTGTTCGTGCGTTAGGTGGATGCCAATCACCCTGATCATTAGACCCCCCGCGAGTATAGCCATTCAGGTGCTCCTCCCATGGACCAGATCGGGCCCTTATAATGTTGCCTAGCATAGTTAGTTTTTTTCATAGACAATCAATCTAATGGCAAAATAGAGTACCAAGAAATAGATGAGAGTACTAGATGAATAGACGAGATAGTAGAGTGAACGTGAATAGATGAGAGTGTAGAGATAATAGATGAGACAGGGACATATTCGTAAGACAATGTTAAACAGCGGTAGTAACAGTTGTACAACAAGTGCGATTGGTGTTGGCAGTCTGGTGGAATTCCATACCCTTCCACTGGACCAGGTATGCACAGGGTCCAGAGGTCCAGCATCATTCAAGCTAACAAGAGAAGAGCACAACTAGAGGCCGTACAGATTTACTGATCCTAGAGTGTATCATAGTTGAGTAGGGTACAACTAACTCGTCGACCATGTGGGAACCCATGGACAGAGGAGACTTACGGAGGTCTTGAACAATGATCACTAGCCGGCAGAAGGAAATATCCGACGGAGAGTTCGTCCAAGTCAAGAGAAAGTGTAAATATAGAAACAATGCTCGACATTCTAGAGAAAGAAATCTAGTGGACAGTGGAGCGTCGGTAACGGTGTTCCAAATCATCGCAAAAAAATGTAGACAAGTATATTTAAAATAGGGCAATGTAGTTACATGATTGACATAAAATACCAGATGTATTATGAGATATTTTCATGCCAAAAGTTAAGTCATAAAGAATGGTTCAAAGTGTGGGCTTGTGAATAAGAAATCTGGATATGAAAGGATCATGTGATTGACTTTAATTAAATTAAAAATACAATCAATATTTACAAGTTTGTTTTTCTGTGTTGTAAGATAGTTAACAAAACATGGGGGTAACTGTAGAACAAAAGACTTGCAAAAATGTATTATTCCATGCAAAAAAGCCCAGATCGGGAGACGTACCCATGTGAGGAGTCGCGATGGGGTAAGAGCAGAACGCGACAAGGTCTTGCACACAGAACGCGACAGAGTTGTCTGATCAAGGTGCCAGAATGCGACGACAGACCCTGGTCGCGTTCAGAAGCGCGATGGGTGGCAGACTGTCGTGACCAGCCACTGAGAATAAGCGGCCTAGCGGGCCATCGCGTTCCCAGGTACTGAGCTGAGAATTCGAGCGGAGAAAGAAAAGGGCATGAGCAGAGCAATGAGGGATTGCGGGCCAAGTTTCCCTCTTTTGACACTGGTGATTCAAAAAATTCATAACTAAAGTACAACTCAGATGATGAAAAACAGTGAAACAAGTTGCAGAAACTGATCTAAAGGACTATATGGGCATAGCTTGGTTAGCAATTAGAAGGAAAGATAACGACACCACACCTATGACAGATAATAGAGACTCTTTTTTAGCCATAAGTTATGAAATCCCTTTTCATGATGATTTTAGGAACCATGAGATGCGACCTACAACTTAGTGTAACAGCTAAGTAAGTTGCCAAGCAGGATAGGAGGGATGAAAATTAGGGCTTATTGAGGGAAAAGAAGCCTAAACTGTCATCAGTATCCCCAGTAAAATTTTCGTTGGCATGGGATTGAAACATACATGGAGATTAAGATTTAAGATGAAGCGGGTCTGTGTACATGATGAGTTCAGAACTTCAAAAAATCAAGAAACAAAAGGTATACTCCAACTGGAAAATTATGATATCAAGAGGGCTTTTTTCCTGATGGTTGGAACAACTGATAGGACGAATTTATGAATGTACGCTTGTGAGAATGTCTACCTTTAGTCGTTTTCCTCGTTCTCGTTCTAGAACTTGAAGAACGAGAGAGGAGAGAGAGAAGAGAGCACATGGAGAGAGTCTTCTCCCACAAGGATCTCCTCCTCCTTGAGGCCTTCTCCTCAGGGGCCAGCAACCTTGGCAATGAGCTAGGGCTGGCCAATGGGGGATTTAGGAGAGTATTTATAGGCTTCCTATATTTCGATTTCCTAATAGGATGAGATAACTCCTATTTAATTCTAAGATTTCCTATTTAATTCCATCTTCCAAGCTTGCCATGTCCAATTTGGGTTAGATCAGATCCAAATTCGTGGCAACCTATTAGGGTAGGTTTAGGAATCCAATTCCATTCTTAAATTAGCTATTTAATACTTATCATCTCCGTTGATCCTCCTAAGAAGCGAGGAGCTGTACTCAATTGGAGAGACCAACCAACGTCACAGAAAATCAGAAGCTTTTTAGGACTAGCTGGCTACTACAGGGCAGTTCATCAAGACTTCTCCAAGATCACTGTTCCTCTCACGCGTTCTAACATGAAAGAGAGAACCCTACTCTAGAGTAATGAGTGTGAGAACAGTTTCCAACACTCTTAAAGATTTCACTCAGACTCGGCACCTGTTCTCGCTCGTGCCCATGAGGGGAGAAGGGGTTGTCGCTGTCACTACACCGAGACACCAGGATCAGGAATTGGGCTAGGGTGGGTATTGATGCAAAAAGGAGAAAGAGTCATCGCCTACTCTTCCCGACAAATGAAGACTCATGAAGTCAACTACCCTGTGCAATGATCTTGAGTTGGCTGTCGGTGGTCTTCACTTTGAAAATCTGGAGACATTACTTGTATGGAGGAACAATTCACTGTTATTCAGACCACAAAAGCTTAAAGTACTTATTCTCCCAGAAGGAACTCAACATGAGACAGAGAAGATGGCTAGAGAACCTAAAGGATTCGACTCAACATCCAATACCATCCAGACAAGGGTAATTCCGTGGTTGATGCTCTTAGTAGAAAGCCGATGGCATCTGTTTCGAGTCTAGTCCTTGGCAAAATGCAACTACTAGAACAATTCGCAAGGTTAGACTTAAATATTGAACATAGGGATGATCGAGTCTTGGTTGCCAATATCAAGATTCAATCCGAATTTCTGGAAGAGATTAAAGTTCAACAAGATAATGATCCATTCTTAGTTCGCATCAAGGAAACCTTAGCCGAAAGACCGGACTTCGCTATGACTGAGGATTGAAGACTGGTGTTCCATAGGAGGACATGCATTCCCGACAATGAAGATTTGAAGAGGAAGCTAATGGATGAAGCTCACAAGACAAAGTACACTATCCACCCTGGAGGTACCAAAATGTATCAAGACATGAAACGAACATTTTGGTGGCCGAATATGAAGAGAGAGGTAGCCGAACTTGCTGCTCATTGCCTTACTTGCCAATAGGTAAAGGCAGAACACATGCGCCCTGCTGGCGTACTAAGACCACTAGACATCCCAGAATGGAAGTGGGAAAGCATTGTCATGGACTTCATCATGGGTTTACCCAAGACTCGTGGTGGACTCGACGCCATATGGGTCATTATCGACCGACTAACCAAATCTGCCCACTTTCTAGCCATAAAGAGTAAGTGGTCGGTAGAAGTACTAGCTGCCTTATATGTCAAAGAGATTGTAAGACTACATGGAGTTCCATCATCTATAGTCTCGGATCGAGATCCAAGATTCACATCTCATTTTTGGAAAGGACTGCAAGGTGCACTGGGTACTAAACTCAACTTTAGTACTGCATTCCACCCATAAATTGATGGGCAAACTGAAAGAACCAACCAAATAGTGGAAGACATGTTGAGAGCTTGCACTATAGACTTCCAAGGATATTGGAACGAACACCTATCCCTTATTGAGTTCGCCTATAACAACAGTTATCTGGCGAGTATTAAGATGGCACCGTTTGAAGCACTCTATGGAAGGAATTGTAGATCTTCTCCATGCTGGAATGAGGTGGAAGAACAGCAATGGCTAGGCCCGGACATGGTACAACGAACAACAAAGTACATTCAGGTGATTAGAGACCGGCTCAAGATTGCTCAGTCCAGACAAAAGATCTATGCTGACAGAAGAAGGCGAGATTTAGAATTTCAGGTCGGTGATCGTGTACTTTTAAAGGTGTCACCTACTTGTGGCATCCAAAGATTTGGTGTAAAGGAAAGCTCAGTCCTAGATTCATCGGTTCTTTTGAAGTGCTCGAAAGGATTGGTGAGGTGCATCATACCGACTGGCATTGCCGCAAGACCTGGCATGTGTACATAATGTGTTCCATGTTTCCATGCTTAGGAAATATGTCTATGATCCTACGCATATCATTCGCCATGAGAAGTTGGTGTTAAACAAGGACATGACCTACGAAGAGAAGTCAGTCAAGATACTGGAACAGAAGGTACAACAGCTCAGGAACCGTCCCATTCACGTGGTTAAAGTCTTATGGAATAATCGCGGAGTGGAAGAAGCTACATGGGAACCAGAAGGAACCATCAGACGGAACTACCCCGATCTTTTCGGTAAGACATTCTCTCCGTTATGATCATATGAATTTGGGGATCAAATTCTTTTAAAAGGGGGAGGATGTGGCAACCTGGATTTTTCGAAAAATAAAAATTTAATAATAATAAAATTAAAAGTAATTAGAAAATCAAATAAAAGAGAATTAAATAAAACTCATTAAATGAAAAGAAGTAATGGGCTTTGTTAAATAGACCCATTAGAAATTTATGGGCCAAAATATGGATTTTTAAAAGGGGAATAATAGGAAAATACCCTAAATTCGTAACTTAAAAATTATTTAAATAGAAAAGAGGTATAAAGTACATGTGCTCATATCTGTATATAACAATTTACAACTGTCCCAATACATTATTACATGTCCAATTAAAAAGTACAGCTACCTAGGGCACACCCCGAGGGAGCACAAGCTCACACAACACAACTAACACTACTGCTGGTGGTACAAGTCTGCCACAACGCCTTTGCAAGCCATACCAACGATAAGCCCTGAAAATAACTGTAGAGGAGTGAGCCTCAACAAGTCACTGGCTCAGTAGTGACCACCCAAAAACAACACACAACACTGAAGAGACCTCAACCCCAGAGAGTCTCACTGGCAACACCGATAGCCAAACCATATTATGCTCACTACAAATCATGATAAATAGCAACTAAACAATAAATTTCATTAGTTAATACAAATCTCGGAAGATAAAAGGGACAACAAGACTAGCACAATACCACTAGTCCACCCACAACTGAACTGCCTAGGTCATAGACCTCACATGCTAATTATGACAACCACTGGTCCCTGAAGGTACAAGCTTCACGGGCAACCTACCCATGAAGGGTAACAGGACTGGCATCAGCTAGCCAATCCACCTCACACCAACAACTCATATCAAAACATAATCGGAAGCTTACCTGAAGACGAGTAAAAACACAACACGTGGAAGGTCACTCTACAGACCTCCACAGAACACAAGTCCACCTCAACACCTGAAGGGACTGGTACACAATGTACCACAACACAAAGCTACCCACGGAGGGTATAGGTACCTACCTCCATGAGATACCACTACGAAACCACAACCAGTACTGTGCCACAACCAAGGAACACCACAATGTGTAAAACCTCAACCAACGAGTCACACACACAAGCCACCACATGTGGCAAAGCACGAGTCAGAAAGAACGACGCCACCACACGGGAACAGACTACTGGTTCATGACGCTAGTATCCAACCCAGACAACACAACACAGAACTACCTCTCAGTCTCGCAGTCACGGACGAAAGGTCCAACTGCCGCTCCACACAGTAAAGCCAAAGAACAGTGGAGACCAACCAACACCACACCTACAGACCACACTGTTGCAGGTCCATGCCTGGCACTTTAGGGACTCTGGCCCGAGCTCCCTAAAGTGAGACATTGGAAACACATGACTAACTGGGGCCCAATACGTCTACTGGTGTCCGTACCCCCAACCACGAGCATGCTACAAGCGACCAAACACAAACTCTCACAAGTCGTTGTCCCACTGTCGTCTTTCCCTCAGCTGGACATACAACTCAAACACAGGAGTGAGGGTGTCCAGGACAGATGACACAGTCCTCAATAGTACACACAGTACCGGGGCAAACCCCGAGCACTAATGTGCCTGGCTCACACAAAACTTGGGGTACCCGACTAGAGAGGTATTCCAGAATAGGCGCTGGACCACCACACTTGGCTAGCACACAAACCACGATACTTACACATAATATCTTTATTACAAACCACGGTACATATGTGAGGAATAGCTTGTCTTGATCACCCTGTGACATACAAGCTAGCCTACATAGACACATATATAAATTACGTTAACCAATAATAACTTGGCCTATCATTGGTCACCTTGTGACCTCCATTGCCACATTAAACTCAACATACGATAACCACTTAATAACTATACTTATGTCTTACTAATCAACCATCTTAAACAATCTATAACAGACATTAAAGGACCAAGGCTAGGTTCACGCTGGAACCTCACTGCCTAACCACCACGACCAACAAGTTAAACCATGATAGAGTATGTGCCATGCACACACTCAAACAACGTAAACACCACGTCAACCACGTAAACAACACGCTAACTATGTAAACGACATGCTCAAGGAGCGCTACAGGTGCCAATGCACCACTCACACTAACATACACAACAAGACCTCTCAGCTGAGGTCGCGACATGGGTAATGTCGTCTTCAGAACGCGACACCCCGATATGTCGCGTTCACAAGCTGAACGGGACGGTCAGCCTGTGGCGTTCTGAATGCAACAGGGGGCTCCGTCGCCTTCACAGGCGGAAACCCTAATCCGGGATCCTCTCCCTGGATCACCCCCACAAGCCATGTAAAACACATTTAATTCCCATTTTTCATGCTTTAATGAATGCCCTAGCATGATATCTACTATTTATAAAGCAATAAATAGTCTAAACATGCATCATACACAATCCATGCAACAAAACTAGGGGGATCTCCCTACCTTCGTGAAGAACACGCAATCCAACCACAGCACGGTGTCTCCCCGCTCAATGCGACGTCCTCACGGCGAGAGTGCGCCGAAAACCACTCCAAAACACCAAATCGCCTAGAAAATCTGCCGCAGCAGCCTCCCCTGGCCGAGCAGAGCTTGCTGAGCTCTGTTCGACCGATCTTGCTTATAACGCACTGCGGTTGGGAACACGACGTGGCCCTACGTCATGACCTGAACGTGACGTAGGAGGCCGTCGCCATCCAACAGCCACGTCAGCATGCCGCCCAGCGTGCGACACGCGGCGGCATGCAGACGACAATTGCCTCATGGTCGGAAACAAGAACGCGACCACCAGGGCCGTCGCGTTCAGAACGCGACGCACACCCCTGTTGCTTTCACAGGTAGAAAACCTGTGAGCGCTTTGGGCCCAATCTGCCGGCCCACGAAGCCTCAAACGCACGGAAGCACCTATAACACAGGCTAATGGGCCACATATTGGCCACCAACCTGCTAAACAAGGATCCGTGAAGATCTGTAAAAAAAGTGCGACGTTACACATTGTCTCACTGTCGTCTTCCCTCAATCGGACGTACAACTCAAACATAGGAGTGAGGGTGTCCAGGAAGACAACACAGACCCCGACAGTACACACAGTACCAGGACAAACCCTGAGCACAATGTGCCTGGCTCACAATGTACCTGGGGTACCTGACTCGAGAGGTAACCACGAAAGGCATCGTACTATCCAACTCGCCACATACATCCAAACCATGCAACCGCGATAATCCTTAAACTCGACACGACAATGCACATCTTTCTCATTTTAAATACATAAAATAACATCACTTACAACTCAAAACCTGAAGCACATATACTGTCCCTGGGAGCAAGAACACAGCGGGTCAGGTTGCCTTTTAAAATGAGATGTACACAGACGACGCATTTCAAAAGCCAAATCGCGACAGGACAAACTGTCGCCTTTAAAAGCTGAATCACGATGGAGCATGTCGCGTGATCAAAATGCGATGACTGGGTCTGTCGCCTCTTCAGCCTAAACCCCCAACCCGACCTTCTTCTCCGAAAAATCCAAAAATACCCTATAATCATTATAAAACCTACAAATATGTGTTCACACAGATACCTACACATGCTTGCTACTGAGCATACAAACTCCATGCATTCAATACAACAAACTTGGTCCATACAACCAAAATGAAGAGAATTCCCCTACCACATGAAGAACGTAAAGAATCGCACTACCCTGGCATTTCCCACACTTGGAACAACC
>CM024756.1:26556164-26643783 GCA_014218235.1 Colocasia esculenta | reverse complement strand
CTCGATCCGAGACAATGGATGAAGGGACTCCATGCAATCTCACGATCTCTTTGACATATAGAGCGGCTAATACCTCCACAGACCACTTACTCCTTTATAGGTATGAATTGTGCAAACTTGGTTAGTCGGTCGACAATAACCCATATGGCGTCGAGTCCACCACGAGTCTTGGGTAAACCCATGACGAAGTCCATGCCAATGCTTTCCCATTTCTACTCCGGGATATCTAATGGTCTAAGCATACCAGCATGGTGCTTTGTTCTGCCTTTACCTGTTGGCATGTAAGGCAATGAGCGGCATGCTCAGCTACCTCTCTCTTCATATTCGGCCACCAAAATGTTCTTTTTCATGTCCTGATACTTTTGGTACCTCCAGGATGAATTGTATACTTCGTCTGGAGCCTCATCCATTAACTTTCTCTTCATTTCTTCATTGTCGAGAACACATGTCCTTCCTTGGAATAACAAGCCTTCCCTCCTCAGTCATAGCAATTTTGGCTTTTCAGCTAAAGTTTCCTTGATGCGAACCAAGATGGATCGTTGTCTTTTGTGCTTTAATTTCTTCTAGCATGTCGGACTGAATCTTGATGTTGGCAACCAAGACTCGATCATCCCTATGTTCAATATTCAAGTCTGCATTGCGAACTGTTCTAGTAACTGCATCTCGCCAAGAACTAGACTTGATAGAGATGCCATCGGCTTTCTACAAGAGCATCAGCCACAGCATTTCCCCGTGCCTGGATGGTACTGGATGTTGAAGTCATAATCCTTCAAGTATTCAAGCCATCTTCTCTACCTCATGTTCGTTCATGCTGAGAGAATAAATACTTTAAGCTCTTATGGTCTGAATAGACTAAAACTGCCACCATATAATAATGTCTCCAGATTTTTAAAGCAAAGCCCCGGCAGCCAACTCTAGATCGTGCATAGGGTAGTTGACTTCATGCGTCTTCAGTTGTCTTGAAGAGTAGGCAATGACTTTCTCCTCTGCATCAATACACACCCTAGCCCAATTCCTGAGGCATCGGTATAGACGAGAAACCTTCTCCCTCTATTGTAGAAAACGAGAACAAGTGCTGAGGTCAGACATTCTTTTAGTTGAGAAACTCTTCTCACACTCATTACGCCAGGACTAGGATTCCCCTTTTATGTAAGGCGCGTGAGAGGACGGTGATCTTGGAGAGTCCTTTATAAACCGCATGTAGTAGCCAGCCAGTCCTAAGAAGCTTCTGATTCCTGTGACATTGTTGGTCTCTCCCATTGAGTACAACTTTGACTTTGGAGGATCAACAGAGATGTCATCCTTTGAGATAACATGGCCCAAGAAAGACACTTCTTTCGAGCCAGAATTCGCACTTTGCTCAGCTTTGCATACAACTTGTTGTCTCGTAAGACTTGCAGTGCTATCCTCAGATGTCCTTCATGTTCTTCTTTGGTCCTTGAATATATGAGGATATCATCGATGAAGACGACCCGAACTTGTCAAGGTACGGTCGGTTATAATGTTGTTCATGAGTTGCATAAAGGTTGCAGGAGCATTGGTCAGATCAAAAGGCATAATGATAAATTCATAGTGTCCATACCTGCTCCTGAAAGCTATTTTGAAAATATCGTCGTCCTTGATCCTCATTTGATGATAACCAGATCGAAGGTAAATCTTGGAGAAATATTGAGCTCCAGATATCTGGTCCTAACAGTTCATCGACTCGAAGCAATTGGTACTTGTTTTCTTGATGGTTAGCTGATTGAGTTGTCAATAGTCTATACATAGCCTCATAGATCCATCTTTCTTTTTAACGAACAATACGGGTGCTCCCCATAGGGAAGTACTTGGTCTGATGAACCCCTTCTCTAATAGCTCTCAGTTGCGCCTTCAGTTCCTTTAATTCGGTAGGTGACATCCGGTACGGTTGACATGATCCGGGCAGCTCCATGGATTAACTCAATGGTGAAGTTGACATCACGTTCAGGGGAATCCCTGGTAGATCTTCGGTACACACCTGAGTATCTTGTACTATGTGTATGTCTTCCATCTTAGAACCCTTCTTTTCAACTATCACGGCCGCAAGGAAAGCGAATCAACCTTTCCTTATCATGTTGTGGGGCCTTTATGGCAGAGACTAGAGACATCCGTCTATTATGTCTAATCCCAATGATGACAACTTAGGGATCTCACTAAAAGTATCTCTCCCTTTCTTACAGTTGACACTTGCCCCATAAGTGGACAACCAGTTTGGCTCCCAAAATCACATCATAGCCTTCCATGGGCATAACACACCAGGTTGGCTTTTAGGTTATGTTCTCCGATCATTACATCAGCAGATGGAAGTATTTGTTCAATTTCTCCTTCTCTCCCAGTGGTGTTTGATAGAGAATTCACACCCCATATATATAGTTTAGCATTCAGAGTATCAGCAAAGTTTTGAGATATGAATGAATGAGTTGCTCCAATATCAAATAAAACAAATGCTGATAAGGAGAAAACGTGTAGGTACCTTCTACCATGCCACCTTCCTCAGTGGGCTCTTCATCATGCAGGGCTTGCAGTCTTCCCTGTTTCTTAGGCACATTAGTGCACCTCTCATTCTCCTTTAGTAGTAAGCACTCGAAGATACGGTGCTCGCGGCTTCCACAGCGCAGACATTCGCCGACTTTCCTCCAGCATTCATCAGCTGTGTGACCTAACATGTCACAGTGCTTGCAGTTGGTTTTCGCTGGAGTGTTAGGACGAAGACCTTGGGCTTCTTCTTCTCCAAACTAGGTCCTTCCATGATGCTGAAAGGACGCTTCTTTTCCAGTAGTTGGCTTGGCAGATGACAGACTAGGTGTCAGTTCTTTCTTCACAAACTTTCCCTTAATATACGCGGTGAAGTCCGTAGCATCTTCTAGCAGTTGAGCTTTCTTCTCCATCTCGGCATATGTCTGGATGTCGAGAGGGGCCAGTTGAGTATGTATTGTGGCCTAAGGCCATTGAAAAGTGCTTAGCATTCATCCTTTCGGTGTTCACAAAGTGCTCAGCATATCTTACCAGTCTTGAAAACTGTGCTTCATACTTGGCCACAGATAGGTCCCTCTGTTTATGAGCAGTGAACTCCGCAGCCTTCTTCTTTTGGACACGCTCCGAGAAATATTTGGAGTTTAAAGACTTCCTTGAACTCATTCCAGGTGAATTGACCATTCGCCCTGGTAGCTTCCACAGACTCCCACCAGCGCGAGCGTCCTTCTCCAGTTGAAAGGTAGCCAGTAGCAGCTTATCCCCAGCTGCACATTGCATTACATGGAAAATCCTTTCCGTCTTCTTAAGCTAGGCTCGGCTTCATCTGGATCTGTGGAACCACTGAACCTAGGTGGGTTCAAGCTCCTAAAGTTACGATGCAGCTCGCCTGCACTGCCGCGATTTCCTCCACCTTGTGCCGCTTGCAGAAGTGCACGTTGAGCTCTTGATAGTTTGTTACATTCCCCTCATCTGAGCACGTTCAGGAGTCATCTTAGTTGCTTACTTTCTACAAAAGTAACTTGTTGTTATGATATTGATGTGGAATTTAATTTGTGCGTGTGTGAGTTTATTTTAACTAGTTGCCCATGGTTCTAACCACATCTCACATAGGTAGGATAACTGACTCTAGTCTAGGCGGGTCAACCTCGATCATCCTATTCTTAAGACAACCTAGGCTTTGATACCACAAAATTGTCACGCCCCGACGCGGAATATCGTAACGTGAGGCAGTTGCAAGTAAACGAGTACAAATCATGTAATAGACATCAAACCATTGGACAAGAATAATACTAAAATCAAATGGCATCTCATTAATAAATCCTCAAATGTCTATTACACCACTAATATTAGCCCTCCTATAGGGCACAATTACATTGAATAAAAGTAAAAGACTAAACTCAGACTCTAACATAATACTAAACCCAGGGTACTCTTGACTTCACTCTTGGTCATTCTCGTCCTCTTGAGTGTAAGTATCTTCCTCAGTCTCACCCGAGAACACTGACAAATAACGCAGGGTGAGCGATAACGCCTAGTAGGACTAAATTCATGATCAGGCATGCTTAAATGATTAAGGATTAAAAGCAGAGTCACTACATGATAGATCGAGAGAGTCAAGTAACGTAAGAGATAGCATGATAGCACGTGATTGAAATAGCATAAGTTTCCAATATAGCACAGAGCAGGAGGGCCATAGCACAAACAACACAATGTATAACAATAACAACGAGTATAGTATAGCACTTTGATTGTCATTTAGATAGTCAAGATAGATAGCACTTGAGTGTAATGTCAACACTCTGGTCAATTAACTCCCTCAGGCAAATAGCACTTTTGGGGGCACCTCCCAGACAGACTGGGCCCTTTATATATTGCATGGTATTAGTTATATTGTTTATCTTTAGACAATCAGTCAATGGCAATAGAGAGTACCAAAAATAGATGAGAGCACTAGATGAATAGAATGAGTGTATAGAGAGTGTGAATAGATGAGCGAGTAGAGTATAGATGAGAACTATAGGTCATTGCACATGAAACGTCAAGTAACGGACGATAGTACAGTTTGCACAACATGCGCAATTGGTGTTTGCAGTCAGGTGGAATTCACTTCCCTTCCACTGGCCATGTTATGCACAGGTCCAGAGGTTCGACGTGATTCAGAAAAGAGAGAGAGAGAATTCTAAGGCCGTTTGGATCTTACTGATCCCTAAAGGGTATCATAGGTATTAGGCACAACCAGCTCGTCGACCATGTGGGAATCCATGGACAGAGGAGACTTGCGGAGGTCTTGAATAAGGATTCACTAGTCCGACAGAAGAAATATCTGACGGAGAGTTGTCCAAGTCAAGAGAAAGTGTGTATGTAGAAACAAGTGCTCGACGTTCCAGAGAATTCTAGAACAGTGGAGCGTTGGTAACGATATTTCCAAAACAACGCGAGAAACGAAGACAAGTCCATTAAAAATAGAGCAATTTAAACACATTGTTGAAATAAATTACCAGATATTTTATGAGATATTTTCATGCCAAGTTAAGTCATATAGGATGGTTACAAGTGGGTGCATGTGATGAAAAGAATCATAGATATGAAAGGTCATGTGTATGACTTTTAATTTATTATTACATATCCAGTTTGTGTTTAAGACAATTAACAGAGTATGTGGTTACTGTAGAAAGTCAAGATTTGCAAAAATATGGGGTTTATGCATAAAAATCCAGAAGGCGACGTACCCATGTAACGATCGCGACAGGGCACATCCAAAATGCGACAGAGGCTGTCAAGGTCGCGACGGGTCGTTCAGGACAGATAGTCAGAACACGACGCCAGAGCCTGTCGCGTTCAGAACGCGACAGGTTGCTGGTCGCGATCAGCCCCTAAGAACATGGCCTATCGGGCCATCGTGTTCTCAGGTCCTACGTCTGAGTCCGAGCGAGAAAAGGGTTTGCCTTGGATTGCGGTCTAAGCTTTCCATGTTTTGATACAAGGTAGATTAAAAATCGATATCTCGATGCACAGTTGATCAAAAATCGCAAAACCACTTTTAAACGAAGCTAGACATGCAAGAGTGTGCCCAGTAAATAGGAATTTGAAAATAGTCATGGTCTTGACAGTTTTTAAACAAGTTCATGCACGAAGAACACAGAACAATGTACAGTAAAGGTAAAAGAATTAATTCGAGTAACATATTGGATGAGAATTGGGGAAAATGGGGGCAAAAGATTCCTGACAACAAGCAGTATCTCCAGTAAAATTTTCGTGGTATGAGATCAAGTGTACATGGAGATCTAAATTAAATATGAGGGTTCGGGACAAGATGATTGCAGAACTTCAAAAACCAAGATCAAAGATGGGGTCGATGAAAAATAGAGCAACCAGAGGACTTTTGTTCCTGATGCCAAGATCTCCTTATAGACGAAATTAATTAAGTTTAGCTTGTGAGAATGCCTACCTTTGGGTCGATTTGTCTCCTAGGGCTTAGAACTCGAAGTGTAGGTTGTAGATCTTGAGCAAGCCTTCTCCCCACGAATTCTCCCTTCCTTTGGCCTCTCCTCCACGTCCAGCAAGCCTCAGCAATGCATTAGGGCCGGCCATGGAGAGATTGGGGGTATTATTTAGCTCCCTTTGTTTCTATTTCCTATTATGACTCTAATTCCTATTTAATTCCGAGTTTTTCCTTATTTCTTTCAACCTTCCAAGCTTGCCATCTCCTAATTGGGTTAGGTTGGGTTACAATTTCGTGCCTAGCCAATTGGGTAGCGTTAGGAGTCCATTTCAACACATAATAGCTATTTTAATGATTTAATCTCTCTTTTCTTTTTAGAAATATTAAAGATACAAATTTAGGGTATTTTCCTATTATTCATCTTTTAAAAATATTTTGGCCCAATAACTTTTATATGGTCCATTTGACAAAGCCCATCACTTCTTTTCGTTTAATGGGTTTTAATTAATTCTTTTTTCTTTAAAATTTTCAATTTATTTAATTTTTTAAAAATTGGGTTGCTACACTAACCACCAGGACCCAAAAGAACTTGGGTACCTAAATCTTATTGATTTATTTCAGAGAAGCCTTAGAGCATCAAAGTGGTACCTGGACAGCGGGTGCTCAAGGCATATGATAGGCAACAAAGGCTGTTCTCATATATCAAAGATGAAGAAGGTACAATAACCTATGATGATAATGGCAAAGGGTCAGTAATTGGTTGCGGATCCATTGGAAGCCAAGATAGAATCCTGATAGAAGATGTTCTATGCGTCAAAGGACTCAAGCACAACCTTATCAGCATCAGTCAACTGTGCGACAAAGGTCATCAGATCAAATTTCAGGAATCTAAGTGTTTGATCATCAAGGATGGTTCAACTATTTTTGAAGCTAGCAGAGAAAAGAATCTATATGTTCTACATCTAGAAGAGTTAAAGGATCAAGACATCTGCCTAGCAGGGAGCAAAGAACAGAATGCTGAACTTTGACACAGAAGATTAGGACATTGCAGCTTGGGCAGTATCAGGAAACTCATCAAACATGATCTAGTAGAAGGTCTACCAAAGATAAACTCAAGACTAGACAAATCTGTGAACCGTGTGCAAAAGGAAAGCATGCAAGATCCTGTTTCAAATCCAAGACAGTAGTCACCACCTCCAAACCACTAGAACTGCTTCATATGGATTGTTTGGACAAATGAGAACAACCAGTTTGGGAGAATGAATTTTTGGATTGTTAAGTTAATGATTATTCCATATTTATATGGGTGTCATTTCTTGAGCATAAAGATGACACATTTGATAGTTTTGTGAAGTTCAGTAAGCTAGTTCAGAAAGATAAGAAGTACAATCTCATAAGTATCCATCAGATCATGGAGGAGAGTTTCAGAATGACAGGTTTGCAGAATTTTGTGATGATCTGGGGATTGAACGTAATTTTCAGCACCAAGAACACCACAGCAAAATGGAGTAGCTGAGAGGAAGAATAGAACACTTTTGGATATGGCTAGAACAATGCTATCTGAGTACAATCTTCCAAGATATTTTTGGACAGAAGCCATAAACACAGCTTGCTACATCATCAATAGAGTCATGATCAGACAAATTCTAAAGAAGATTGCATACGAACTGTACAAGCAAAGGAAGCCCAAGATCAGCCATCTCAAAACTTTTGGATGTCCTTGCTTCATCACAACAATGGTAAGAGAGTATTAGTAAGTTGGATCCCAAATCCGATGAAGGTATTTTTATGTGGGTACACTTCTAACCCTAAAGGTTATAGAGTTTTCAATAAAAGAACTTTATTAATTGAACAAACTGTGCATGTTATTTTTGATGAATCTAACCCTTCCTTGATGATGAAGATGCAGAAAATCTATCCAAGAAGCTGAAAGAAACAACCATTGAAGATGATGAAGATCCACCCTTGGAAGAACTACAACAGAAGGATATCATTCATGATGATCTTCCAAATGAATGGAGGTACAAAGAGGATCACCCAATATACAACATCATTGGAGATCCATCAGCTGGGGTAAGAACTAGAGGTAATATTATTCATGTGATTATTAGCATTTGTATCTCAAATAGAGCCGAAAACAGTCAATGAAGCATTGTCTGATGAATCTTGGATTTTAGCCATGCAAGATGAACTTAATTAGTTCAGGAGAAATCAGGTTTGGTCCCTTGTTCTGAGACCATCAGATCATCCTGTGATTGGCACCAAAGGGTATTCAAGAACAAATTGGATGAAGCTGGTGTGATCACTAGAAACAAGGCTAGACTGGTTACTCAAGGCTATTCCCAAGAGGAAGGCATAGATTTGTTGAAACCTATGCACCAGTAGCTAGACTAGAGGCTATTCGAATATTGCTTGCTTATGCATCTGCTTTAGATTAAAACTCTTTCAAATGGATGTGAAATCAACATTTTTAAATGGTTTTATAAAGGAGGAAGTCTGTGGATAACCTCCTGGTTTTGATGATTCAGATTTTCCAAATCACGTTTTCAAATTGCATAAAGCACTGTATGGTTTGAAACAAGCACCTAGAGCATGGTATGAAAGACTTAGTGTATTATTACTAAATCATGGTTTTTCTAGAGGATAGGTAGATAGCACATTGTTCATAAATCAAATGCCAAAAATATATTACTTATGTAAATCTATGTAGATGATATTATTTTCAGATCTACTGATGAATCTTTGTGCAAGTATTTTCAAAAGCTCATGCAGAGAGAATTTAAGATGAACATGATGGGAGAACTCAACTACTTTCTTGGATTACAAATCAAGCAAAGTAATGAAGGAACTCACATTTCTCAAGCAAAATACACCAAGGAACTGTTAAAGAAATTCAAATTGAGAATGCTAAACCACTGTCCACTCCATGAGCATTTTCACCAGGTTAGACAGTAATCCGAAAGGTAAGAAAGTTGATCAAAAACTGTACAGAAGTATGATTGGGTCATTATTTTATCTAACAGCCAGTAGACTTGATATTTTATTCAGTGTATGCATGTGTGCAAGATATCAATCTGATCCTAAGGAATCTCATTTATATCTATTAAAAGGATCTTTAGATATTTAGCTAAGACTCATAACTTAGGTCTATGGTATCCTAAATCCTGTGAACTAGTTTAATGGATATTCAGATGCTGACTATGTTGGATGCAAAGTAGATAGAAAAAGCACCAGTGGTGGTTGTCAATTTCTTGCAGGATGCTTGATCTCCTGGTCTTCAAAGAAACAAAACTCAATAGCTCTATCAACAGCTGAAGTTGAATATGTAGCCGCTGGGAGTTGTTGCACTCAACTCTTATAGATCAAACAACTGCTTGAAGACTATGGACTGCACATCAAGACCATCTCGTTGCTGTGTGACAACACAAGTGCAATAAATCTCACGAAAAATCTAGTACAACACTCCTGGATGAAACATATTGAGGTTAGATATCATTTTTATTAGAGATCATGTAGCTAATGGCAATATTAGTATTTCATTTGTAGATACACAAAATCAGTTAGCAGATATCTTTACAAAAGCCTTACCTGAAGAGAGATTTACGTCTCTTAGAAGGGAATTAGGCATGTGCAATTTGTAATAGATATGTCTGTACGTAACTAAAATAAAATAATAAATTTCAGAATAAGAGTTATCCTTCCCCGCTAAATTTAAGTAAATCCATTATCTCTTGCGTTTTCATCACCTATTTTGTCGTTAACCGCATTTATTGCTTTGCCATTTCAAACGTTACTTTATGACCTTCTGTTACGATGGAAATCCTTCCCTCACCGATTGCCTTCTCTCTCTCTTATCTCTTTCGACTCCAAAGCCTGTAAAACCCTCATCGACTCCAGCATCCCTCTTTGTGTTTTCGAAGAATCTCTCACTTCCCGCTCAAATTTCTTGAGGGGTCATGTTCCTCCTTCTCCCATGATCCTCCAGAACCCTTCCTTACTAGATTCCATGGCCGCTTCTGGGAGTTTCGGCAGTGTGGGTGGCTACAACGCCGCCTTCCTCACGGTAGATCAACTGGAAAGATTCTCAGCAGTAAAGATCAAGCTCTGTGGGAACAAGGCAGTAGACCTAGAAGACCTGGAGAAGCATGGTATGTATAGTGTGGTCGAAGCTCTTTAGAGGCTGAAGTGGACGGGGATTTGTACTGTTTCAGAACCAAGCTATCTACACCTGGCAAAGGCATTCTACACTTGCTTGAAGACAGAAGAAGATGGGTCTCTCACCTCCATGGTCAAAGGTAAATCCATTCATATCACTCATGACATGTTGGAGAGGCTGTTCGGAGTATCTGTTGTAGGGCACAGTCTAGTGGATTCAATAGATATTCATGCAAGGGGCTAGGGATTATAGAACAAAGTATAAGCTGAAGGATGGAAAGATTGACATCAACCAGCTTAATGCCTTCAATAGAATTTTGCATTTTATAGTCTGTCAGATTTTGGTGCCCAGGAGTGCTACCTTTTCTTCATGCACTAAGGGAGATGCTGATGTAATGTTCTGGGCTGTTCAAAGGCAGATATCAATATGGCTCAGATTATTATAGAAAGAATGAAGTCTACAATTGAAGTTATTTGGGACAAGAAGAACAAGTTGGCAGTATCCCTTCCCTATGCCATTTACTTACAAGAATTTTTAGTCACTTTGAGATTGACTTGAAGGGAGAATTGATGGAGAAAATGGGTCAACCTATTAGGACCAGAAATTTAAAGAAGAGTGGATTTTCACTGGTGGGAAATGTGTGGACAAAGATCTTGGTGGCAGAAGGAGAAGCCATCATGGAGAAGCATCTGAAGCTCCACCAGTTCAAGAAGAAGAAGCAGTAGTTAGAGTGTGATGACTCGATCTTTCGGATCCATGTTTACGGGTTTTGGAGTGGTGCTCATGACCAAGAGATGGTCATTAGGCCTTAGTTGTGGTTTACATGCATTGTGTGGTGTTATGGGCCTTAGCCTTCAGCTCAATTAGCTCACAGGTTCACTGCTTGTGAACGCGTCGAAGCAGGACGACGCGATTTAAACGCGTCGGCTTCTCCAGATGCGATTCGGAGAATCGACTCTGTGATGCATGTCACGCGGTTTCTGAGTGGCGTCGGACAGGGTGACGCGTTTTAAGGAGTTAAATGCGGCGGCTGTATACGACGCGATTTTGAATGTGACCTAAAAAGCTTCGTTTCGGCCAGACAGAGCAGAGGAGCTCTGTCCGGCGATGGGGGAGGCTGCTGTGGCGCCTTCTGAGGAGTTTTCCGACGATTTGACATCGTGGAGGTTCGTGCGGTGCGGGATTCACACGAGGACGATGTTCAAAGCGTGGATGTGCCAGCGACGAGGGGTTTTCAGCATTCTTCAGCTGGTAGGGAGACTTCCTACCCTGTTTATGATGTTTTGAAAGGATTTGAATGGATTTAAGGGGTGGTACATGTGAAGGTGGTTTGTTATGTTTAGTTTATACTGTTTAATGCTTTAGAATGGAATTTGCACTGGATTTATGTGCGGACTCCCTATGGGGAAGGTGGGGTTCAGCCTGTGAGCTGAACCCACTGTCTTCGTTGAAACGCATCTGGGTAACCTGACGCGTTCATGGATGAATGCGTCCCTTTGAGTCGACGCATTTCGATTTGTCTGTTGAGCAGTGGCGGTGTTGGGGTCGCATCTGCTTGACCCGACGCGTTCTTGTTGAATGCATCGGTTTGGTTGGACGCGATTATATGTTGACCATGGGTTGACCGATTTGGATTTGAAAGCGTCGTATCGAGCCGACGTGACTTGGTTGCATCACTGGGCCCTATCGCGTTAAGGTTTTGAATGGCGTCCGGATAGGTCGACACGATTTGAGAGGCGTCGGCTGTGTCTGACACAGTTTAGCTTCCGAAGAGTAAGTTGTGTGTTTGGGGCAATGAAGGTCCTGTGTGGACTTAGCCCTGGTCTGTTGTTGTTCTTTAAAGATTGATGTAATTGATAAATGTGTTAAGTGGTGTGTGTTGCCATGGAGGTCACGGGGTGACCAATGATAGGCAAGGTTATGGTAGTTCATGTATGTGACTGTGTAGGCTAGCTTGTAGGTCATGTAGTGACCAGGGACAAGCTATTCTGACACTTATACCGTGGTTTATAAATAGGATTGTATAAGTATGTATATCGTTGTTTATGTGCTTGCCGAGTCTGGTGGTCCATTGCCTATTTTGGAATACCTCTTCAGTTGGGTATCCCAGGTTCCTAGGAGAGCCAGGCACGTGTGTAGTGCTCGGGGTTTGACCCGATACTCTGTGTACCGTCAAGGTCTGTATCGTCTTCCTTGACACCCTCACTCCTATGTTGAGTTGTATGTCCGGCTGAGGGAAAGACGACTGTGGGCAGCGGCTGTCTTTGTGGGTGTGCAGCGCTTGTAGCACGCTCGTGGTTGGGGACGGACACCAGTAGATGTCACTGGTCCCCAGCTAGTCCTGTGTTTCTAGTGCCTCACTTTAGGGAGCTCAGGCGGAGTCCCTAAAGGTGCCAGGCTTGGACCTGCAGCTGTGCGGTTGCAGGTGTGGTGTTGGTTAGTCTCCATTGTTCTTGGCTTGTGGTTGTGGAGCGGCAGTTGGACCTTTCGTCCGTGACTACGAGACTGAGAGGTGGTTTTGTGCTGTGTTTTTCGGGTTGGATACTGGCATCATGAACCAGTAGTCCGTTCCCGTGTGGTGGCGTCGTTCCTTTCCAACTCGTGTTTTGCCACTGGTGTTGGTTTGTGTGTGACTTGCTGGTTAGGGTGGTAACGTTGAGGTGTGCCTTGGTGGTGGCACGGTTTTGGTTGTGGTTCTGTGTTGTACCTCGTGGTAGTAGGTACATGTACGTTTGTGGGTAGCTCTGTGTTGTGGTACATGTGTACCGGCCTCAGCATGTTTTGAGGTGGCTTTGTGCTTTGAGGAGGTCTCGTGGTATGACCTACTACGCATTGTGTGTTATCGTGTTAGTTAAGCGCACGATTATGGTTTTGGTATGAGGGTGTTGGCTGGTTGATGCCAATCACGTTACCCTGTGTGGTTGGTTTGCCTGTGAGACTGGTAGCTTAGGCAGTGATCTGCCGATGAGGCTTGTGGTCGAGGTGTTCTGTTAAGGGCAGACTAGTGGTGCTGAGCTAGTACTGTTATTCCTTTACTTCCGAGGATTGAGGTTAGCCGATATGATTATGTTTAGTTGTTGTTTAACATGCTTGGTGAGCATGTTGTGGTTAGCTTACCGGTGTTGCCTGTGAGACCATGTGGGTTGAGGTATCTTTTGTGGTGTTGTTGTTTCCTTGTGGGAGGTCCCTACTGAGCCAGTGACGTGTTAAGGCTCACTCCCTTACAGCTTGTTTCAGGTGTTAGCCGACTTTGGTGTGGCTTCGGAGGAGTTGTGGCAGACTTGTACCACCAGCAGTAGAGTTAGATGAGTTGTGTGAGCTTGTGCTCCCTCGGGGTATGCCTCAGGTAGTTGTACTCTTTTAATTGGACATGTAATATTGTATTGGGACAGTTGTACATTGTTGTATACAAATATGAGCACTTGTACTTTCCTGTGTCTTATACTATAGTTGTTGTCTTTTATATTCGTACTGGACACGTGTTAGAGATATCCCTTGAGAGACTTCGGTCGATCGCGGGAGGCGAACTTGGATATGGACCCATATTGGGTATAAATATCCAGGGTGTTACACAGCAAGGATGAGCCTGTTGTCTCTGAAAGGAGGATTGAAGATATTGCACCATAATCTATTGAGCCAGTTGGGCAATCTATTGAAGGTGTGATCCCTCCTCTAGTCCCTGCACCTAATGTTTAAAGAATCTGTTGCTGATGGTGCTGCTCACACTGAGGGGAGCATGAAGACATTCAGACTGAGGAAACCCCCAGGGTTCCTGTAGTAGAAACTGCTATGGAGGAAAGCCATGAAGACATAATTCCAGAAGTTGTGGCACCAGGCCACATTGAGGATGTGCAAATGGAAGGTGCTCCTGCTCAGGGGGAGCCAGAAGCTCAGGGGGAGCAAGATGTTCAGGGGGAGCCTACTGCTAATGCCTCTGCAGAACAGTTTCAAGAAGGTCTGGTTGAAGACACTTCTGATGAGGATGATGAGCCTGCTGTTGGCTCTGGAGGAAAAGGAAAAGGTGTTGCCACAGGAATTCCCTTGCTCACCAGGAAGGCACACCATAAATCTAGGAAGAAGAAGATACATTTGCACTTGGAGCCAGTCATTGCTAGACTGAATGCTCAAGGAGAGATCTTCTTTGCAGTCAGATGTCACTTCCATATTCTCAACTAGAGCACTAAAGCCAAAGATATTGGAGCAGTAAAATCTGAGCTCCAAGAGATGAGAAGTGAGTTGGGAAGCTTGAAGAAGTTGGTGACAGACATGTCAGATTTTGTGAGGGTGCACTTATCAACTCCAGCCCCTCCTGCTCAACTCAGTCAGTACCAGAGGGAAGTGCAGGGCCATTAGGGCCCTCTAAACTAGTAGAGATAGTAGCTGGGCCATCCGGGCCTTCTTTTGAGGAATCAGGGCCACCAAGGCCATCTGTAGAGGAATTTGGGCCATCAGGGCCATCAGTTGAAGGATCAGGGCCACCAGGGCCATTAGTGGAAGAGTCAGGGCCATCAGTAGTTGAAGACATTGGAGCTGGGCCATCAGGGCCGTCAGAGCAAGTGGAATCAATGGCAGGGCCAACCGGGCCTCAAGTTTCAGTGGAGGAAGCTGTTGTGCCCCTTGGGCCCTCTGACCCTCCTAGTCTTCAGAATCCAGCCCCTTCCTCTCCACCTACCTCCTTCACTGCCCCACCTGCTCCTGAACCCTACAAGAAACCCCTTCCAAAACACATCTCTTCTCCTACTCCTTTCCCTGCTGCCTCCTCTTCCTCACCTATCCCTTCCTCCTCCATTCCTCATACAACTTCTGAGGCACCTCCTACCTCCTCCTCTTCTGCTGGTCCCTCTTCAGCTAGTCCCTCCTCTGTTGGACCATCTACTCAACCTCCTCCCACTTCATCTTTTGCCTCTCTTCATCCACCTACTCCACCCTCCTTCATCACTATCGATCCTGAAGGTGCCAGTATAGTTCACCATGCTGTGCAAGACATCAAGGATGAGTTTAAAGAAGCCATCCTCTGCACAGTTCTTTCTGTTTCTGCTCATATCCATAGGACTGAATCCCAACCTTCTTCCAGTCCTACCTCAGAAAAGGAAGACCTCTAAAGAACTTGTTTTTCCTCATCTCAAGTTCTCTTCCCTCCTCTGTGGTACTCTCTTTCTGTTGTCCACAGAAGAAAAACTTTATATGCTGAAATCTCTAAAAGTGCACCTTTGCTGCCACTTTTGGTCTTCCTTACCTTAACCTTTCTGAACACCTCAACATCATTCTTCCTATTTCCCTTATCCCTAAGTCTGACTAGGCGAAAATCCTATCTTCTGCTGAGTCCAAGACCGAGGATCAGTGGGCCAGGGCCAACAAAGCAGTCTACAGGAAATTTGAGGTTGCCAAGGCCAATACTTTTCCACCCTCAGACCACCCTCTCACCTTGTCTAAGTGGTTTGTCTGCCAGCACAGATCAAGTTGGGGTCCCTACATTCAGAAGGAGATAAAACTGGTTAGGCAATTCCAGATGTACCAAGATTATTTCTTTGTCAATCACCTGCCAAAAGTTCAGCTTGGCCAGTTCAGGGTAGCTATTGCTCAGCTTGGCACTGAAAATCCAGTCAATACCCCTCTTCAGGTTGACTTTGCAACTTTGAAGATGCTTGAGATTGCCTTTCTTCCCAAGCTCCACTTTCTACTTATGGACTCTGATGTGGGTTCTATCATCTTTGAGAGATTTGCCAGAGTTATGGCAAGGATCTTTGTTCAGAGGGGAGCTCCTCTTGCATTTCACAGATTCTATTCAGGGAGTACCAAAGGGGTTTATCAAGTCTTCAGTTCTAGCTCCACTGCTCGCAGAGTCTGAAAGATTTGTCAACTATGACTGGTATAGAGCTATCCTGAGGCTGCACTTCAGCTTGGGCAGATGAATTCCTCCCTCAACAAGTCAAATCAACTGACTCTCACTCCATAACAATTCATGGATCTCAACTCCATAAATCTAGTTTCAGATCCTTATTTACTTGGGTTGAGAGATACAAGATCTATGTAGCCTTGCAAAAGGATTTGTTTGCTCACAAGCTTCATTATCCAATTTCCATTGACAAATTCCTTCAGCATGCCAGTTTTGGAATTACTAGTCTCTTCAAGTCTACTCTCAGTAATCAGGAGTACACCAAGTTCATTGAAGAGCAGAGGCTACTCCACATCAAGAGACTCAGTCCAGAGATGGGGCCATCATATGATATTAGTTGGGGTGTCTTTAGAGATTTTTTTGAAGAGCAGGAAGTCAAAACTTGGTAGCTTATTACTCGCCATGCTTCCCGTCTGTCTTCTACCTTCTACATGTCTGTCCCCACTAATGAATAAAATTTCCCTCCTTGGCTCCCATTTATCTTTGTCTTTCTCTATTTTATCTTCTGCTTATCTATTTCTCTTTGCTTAATGACAAAAAGGGGGAGAAAAATATTTTGAAATACATACCTTAAAATTTTCTACAAATTATTTCAGCCTTTTATATGTATGCAATTCTTTATGTTTTGTCATCACCAAAAAGGGGGAGATTGATGATCAGTCCATCTCCATATAATTTAATATTTTTATATGTATTTTTGGTGATTAACAAAACCCTAAAAATTATTATCTAACAACATTTCTGAAGTTTATCCACAGGTATCAAATCAAACAAAATCATTAAGTTGTCTACACTCGCTGCTATTTGAAGTTCATTGCATATATTTTGTCTAAGTATACATCGACTTCCATGTAACAGCTCACAACAATTATGGTTTCACTTAAACAACGACTTCTTTGGTAGAACATCGATTTCACTTAAACAACAATTCCTTAGAAGAACATCGATTTCATTTTTACAATGATTTTATAGTTATAAAATCGATTTCATCGCTACAACGACTTCATAATTAGATCATCCATTTCATTTCTATATCGACTTCGTTTCACTAAAACATTGATTTCATTGCTACATCGATTTCGTCTCACTTAAACATCGATTTCGCTTCACTTAAACATCGATTTCGCTGATACATCGACTTCATATGAAACAACAACTTCACTTAACATCGATTTCGGTAGAACATCGACTTCATGTAAAACAACGACTTCGTCTCTACAACGACTTCACTTAAACAACGATTTCAGTAGAACATCGATTTCATAAGGAACAAAGACTTCACTCAAACATCGACTTCATGTGAAACGACGACTTTACTTGAACAACAACTTCATTTTAAACAACGATTTCATCTGCACATCGATTTCAGTACAACGACGACTTCAGTTAAACAACAACTTTGTACAAAACATCGATTTCATTACATTCATATATGGATTATGTTCACATCGACTTGGTTTCAACATGGATTACATTCTCACATAGATTATGATTATATCATCGATTTCATATCAACATCGACTCTCTCTGCACACAGACTGTCTCCAAACATCAACTCTCTTTTATTAACGATTATGTTTTAGACAATTGTTGAATATTCGTATTACTTTCAAACATTCTTAAGATACATTCCACATGATATTCAAATTCATTTCAAATGTCTGTGGATTTCAAGTCTTCCCGTGAATTATGTTGTCTATGTGTCAGCATTTATTGCGTGCAGGGTTTCGGTAGAAATGCACGTTGCAAAGATGGACCTGTCAACCTGACAGAGGCTAGAAGATTCAGACAATCTTCCCTTGTGTGTGTGTGTGTCTATCCCAGCATTAATGGCTGCAGGTTTTCTTGCTCCATACTTCGGACCAGACACTCCAACGTGCATGAAGATGTGAGACAATAGATACTTAACAGTCAAATCTTTCAAAGAAGATAAATAGAAGACTGGTGACTCCATGAAGCATATCTCTTATAACCTTTTTAATAACCTTTGAAAAGCTTGAAGATCTTAGTCACCTGGCAGAAAGAAGAGCTCGCTCGTCCATTCAAACCTTCTGTAGCTCTTAGCTCTCCACAACAAATTACTTAGCCTTTGAGAGCTTGAGTAGATCTGAGAGAGAGAGTTCCTTGTTGATAATTATTGTCTTCAGACATTGCCTCAGATCAAGCAGTTTGTATAAGCTTGGTCTAGGGGCTATCCACTTCTTACTCATTTTCTTTGAGTGTTCCTCTTCAGGTGTGAAGAGAAGACCTGCTGTGAATGGGTGGTTGTTCCCTTCGGCAAGAAGGAGACCTGTTGCATCAGGTGATTAGTTCCTCTTCGGGTAGAGAAGAGAAGACCAGCTGCTGCTGGATGTGTAAGTGTCCTTAAGGGGACTGTACCCTTGCTTAGTGAAATCCCAAGTTGTTGATTGGGGACTGGATGTAGGACTCCTTGTAACAGGAGATCCAAACTAGGATAAAATTTCCTGTTGTCTGTGTGATTGTTCTCTTTGTCTTTATTTAACACTAACTATAACCATCGAACTTAGTGTCTTCTGTCAAGCATTTTTATTTACAGGAAAAAATAAAAGAAATTTTAGCAATCCATTCACCCCCCCTCTGGGCTTGCTCTATGGGCAACACTGTCCAGCACGTATGTGTGTAAGAGTCTGATTGCATGCTCACCAATCCGATCAGTCTGAACCTGCTAATCTACCCTGACTCGATCTATTGGTTGGCTCTCCATTCGTATTACCACCATCACCATCCATAGTGGTCCCTTACCTCAGAAGTTTCACCATAAGAAAAGCCCCAACCAGCAGGCCAAGTCCCCTCACCACAATGCCACAGTGAACTATCTCGATTGGGGGCATCACTACACCTTCCCGAGGAAAACCATGTATAGTGAACCCCCCACTTTTGATGGTTCCCGACACTCCATCCCATATCTTGACTAGGAATCCAAAGTGGACCTTCAATTAGAAAATCATGATTGGCTGGAAAATCCAAAAGGTGAAATTTGGCACCAATAAATTGAATGGTAAGGCCCTAAGTTATTGGCTCCATGATAAGCATTGTCTTAGAGTCTGAATGCAAGAACCCATCACATGGGCAACAATGAAAGAATTGTTGCGAAAGTGTTTCATCCCTCCTACCTCCCAACATCAAACTCGAGTCTTGCAAACCACGCCATTCCAACTCGGGATGGTAAGACAAATGGACTTTGACATTGATGAATTCCAATCCAACCTTGATAAGTTAAAAAACAACATCTTGGCTTTGGCTAAAACAAAAGAAAGAGGGCAATCCATTGAACATGAGTTGATAATCACCAAGGAGGTAAATAAGATTAATAAGTCCAAAAAGGAATTCATATTGGCACTCCAAGATGTTGACCATGTCAACTCACACCATCACGAACCTATAGTGACCCTCCATGGAGTCATATAGTGGTAGAAGAATCTTTGTCTAGATGGTTAAAGGAGGACCTTGTTAGGATTGCTTTATGGGATCCATTAATCCCCAACAATGATTATAACCTCCAAATGATTCCTTTTCAATCAATACATCAAACCATAGGTCGTTTTGCTACATTGACAATCTTGTAGACCTGATGGAAAGTCTAGAAAGGCAAATTCCTTT
Organism: Colocasia esculenta; assembly: GCA_014218235.1. Taxonomy (NCBI): domain Eukaryota; kingdom Viridiplantae; phylum Streptophyta; class Magnoliopsida; order Alismatales; family Araceae; genus Colocasia; species Colocasia esculenta. Next base: position 26,624,172 of record CM024756.1, on the reverse strand, counting down.
ACATGCCTCTTGGGCCAACAACCTTGCAACTCTGAAATTGTCTATTTCCCTTGTCTCTCAATAGGCTCCATCACCTTGTATGCAAATTGGCACGTGCACTAGTAAAACTCTTTATTTTTGCCATTGCCAGAGGAGCCTGAGTTGACCCAACTCCAAAAACACATCATTCAAATAGAGGAATTCTTCTTGTCTAGAAAAAAAGGCATGGTCAACCAATCCTTCCACTCATTTGAAACTATGGAATGCAAGGAGCTAAGCAACACCTCAGAATATGGTCTCACTTCAAACCCTCTCTGTAACAGTCTGAATTTTTAAATCCTAAATAATAGGAATAATAATAATAATAAATTATGGAGATGTTTGATTAAAGGTACACCAAATGATATGGCAATGGATAAAAACTGTTAGTAATTGATGTTTGAGGAGTAATCGATGTTTAAATAAGCAATCAATGTTAGTTAGTAATCGATGTTTAAAGAAGCAATCGATGTTAGTTAGTAATCGATGTTTAAGGAAGCAATCGATTGATAGTTAGCAATTGATGTTTAAAGGAACAATCGATTGATAGTTAGTAATTGATGTTTAATGACAATCGATGTTGGTCAACAATCGATGTTTAATGACAATCGATGTTGGTCTGCAATCGATGTTTAATGACAATCGATGTTGGTCTACAATTGCTGTGTAAGGCAATCAATATATCTATTCGACTACCAACTTTGATTGCCAACTTCGACTAGCCAAGATACAATGTCGCCAAACGAAGTAGACTTTGTATATGACGAAGTTGGACTTTGGATATGACGAAGTTAGACTTCGTATATGAAGAAGTTAGCTTCGACCGATCACGACCAAAACGAAGTGGACTTCGTATATGATGAAATTGGACTTCGGATATGACGAAGTTAGACTTCGTATATGACGAAGTTAGACTCGATCGATCACAACCAAAATAAAGTGGACTTCGTATATGAGGAAGTTGGACTTCAGATATGATGAAGTGGGACTTCGTATAAGACGAAGTTAAGCTTTGACTGATCACGACCAAATCGTGTATGACTTTGTATATGACGAACTTGGAGTTCGGATATGACGAAGTGGGAGTTTGTATATGACAAAGTTAGCTTCGACTGACCATGATCAAATCGTGTATGACTTCGTATATGACGAAGTTACCGGTCATTGCCAAACTATAAAATATGTGTTAATTTTATACCCGATGATAAAAAGGGGTTAGTTAAGATAAACATGGAAAGTATGGACCATAAATCGTGATCGAATCCAATGGAGGATTCGAATCTTCTCCTTATAATAAACCAAATATGAACAAACTTGTACGGAAACAATTCTATGCAAGTCTGAACATGATAGGACTCCTATCAAGAGTTTAGGAAAACTACAAACTTGAGAATTTCACAACCATTAAACATCCATATTAACCCAAATTCGTGTCCCATCAAGAGGGGATTTTATAAAGGTTTCCCACTCCAATGGGATGGGAATCCTCCAGACACAGAAGGGATCGAGCTAAATCGCAACTTCACTTCCCTAGTTACAATAGGACTCCTAACAATCCTAATCTATAAATACTCGTCATAAGTGTTGACAGGTTGCAAACGCAAAGGGGGGGGGTGAATGAGTTGTTAAAAATATTTCTATAAACTTTCATGTTGAAACATTAACTTTGACAAGAAACACTAAACATAAATGTTAGAGTTAGTGAGCAATAGAAACAAGAGAAACACAATCACACAAAATGCACAAGGATTTTTATCCTAGTTCAGACCTCCTATCACAAGGAGTCCTACATCCAGTCCCCAACTAATAACTTGGGATTATACTAACCAAGGGTACAGTCCCCCTTAAGGACACTTACACATCCAGCACAAGTTGGCCTTCTCTTCACTACACAAAGAGGAAAAAACACCACCTGTTACAACAAGTCTTCCTTTCAGCAAAAGGGAAGAAGTCACCTACTTCACAGTAGGTCTTCTCTTCACAAATGAAGAGGAGCACTCAATAAGGAGTAAAGAAGTAATGGCCCCTAGACCAAGCTAATAGCATAATACAATGCTTAATCTGAGGTAGAATCTGAGAGACAAAAGAATTACAGCAAGAAGAAGTTCTCTCAGATCTAGAACAAGCTCTCACACTCTAGAAGACAAGAAAGAACAATGCTTCATAGAGAGCTAAGAGCAAGAGTCTTTTTCTGAGTGAAGGATCGAGCTCTTCTTTCTTTCTTCCCAAAGGGATGGCCTCCATAGTGTCAACACACTTCAATTTATCCTCAGTTTGAAGAAGTATCCATTGAAATGGCCGTTTTCTCTCATCTTGAAATGTGTTAGCTGTGACAGGTCCAACGTAAGATATCAGGAAAACCTGCAGACAATTAAATGCTTAGATAGAGACCCAGTGAAAGAAAAATCATCTGGATATCTTCTAAGTTTCTGTCAACACGACATGTGCAACGTTGTAACATGTGTGACTACCGGAAACTTGCACATAATAAATGTTGGAGTGTAGACATCTTAAATATGTCTAAACTGTCAGTCAACGTCACTGGCCATGCTGTAGGAGGATATACCAAAGAGGGGAAACACCGTTCTGTCATCATTTAAAGTTCTAATTTATGTGACGTGACTATAGTAGCTAATAAAAGATGTCGTGTATAGATATTGTACCCAAAATAATAATGTTTGAGTGCACAAGGTACGCAACAGTTCGCGGGACGATTTGAAATGCATAGTGTTTCAAAAAACATTTGAATGAAATGTGAGGCAAAATATAATCAAGTATGTCTTATATTTGGAACTAGAGAATTTATAAGATCATTATCAATATTATACATTTATTGTCCAAATATAATCGTTGTTTAAAAGAAAGTCGATGTTTTGAGACAGTCTATATTTAAAGATAATCGATGTCCAAACACAACAGATGTTCAAGTGAAGTCGATGTGAGTGTAATCGTTATTGGAATGAAATCGATGTGAGATGAAATCGATGTGATCATAATCTATTGTTGAAATGTAACCGATGTTGGAATGAAATCAATGTTGAGATGAAATCGATGAGACCATAATCTATGTTGAAATGTAATCGATGTTGGAGCATAATCGATGTTTATAGTGAAATTGATGTTGATCGATGTTTAAGTGAAATCGATGTTGAACAGTAATCGATGTTTAAGTGAAATCGATGTTGAAACGTAATTGATGTTTAATTGAAATCGATATTGAAATGTAATCGATGTTTAATTGAAATCAATGTTTAAGTGAAATCGATGTTTGAATGAAATCAATGTTTAAATGAAAACGATGTTTAAATGAAATCGATGTTGAAACGTAGTCGATGTTTAAGTGAAATCGATGTTTGAATGAAATCGATGTTTAAATGAAATCGATGTTGAAATGTAGTTGATGATTAAGTGAAATCGATGTTTGAATAGAATTGATGTGATGTTAAAACAATAATCATTGTAAACTTACAACAGTAATCAATGTAGACTTAGACAAATCATATGCACTTGACTTCTGATATAAATGAGTGTAAATAACTTATGGAATTTGTTTTATTTGATAACTGTTGAGAAGCTTCAGAAAATTGTGTTAGTCAATATTTCCAAGGTTTTTTTATCACCAAAAAATATATAATATATAAATATATATGGAGATAGGTAGATCATCAATCTCCCCCTTTTTGGTGATGACAAAACAGTAAAAGTATGTATACGAAATATCTGAAGAAATTTGCCAAAAACATTTAAAGTATGTATTTCAGAGTGTTTTCTCCCCCTTTTTGTCAGTAATCAAAAATAAATGAAGGGAATAATAGAGACAAAGAGAAATGGGAGCCAAGAGATCAGGATGATATAATTAGTGAGGGTTTGAGATGTAGAAGGTGTTAGGATCAGATATTCGGTGATGGCAAAGCTAGAAGGGGGGGTTGAATAGATTTGCAGCGGAAACTTAAGCAATTTAAAAATTACTTCGGGTTAAAAGATCTACTCAATCAAAACCCCTTTGATCTGATGTAATGTGTGTGAGCAAAATAACAAGTAGTGTGTAGACGAAATCCCTAGGCATGCATCTAGCGCAACACAATGCAAACACAAGTCAAACCACAGTGCACAAGGATTTTTAGGTGGTTCGGAGATCACACAACGTGACTCCTACGTCCACCCCCCACCAGTGAGGACACACTACTCAAGAACTGAGTACAACACACACACACGAGCACAACGGCTCAACCACACACACACACACGCTAGATCAAGTCCACAATAGATCAGATCCTCTAGCCTTGATCTGACCAACACACCACACACACTATGATCTGCACACAACCCTTGTACAGATCACAAATCACACACACATCCATAAACACCACGTACTGATCTCCAATCAGTACACACACACATAGATATATGAAAGTAGAAACAGAGAAGAGTCTGAGTTGAGGATCAAATCCAATATGTAAACTCTTCTGTGAGTTCGTCCAGAATACTTCAAGCTTCACGTTGTTGAAGACCACGTGATGATGGAGAAGCTTGACTTGAAGATGAACCGGCTTCAATCCTGCTCGTCGAATGGATCTTCCTTGTTCTGAGCAGAGAGTTGAAGTAGAGCAGCAGAGAAAACCTCTCTTCTTGGTCTTTGCTTAGGGTTTTGGTGTGGAGGCTGCCTTGCTGCGAAAATACCTCCAAAACGATCCTTATATAAGGGTGTTTAAGTATGGAGAGTCGTGGTAAAAGAAAACACCCAAATATAGATCATATCCCGGCCATAAGATCTTCCCAAAACTCCGTCTGTCGACAGCCGACTTGCTGCTGTCGACAGAAACTGACAGTGTTCCAAAATCCAGAAGACTGGCCTTCCGGGAAACAATTTTCTGTGTGTATCTGTCGACAGGTCACTATTCATCTGTCGACAGGTGCACTATTCATATGTTGACAGGTGCACTATTCATCTGTTGACAGGTGCACTTGTTCCAGCAGCTTGTCTTGTTCTTTTGCACTTGGATTTTGTTGCTTGTCTTGTGTACATTCACACCTACATTAAAAGACATTCTAAGTGAGATATAATGAATGCATAGTTGATTAATAAAAGCATTAACATCAATGCATAGTTATTTAATAAAAGCATTAACATCATGTTTCTTTCATGTCTTTGTCATTGCCAATTTTTGAACCATTCACATAACATCAATTAGTATTGCGCATCATCAAAAACATTTAAGCACTTATTACATTCTCCCACATGAGAACCCAACAGAAGGCATGAGACGGAAGAGAAGCAAGGCGTGAGATAATTGGCCAAGCTTTGACTTCCTACTCTTCAAAATGATTTTTAAATAGCTCCCAGTTGAATTATAGGAAGGCCCCATGTCTGCACTAAGTTGTTTATGTGAAGCTGCCTTCTGCACTAAGTCGTTGAATGTGAAGCTGCCTCTGATCCTCAATAAACTGATTGTGCTCCAGAGTGCTGAGAGACATTCTGTAAAGCAGGGGGTACCACAACTTGCATGTTGCAGAAACTTGTCTATAGAGATAGGATAAGGAATATTGTGAGCTAGCAATTCTTGTCTTATAGTGTCACGCCCCGACGCGGAATATCGGAACGCGAGGCAGTTGCAAGTAAAGGGTATAGAGCGAGTACTAGACATCAAACCATTGCACAGTGAATAATACTAAAGCGAATTCATTTCATTAATAACTTTCCAATGTCTAGTTACAACCACTAATATCAGAGCCAATCTATAGGGCCCAATTACATTGAAATAAAGAAAAAAAATTAAACTTCAAACCTAACTACTACAACGCTAAACATAGCAATAGGACACTAGGGTACTCATGACATCACTCCAGGTCGTTCCCGTCCTCTTGACTGTATGGTTCATCCTCTGTCTCACCTGAGAACACAATGACAAATAACGCAGGGTGAGCGAACATCGCCCAGTAGGACTTAAATCAGGCTCAAGCAGGCTTTAAGTAATTAATGCATTAAAGGCATAGTAACTAATAATAGAGCGAGAGAGTCAAGAAAAATATAGCAGGATAGTACGTGAATGAAATAGCAAGACTTTCCAAATATAGACTTTCCAAAATAGCACAAGTATCGAGAATAGCACAATAATAGCAAGATAGCGCAAAGTCAAGTATAGCAAGATGGCCATGGTACAAATAGCACAACGAGTATAGCATAGCACTTTGTTGTCAAAGGACAACGAGAGATCATAGCACTTTTGATTGTCATTTAGATAGTCAAGATAGATAGCACTTGAGTGTAATGCCAAACACTCTGATCATTTAACTCCCATGGGAACTAGCACTTTCGGGAGCACATCCCAGGACCAGATCGGGCCCTTTATATATTGCCAGGCATTGGTTATATTGTTTATCTTTAGACAATCAGTCAATGGCCAATATAGAGTACCAAGAAGTAGATGAGAGCACAAGATGAATAGACGAGATAGTAGAGTGAACGTGAATAGATGAGCGAATAGAGTGTAGATGAGAGCTAGTGGACATTGCACGTAACGTGTCGAGTAAACAGGCGATAGTAACAGTTGCACAACACGCGCACATGGTGTTGGCAGTCAGGCAGAACTCATGACCTTACCACTGGCCATGTTAAGCACAGGTCCAGAGGTCCAACGTGATTCATGACGAGAGTGAATTTCTGAAAGCCGTTTGGACCATATTGATCCCTAAGGGTGTAATAGGTGTTAGGGTACAACTGGCTTGTCGACCATGTGGGAATCCATGGACAGAGGAGACTTACGGAGGCCTTGAACAAAGACTTACTAGTCGGCAGAAGGAGTATCCGACGGAGAGTTCGTCCAAGTCAAGAAAGTGTGTATATAGAAACAAGTGCTCGACGTTCTAGAGGAGTTCTAGAACAGTGGAGCGTCGATATCGGTATTCCTAAAACATCGCGAGAAACAATAGACAAGTATATTTAAAATATGGTATTTAATTACATAAATTACCAGATGTATTATGAAATAATTCATGCCAAATTACGCCATAATTGGATGGTTCAAAGTGTGTGTAAGTGTCATGAAAATTGTAGATAGAAAAGATCATGTGCATGGATTTTAATCATACATAAATGTTTAATTTATGACAAGTGTTAATTTCTATATGTATGACTGTTAAACAAGAGTACCAACACTGTATATAGTCAAGCATTGCTGAGACAGGGGGTTTCTTGCAAAAACCAAGATCGCGACGTACCCTAATGAGGGTCGCGACGGGGTCAACTGAGATCGCGACGGGGTTTGGTACAGGTCGCGACAGGCCTAGTCAGGTCGGGCAACAGATCGCGACGACAGGCCCTGTCGCGATCAGATTGTGATAGAGGGCACTATCGCGACAGCCCTTGTGAACGCGGCCTATCGGGCCATCGCGTTCACAGGGTCTGTGCCCGAGTACGACAGGGAAAGGACGTTACATTGGATTACGGGCCAGGACTTACCCTATTTGACACAGGGTGGTTCAGAAAATCACAACTAATTGTATAGTCAACAAAAAATCGTGAAACTAGTTGCAAAACGACCTAGACATGCATGGGTACTTACACTAAATAGGAATTGGAAAACAATCAGGGTTTTGACATGTTTTAAACACGGGTATTCATGATGAACATGAAACAGTACATAGTTGAGATCAACGATTAAATTTGCAAGATAGGATGAATCAAATTTAGGGCTTTTAGGGGCAAAAGATGCCTAACATGCATCAGTTCCTACAGTAAAAATCTCGTGGCATGGGGTTGAGTATACAAGGAGATCAAGAATTAAGAAGAGGGTTCGGGGTCATGTAAGTTGCAGAACATGAAAAATCAAGAACGAAAGATATGCTCGATGGAAAATATGAAACCAAAGGGATTTTGTTCCTGATAGACGAGACATCCTACATAAAAAGTTTCATGGTTTATGCTTGTGAGAATGCCTACCTTTGATCGTTTTCCTCTTCTAGGGTTAAGAGCTTGAAGAACTCGAGGAAGAACTTGAGAGATCCCTCTTCTCCACGAATTCTCCTCCTCTTGGCCTCTCCTCCTGGTCTAGGAACCTCTTGGCACGATCTAGGGCCAGCCATGAGGGTTTAAGAGAAGTATTTAAGCTTCTCCCTATTCCCTTTCCTAGTTTAAGTCTAATTCCTATTAAATCCGAATTTCCTATTTTCCTCTCCCTTTTAAGCAAGAGATCTCCTATTTGGGTTGGGAGAGAGGGAATTCGTGGCCAATCAATTGGGGTAAGTTTAGGAGTCAATTCTAATTCAAACTAGCTATTTAATGCATTAAATATCTCTTTTCTATTTTAGTAATATTTTTTAGTTACGAATTTTGGGTATTTCTCTATTATTCCCCTTTTTAAAATCTCTATTTTAGCCCACTCATTTCTAATGGGTCAATATAGCAAAGCCCATTACTCCTTTGTTTTAATGGGTTTTGTTTAATTCTCTCTTATTTGATTAATACATCTTCCTTTTATTTGATTTTCTAATTAAATAATATAAATATTTAATTTTCCCCATAAATTTAGGGTTGCTACATCCTCCCCCTCTTAAAAAGAATTTGGTCCCCAAATTCATGTGATCATTCAGGAGAGAATGTCTTACCGAAAAGAGCGGGGTAGTTCCGTCTGATGTTCCTTCCGGTTCCCAGGTTGTTTCTTCACTCCACGGTTATTCCATAGGACTTTAACCATATGGATGGGACAGTTCCTGAGTTGTTGTATCTTCCGTTCCAGTATCTTGACTGGCTTCTCTTCGTATGTCACATCCTTGTTCAATATCAATTCTCGTGGCGAATGATGTGTGTGGGGTCGTACACATATTTCCTAAGCATGGAAACATGGAACACATTGTGTACACATGACAAATCCGGTGGAAACGCCAGCCGGTATGCAACCTCACCAACCCTTTCAAGTACTTCAAAAGGACCGATGAATCTAGGGCTGAGCTTTCCCTTTACACCGAATCTTTGGATGCCGCGAGTAGGTGACACTTTTAGAAATACATGATCACCCACTTAAAATTCCAGATCTCGCCTTCTTTTGTCGTCGTAGCTCTTCTGTCTGGATTGGACAATCTTGAGCCGATCTCTGATACCTGAATGTCCTTCTGTGTCCGTTGCACCATGTCTGGGCCTAGCCATTGTTGTTCTCCAACCTCATTCCAGCATGCAGGAGATCTACAGTTCCTTCTGTAGAGCGCTTCGAATGGTGCCATCTAATGCTTGCCTGATAACTATTGTTATAGGCAAACTCAATTAGTGGTAGGTGCTCATTCCAATAACCTTGAAATTATATGTGCAAGCTCTCAACATGTCTTCCACTATTTGGTTGGTTCTTTCAGTTTGCCCATCGGTTTGTGGATGGAATGCGGTATTAAAGTTGAGTTTGGTACCCAGTGCACCTTGCAGTCCTTTCCAAAAATGAGATGTGAATCTTGGATCTCGATCCGAAACAATAGATGATGGAATGCCATGTAGTCTTACAATCTCCTTGACGTATAAGGCAGCTAGTACCTCCACTGACCATTACTCTTTATAGGCAGAAAGTGGCGGATTTGGTTAGTCGGTCCACAATGACCCATATGGCGTCGAGTCCACCATGAGTCTTGGTAAACCCATGATGAAGTCCATGCCAATGCTTTCCCATTTCCATTCCAGAATATCTAGCGGTCTGAGTACACCAGCAGGGCGCAGGTGTTCCGCTTTTACTTGTTGGCAAGTAAGGCAGTGAGCGGCATGTTCAGCCCTCTCTTTTTATGTTCGGCCACCAAAACGTTCTTTTCATATCTTGATACATTTTGGTACCTCCTGGATGAATAGTATACCTTGTCTTGTGAGCTTCATCCATTATCTTCTCTTTAGTTCTTCATTGTCGGGAACACATGTCCTTCCTTGAAAGACAAGCCTTCTGTCTTCAGTCATTGCAAAGTCCGGTCTTTCAATTAGAGTTTCTTTGACACGAACTAAGAATGGATCATCGTCTTGTTGAGCTTTGATCTCCTCCAACAGATCAGATTGAATCTTGATATTGGCAACCAAGACTCGATCATCTCTATGTTCGATATTTAAGTCTAACCTTGCGAATTGTTCTAGTAGTTGCATCTCGCCATGGACTAGACTTGAGACAAATGCCATTGGCTTCCTACTAAGAGCATCAGCCACGACATTTCCCTTGCCTGGGTGGTATTGGATGTGGAAGTCGAAATCTTTCAAGTATTCCAGCCATCTCCTTTGTCTCATGTTGAGTTCCTTCTGAGAGAATAAATACTTCAGACTTTTATGGTCTGAGTAGACAGTGAATTGCTCTCCATATAGATAGTGTCTTAAATCTTCAAGGCGAAGACCACGGCAGCCAGCTCGAGATCATGTACAGGGTAGTTGACTTCATGTGTCTTCAGTTGTCTTGAAGAATAGGTGATGACCTTCTCCTTTTGCATGAGTACACAACCTAGCCCGATTCCTAAGGCATCAGTGTAGACAGAGAAACCTTCTCCCTCTATTGGCAGAGCAAGAACATGTGCTGAGGTAAGATAGTCTTTGAGGGTTTGGAAACTTTCTCACGCTCTTTACTCTAGGAGTATGGATTCTCCTTTCGTGTCAGACGCGTGAGAGGAACGGAGATCTTTGAGAAGTCCTTGATGAACCGCCTGTAATAGCCAACCAGTCCTAGGAAACTTCTGATTTCGGTGATGTTGGTTGGTCTCTCCCAGTTGAGTACAACTTCGACTTTGGAGGGATCAATGGAGATGCCGTCCTTTGAGATGACATGGCCCAAGAAGGATACTTCTTCGAGCCAGAATTCACACTTGCTAAGCTTTGCGTATATCTTGTTGTCTCGCAAAACTGTAGTGCTATCTTCAGGTGTTCTTCATGCTCTTCCTTGGTCTTGGAGTATATGAGGATGTCGTCGATAAAGAGACCACAAACTTGTCGAGGCAGGGCGATATATGTTGTTCATGAGTTGCATAAAGGCTGCAGGAACATTGGTTAGCTCAAAAGGCATAACGACGAATTCATAATGTCCATACCTATCCTGAAAGCCGTCTTGAAGATATCATCATCCTTTATCCTCATTTGGTGGTAGCCAGATCGAAGATCAATCTTGGAGAAATATTGAGCTCCGATATTTGGTCGAACAGTTCATCGACTCTGGGCAAAGGGTACTTGTTCTTGATGGTGAGTTGATTGAGTTGTCAATAGTCGATGCACAACCTCATCGATCCATCTTTCTTCTTACGAATAGCACAGGTGCTCCCATGGGGAAGTACTTGGTCTGATGAACCCCTTTTCTAGTAGCTCCATCAGTTGTTCGTTCAATTCCTTCAGCTAGATAGGTGACATCCGGTACGGTTGACGCGATACCAGTGCGGCTCCAGGAATCAACTCAATGGTGAAGTTGACATCTCATTCAGGGGGAATCCCTGGCAGGTCTTCAGGAAATACATCTGGGTAGTCCTGTACTATATGTATGTCTTCTATCTTGGAACCTTCTTTTCCACTACTACGGCTGCTAGGAAAGCAATACAGCCTTTCCTCATCATGTTGTGGGATTTTATGGCGGAGACTAGAGACATCCGTCTCTTATGTCTAATCCCAGAGAATGCCAGTTTAGGAAAGTCACTAAAGGTAACCTTCCCTTTCTTACAGTCGACACTTGCCCCATATGCGGAAACTAGTCGGCTCCTAAAATTACATCATAGCCTTCCATGGGTATACACACCAGGTCGGCCTTTAGGTTATGGTTTCCGATCATTACATCGGCAGAGGCAAAGTATTTGTTCAATTTCTCCTTTTCCCCTAGTGGAGTTGTGACAGAGAACTCACAACCCATGGATATAGGTTTAGCATTCACAGTATCAGCAAAGTTTTGAGATATAAATGAATGAGTGGCTCCAGTATCAAATAAAACAAATGCTGATAATGAGAAAACTTGAAGGGTACCTTCTACCACGCCACCCTCCATAGCAGGTTCCTCATCATGCAGGGCTTGCAGTCGGCCCTATTTCTTAGGTGCATTAGGGTGCCTTTCATTCTCTTTTAGTAGCGGGCACTCGGGGATGCAGTGCTCGCGACTTCCGCAGTGCAGACACGTGCCGGCTTTCCTCCAGCATTCATCAGCCGTGTGGCCAGGCTTGTCACAGTGTTTGCAGTGGCTCTTTGCTGGAGTGTTGGGTACGAAAACCTTGGGTTCCTTCTTGACTAGATCCCTCCGTGATGTTGAAGGGACCTTCTTGCCGTTGGTAGGCTTAGCAGATGACTGATCTGAGGCCACTTCCTTCTTGACTAACTTCCCTTTGATACGGTCGGTGAAGTCTGTAGCATCTTCCACAATTGGGCTTTCTTTACCATCTCGACATAAGTCTGAATGTCGAGAGGTGCGAGTTGAGTGATGTAGTGGGGCTTAAGGCCGTTAGAAAGCGCTTAGCCTTCATCCTTTCAGTGTTCACCAGATGTACATCATAGCGTGCCAGTCTAGATAACTGGGCTTTATATTTAGCCACAGTCAAGCTCCACTATTTAAGAGCAGCGAATTCTGCAGCCTTCTTTCTTGAACACGCTCGGAGAAGTATTTGGAGTTGAACGCTTCTTTAAACTCATTCCAGGTGAATTGCCCATTCTCTCTAGTAGCTTCCACTGACTCCCACCAAGCGCGAGCATCCTTCTCCAGTTGGAACGTGGCCAGTAGCAGCTTGTCTCCTGCTGCACATTGCATGACACAGAAAATTTTTTCCGTCTCTTGGAGCCAGTGATCAGCTTCATCTGGATCCGTGGATCTGCTGAACCTAGGTGGGTTCAGACTTCTGAAGTTGTGATGCAGGTCGCCTGCACCACGATTGCCACCTCCTTGAGTAGCTTGCACAATGGCGCGTGTCAGTTCTTGGATGGTTTGTTGCATGCCCCTCATTTGAGCACGTTTAGCAGTCATCTTGATTGCTTAGTTCCTACAAAATAACTTCTTGTCATGATGTCGATGTGGAATTTAATTTGTGCGTGTGTGAGTTTATTTTAACTAGTTACCCTTGGCTCTAACCTCAACTCACGTAGGTGGATAATTGACTCTAGTCGAGGCAGGTTAACCTAGATCATCCTATACTTAAGAATAACCTAGGCTCTGATACCACAAAACTGTCACGCCCCGACGCGGAATATCAGAACGCGAGGCAGTTGCAAGTAAAGGGTATAGAGCGAACTAGACATCAAACCATTGCACAGTGAATAATACTAAAGCGAATTCATTTCATTAATAACTTTCCAATGTCTAGTTACAACCACTAATATCAGAGCCAATCTATAGGGCCCAATTACATTGAAATAAAGCAAAAGACTAAACTTCAAACCTAATACTACAACGCTAAACATAGAAATAGGACACTAGGGTACGCATGACATCACTCCAGGTCGTTCCCGTCCTCTTGAGTGTATGGATCATCCTCGGTCTCACCTGAGAACACAACGACAAATAACGCAGGGTGAGCGAACATCGCCAGTAGGACTTAAATTCAGGCTCAAGCAGGCTTTAAGTATTAATGCATTAAAGGCAGAGTAAACTAATGATAGACGAGAGAGTCAAGTAAAAATATAGCAGGACAGTACGTGAATGAAATAGCAAGACTTTCCAAATATAGACTTTCCAAAATAGCACAAGTGTTGGAATAGCACAATAATAGCAAGATAGCGCAAAGTCAAGTAGAGGAAGATGGCCATGGTACAAATAGCACAACGAGTATAGTATAGCACAACGAGTATAGCATAGCACTTTGTTGTCAAAGGACAACGAAAGATCATAGCACTTTTGATTGTCATTTAGATAGTCAAGATAGATAGCACTTGAGTGTAATGCCAAACACTCTGATCATTTAACTCCCATGGGCACTAGCACTTTCGGACGCACATCCCAGGACCAGATCGGGCCCTTTATATATTGCCAGGCATTGGTATATTGTTTATCTTTAGAAAATCAGTCAATGGCCAATATAGAGTACCAAGAAGTAGATGAGAGCACAAGATGAATAAAGAGATAGTAGAGTGAACGTGAATAGATGAGCGAATAGAGTATAGATGAGAGCTAGTGGACATTGCACGAAAGTGTCGAGTAAACAGGCGATAGTAACAGTTGCATAACATGCGCACATGGTGTTGGCAGTCAGGCGGAACTCACAACCTTACCACTGGCCATGTTAAGCACAGGTCCAGAGGTCCGGCGTGATTCATGACGAGAGTGAATTTCTAAAAGCCGTTTGGACCATATTGATCCCTAAAGGGTGTAATAGGTGTTAGGGTACAACCGGCTCGTCGACCATGTGGGAATCCATGGACAGAGGAGACTTATAGAGCCCTTGAACAAAGACTTACTCGTCCGGCAGAAGGAGTATCCGACGGAGAGTTCATCCAAGTCAAGAAAGTGTGTATATAGAAACAAGTGCTCGACATTCTAGAGGAGTTCTAGAACAGTGGAGCGTCGATATCGGTATTCCCAAAACATCGCGATAAAAATAGACAAATATATTTAAAATATGGTAATTTAATTGCATAAATTATCAGATGTATTATGAAATAATTCATGCAAATTACGCCATAATTGGATGGTTCAAAGTGTGTGTAAGTGTCATGAAAATGTAGATAGAAAAGATCATGTGCATGGATTTTAATCATACATAAATGTTTAATTTATGACAAGTGTTAATTTTCTGTATGTATGACTGTTAACAAGAGTACCAAACATGTAGATAGTCAAGCATTGCTGAGAAGGGGGTTCTTGCAAAAACCAAGATCGCGATGTACCCTAATGAGGGTCGCGACAGGGTCAATTGAGATCGCGACGGGGTCTGGTACAGGTCGCGACAGGCCTTGTCAGGTCGGGCAGCAGATCGCTACGACATGCCCTGTCAAGATCAGATCGCGACAGAGGGCACTTTCGCGATGGCCCTTGTGAACGTGGCCTATCGGGCCGTTGCGTTCACAGGGTCTGCGCCCGAGTATGACAGGGAAAGGACGTTACATTGGATTGCGGGCCCGAACTTATCCTATTTGACACAGGGTGGTTCAGAAAATCACAACTAATTGTATAGTCAACAAAAAAAGTGAAACTAGTTGCAAAACGACCTAGACATGCATGGGTACTTACACTAAATAGGAATTGGAAAACAATCAGGGTTTCGACATGTTTTAAACACGGGTATTCATGATGAACATGAAATAGTACATAGTTGAGATCAACGATTAAATTCGCAAGATAGGATGAATCAAATTTAGGGCTTTTAGGGGCAAAAGATGCCTAACATGCATCAGTTCCTACAGTAAAAATCTCGTGGCATGGGGTTGATTATACAAGGAGATCAAGAATTAAGAAGAGGGTTCGGGGTCATGTAAGTTGTAGAACATGAAAAATCAAGAACGAAAGATATGCTCGATGGAAAATTATGAAACCAAAGGGATTTTGTTCCTGATAGATGAGACATCCTACAAAAAAAGTTTCATGATTTATGCTTGTGAGAATGCCTACCTTTGATCATTTTCCTCTTCTAGGGTTAAGAGCTTGAAGAACTCGGGGAAGAACTTGAGAGATCCATCTTCTCCACAAATTCTCCTCCTCTTGGCCTCTCCTCCTGCTCCAAGAACCTCTTGGCACGATCTAGGGCTGGCCATGAGGGTTAAGAGAAGTATTTAAGCTTCTCCTATTCCCTTTCCTAGTTTAAGTCTAATTCTTATTAAATTCTGAATTTCCTATTTTCCTCTCCCCTTTAAGCAAGAGATCTCCTATTTGGGTTGGGAGAGAGGGAATTTCGTGGCCAATCAATTGGGGTAAGTTTAGGAGTCCAATTCTAATTCAAACTAGCTATTTAATGTATTAAATATCTCTTTTCTATTTTAGTAATATTTTAGTTACGAATTTTGGATATTTCTCTATTATTTCCCTTTTTAAAATCTCTATTTTAGCCCACTCATTTCTAATGGGTCAATATAGCAAAGCTCATTACTCCTTTTCTTTTAATGGGTTTTATTTAATTCTCTCTATTTGATTTAATAAATCTTCCTTTTATTTGATTTTCTAATTAAATAATATAAATATTTAATTTTTTCCCATAAATTTAGGGTTGCTACACATAGCAACCAACACTTAGTATCTTTCAACCCAGATGGAGTAAGGATCTGACACGAGATTGATGGAGTTGAGATCCATGAATTGCTCAGGAAATAAGGTGGGTTGATTGACTGGAATTGAGATGCATTGAGCTGATCCAACTGGAGAGCAACCTGATGATATATTTTACTCCAGTCAGATGGGAAAAACCTTTCAGAGTCTGCCAACAGAGGGGCTAATACTGAAGATTTAATGAACCCTCTGTGACATTCTCTGAACATAAATCGATGAAAGCTAAGGAGACCCTTTTTTAACGTGGATCCGGGCTTTGACTCTAGCAAACCTCTCAAAAATAATTGGACACCAACATGTGTTTTACACATAACACTCACATCTCCTTCGTTTTCTCATGCACAAGTGTCTTTGTTTTTCTCCTAATCATGCTACTACGGATTACAGGAGTTTAACACAGTAAATTTACCAATCAAGTTGGTTTTAGACAATAACTAAGCACATTTCGGTAGTATACGTAGATTATCACAATTCACATGAAAATACAAACTTTTTATTTACTGATCCAAATGACCCGAAATTTTAACCACATGCTGTTTTCGGGTTCAATATCATACACTCAAATTTTTAGATTTTTCTGAGCTATGTAAAATTTACAGAAAATAAAACACCTAATTAGCATGCTCTTAGCAACTTAAGTTAACATGGGATTTAACACGTCTTGTAATTTAGCCACTTGCTGTTTAAACATAAGCTACTAACATATGCAGGAATTTAGGATACAAAATTACCCTAATTCATACATCTATGGATTGAACCTTACAAACCATTCTTGCATGCTTTTATTTTTACCGAACCGAGCTTATTTACAATTGCACAAGCATGGATAAGTTACCAAAATTTGCAAACACAGATGCTGACCCACTGATCTTCATGATTAGACTAAAACCAAGGCATTCACACTAATTCAAATCATGAACAAGGATTTACAAGATTATCTACAAGTCATGCTCACAAGTTTAAAAGATACCATTATCCCACATTCACCATCACACCACATTCATCCACACATCACAACTAACAATATACATAGAGTATAAGGTTTACCATATATCCTCATCACGAAAACATACGAAATTAATGCATAAGGAGGACAGAACAGCTCACTGTTCTGTCCAGAGGAACTAGGCGGCGGTCTCTGGCCGCTGACTCAGGGTCAGCGGCATGGCCGATGGACGCCAAGCTCATCACAGGCGTCCACGGACCTTGCCGTCGAATCAGGTCTGTGCAGAAACACAGACCCGAGCTCTAAACTTGGGTGAATGGGAGGGTCTAGGACTCGAAGAAAAATCCATAAAAATAGCAAAACCCACCTAGACTCATACGGGGACACCATAGATAGGTCACTTGCCTTTCACAAATTCCTCCAAGGGATCTAGGCTCGGTGGAGACCTCCTTGGGCAGTCCCAAGAAGTTGTAGGATGGCCTCAAGATCACCTTCCTCCGGGTTCTTGGATAAGCTCTACAGCAAGGGGGCGATGGGGAGACCTTCTCCTTTGCTCCAGCTTTCTTCTTGTCGCAGTAGATGGCCGGATCAACCTCCAGGGGGTCGGATTGTGGGTACTAAAAGGGGTTTTTCTCACAGACTTTCTCTAGGTTTTTCTTTCTCTATTTCTCCTCTTGCAAGGGTGAAGGGAAAGAGTGGGAGAGCCATTTCGGGTTCAGACTTAAGGGAGTCTCTCTCCCACTCACTAGGGTGATAGGACACCCTTCAGAGCCGTTGGGGGACATCCCCAATGGTTGGCTTGCCTTGTTCAGAAGCTTGCAGTTCTGCTGCGCATGCAGGCCAGAGAGATTGACGTCCATATCGCTGGACGCCGGAGTTAGTGTTGGCGTCCATGTCTGGACGCTGACACTGGCTCAACGGCCTGGGCTTGACGCCAAGGTGCCTTCGGCCAGAACCCTAATTTATGCAGAAAACCACGCATACCAAGCTTATATACATGCAATATGTATACGGTATTATATCCATACTATCACCATGCAATACATACTTATTTATATTAATATTATAAACACATTGACGCTGATTTGCCCTTCGGCCAGAACTTAAAACATGCAGAAACTATGCTTACTCTATATATATACATACAATGTATAAGGTGTAACATGTATTACCATACCAGGCAATCAATATCATTCATACCTAGGCATACACAAGATAAATAAATACACTAAGATAGATGTACGTAGATATCTACCTATGCGTACATGATGTTTACATAAGTGTGACTCAACACACGGCAAAGTAAATGACAAGAATTATGAGGGCTTCGCAAATCATTAGGAGGTGATATGAATTATGTTAGCTAGGAATAATCTATTCGATAAAATAGTCCTTGCACACACACACTTGATTTGACATATATCTAGTATACACACACGGGTGTAGCATACTTATGTACATTATGCTTGGAATAGATGGATACAACATGCGCACCGGTAATTAGATTAACTTACACAACTTTACCTAACATTGCCTAAGTACTATATGCATAGGATTCCTTAATATGTACTATATGGCATAATTTAGCCAATTGACTATTCTCACCTAAATATCATAAAAACATGCATGTTATTCTTGAGGAGTATAGAATTTCAATATAAACCACTAATTACACCTACCATGCTTGAACTCTTTATGCATATGCAATGTACGAAGTACAATATTCACATTAGCTAAACCATGCAAATGAGCAACGCTTACAACCAATCATACACATGCATACACAAATACACCAAGGTGTTATGCATGTAGAATTAGGTATACAATTGTCACACGCACAAGATAACATACATACGTACATACACTGTACCTCTCATACTCCCATACAAATCCATGAAATAGGTAGTATAGGATTTCTTCAATATTTAGATAGCACACGCATAGTATTATTCAAGTATCCTAAGTCAGAGATTCTTGGTATTTAATACACCTCTAATTAGCTAATTGTTCACTTCTACATTAATTATCATATACACCTATGTATATATATATATTATATATATAGATATTCGCACATGCTCATGCTCAAAAGAAGGATAAAACTTATAGCAGGCACAATGAACTACGCATGCTAAGCACACAACAACCGAACACCCAACCACCCATTCATATACATACAGATATATAAAGAGAATAAAAATCCGGGGCCTTACACCCTCCCATCTAGAAAAAGATCTTCGTCCTCGAAGATCGCATCGAGTACCTGTGGTGACGTCGCCGAGGTCATCATCAGTACTCCCGCTCCTATATCGCGGTGGGAAGCGCCTCGCGGAGTGACTTCGTCTTCATTCGGACACTCTTTAAGCCGATGATCTTTGCTTCCACATTTAAGACACCTTCCTTCCTTCCTCCAACATGCTTTCCACCATGACGCTTCCCGCACTGGGTGCACTCGGGCTTCTCGATGCTTGAGGCCACAGTTGATTGTTGACTTTCCAAGGGTTTCTCCTGTTTCTTATCTTGCCTTTGGAATGGCTTGATCCTATTCTCCTTTGGAGTTGCCTCCCCCTCTGGGAGAGATCCCGCTCCATTCTCTTGCTGGGTGGTCACACCTAGAAGTTCTCCTAAGGTACGTGAATCGAGTTCCAGAAGCCTAACCCTCACTGATGGCTTAAGTCCTTTCACGAATTCTTCAGCTTGCGGTTCTGCTCATACCTCCGAGACTGAGCACCACGTCTACCACGTCCAGCCATAGTCTGCAAAATAAATAACTCAATTAGAACCTAGGTTACTATATTCTAACTATTCTCCCTATTATCTTCCATCTACTATAGTAGATTTTAATATATATGGACAATTCCCTATGAAGACTTTGCAATGATGTGACGGTGATGGCCTATCCATGTACAGTCTCAACCTTGTGCTCTGATACAATCTCTGTAACGACCCTCTTCATACGGTACGATTATACCAATCCCCATCGGTATAAAGGGCGTCGTCACAGTGGGACATGTACCCAACACTGGTCGATAGGTTGATATGTACCTGGATAGCAATAGAGTACAGCGGAATAAAATAAACAACTCAACTCTTAACCCGTCACCAACACACATTCCACAATCTAAATAGCGAAATGGAAAGACAATGTCCACATTAATACAAAATAAAGAGAACTACAATGCCCAAATATTGTCCATACAATAATCCTTTTGTGCAAAAGAAAAGTACAACTGGTAACAGCTCCACAAAATAGTCTTCTATATGATGATCCTCGTCACGCTTCCTTCTAGTGCACGATACCTGTCAACCTGTACGCCGAAGCAAGAGTGAGTCCAAGGACTCAGCAAGCAACACTACCCATAACATACACGTATAAGTCATAGGGGTTTTACATGCACATTTACAATTTTCAAAACATGGCATACTAGTCATTTCCGAGGTTTCAACCTATCATGAAAGTTTTACAAGTTTATACATGGATCATGCTTTCAGATTTTGTAGGAATAAAATTTACCTATCACATGCTCTCTATTCAATTACTTATGAAACTTGTCTTTAAAGAACCAAGACATGAGAGCTACTAACATGAACATTGTGCACACATGAAAGGAAACACAACTAGCATGGATCTTACATGTTTTTAGACAAATACATGGACATTTCTACATGCTTTAGGTTGCTGATTTCACATGATTCAATGGCTATAAATCTACACATGAGAGCTACAACGTTGCTTAAAACATATCATGTGAACAAACAATCATGCTATCTTGTACCCGTTTTCCCCAATTATCCCTAACATGGATCCTAGACATCTTTGCTCATAATAACATGATGCTAATAACATAAATTCACTGATTTCACATGATTTCAGATTTGTCTCACATGGGTTTCAATAACATACTCTCGCATTTTCAGTTTCACATGATTGCACACTTACTCGTTCACATTGTTCGCTTTTACACATTTGACATGTACACATGTTCACACTTACACAATTTACTCATTTCCACATCATTTTCTCTTCCACTTTCACTTATCACATATCACGTCGATTGCACTTACCACGTGCATCTTGGGCACTTACCACGTTCCATGTTCACATATCTCACACTTTAGTCATTTTTCATTACTTAAACAATTTGCCATGACACATAGTCCTAACCACCAGTAGAGGACACTAACAACTATCTCATAGCTCGTGCTCATTCCTTAGCACAGCTCTCAACACAACTCATAACACAACACATGACACAACTCATACACATACTCACCACCTAGGCAATACAGCGGTGAATCTTGGTAACTGCGCAGACCGGGAGAAGCCCTCTCCACCCTATCCAGTGGTACTTGTCCACCTCCGGGGTTTTCCCAATGCCTTTGGGACAAACTTATATCACATGGAGCCTTCTATAGGGACTTTTCTATATACGGCTCCCGATGCCTCTAGGGTAGCAGTGTCACATAGGCACAACTTTTACACTTTACTCATACCGAGTTTTAACATGTGTTTTACACATAACACTCACATCTCCTTCGTTTTCTCATGCACAATGTGTCTTTGTTTTTCTCCTAATCATGCTACTACAGATTTCAGGAGTTTAACACAGTAAATTCACCAATCAAGTTGGTTTTAGACAATAACTAAGCACATTTCGATATAGTATACGTAGATTATCACAATTCACATGAAAATACATAACTTTTTATTTACTGATCCAAATGACCTGAATTTTAACCACATGCTGTTTTCGGGTTCAAGATCATACACTCAAATTTTCAGATTTTTCTGAGCTAAATAAAATTTACAGAAAATAAAACACCTAATTAGCATGCTATTAGCAACTTAAGTTAACATGGGATTTAACACGTCTTGTAATTTAGCCACTTGCTGTTTAAACATAAGCTACTAACATATGCAGGAATTTAGGATACAAAATACCCTAATTCATACATCTATGGATTGAACCTTACAAACCATTCTTGCATGCTTTTATTTTTACCGAACCGAGCTTATTTACAAATTGCACAAGCATGGATAAGTTACCAAAATTTGCAAACACAGATGCTGACCCACTGATCTTCATGATTAGACTAAAACCAAGGCATTCATACTAATTCAAATCATGAACAAGGATTTGCAAGATTATCTACAAGTCATGCTCACAAGTTTAAAAGATACCATTATCCCACATTCACCATCACACCACATTCATCCACACATCACAACTAACAATATACATAGAGTATAAGGTTTACCATATATCCTCATCACGGAAAACATACCGAAATTAATGCATAAGGAGGACAGAACAGCTCACTGTTCTGTCCAGAGGAACTAGGCGGCGGTCTCTGGCCGCTGACTCAGGGTCAGCGGCATGGCCGATGGACGCCAAGCTCATCACAGGCGTCCAGGGACCTTGCCGTCGAATCAGGTCTGTGCAGAAACACAGACCCGAGCTCTGAAACTTGGGTGAATGGGAGGGTCTAGGACTCGAAGAAAAATCCATAAAAATAGCAAAACCCACCTAGACTCATACGGGGACACCATAGATAGGTCACTTGCCTTTCACAATTCCTCCAAGGGATCTAGGGCTCGGTGAAGACCTCCTTGGGCAGTCCCAAGAAGTTGCAGGATGGCCTCCAAGATCACCTTCCTCCGGGTTCTTGGATGAGCTCTACAGCAAGGGGGCGATGGGGAGACCTTCTCCTTTGCTCCAGCTTTCTTCTTGTCGCAGTAGATGGCGGATCAACCTCCAGGGGGTCGGATTTGTGGGTACTAAAAGGGGTTTTTCTCACAGACTTTCTCTAGGGTTTTTCTTTCTCTATTTCTCCTCTTGCAAGGGTGAAGGGAAAGAGTGGGGAGAGCCATTTCGGGTTCAGACTTAAGGGAGTCTCTCTCCCACTCACTAGGGTGATAGGACACCCTTCAGAGCCGTTGGGGGACATCCCCCAATGGTTGGCTTGCCTTGTTTCAGAAGCTTGCAGCTCTGCTGCGCATGCAGGCCAGAGAGATTGACGTCCATATCGCTGGACGCCGGAGTTAGTGTTGGCGTCCATGTCTGGACGCTGACACTGGCTCAACGGCCTGGGCTTGACGCCAAGGTGCCTTCGGCCAGAACCCTAATTTATGCAGAAAACCACGCATACCAAGCTTATATACATGCAATATGTATACGGTATTATATCCATACTATCACCATGCAATACATACCTTATTTATATTAATATAAACACATTGACGCTGATTGGCCTTCGGCCAGAACTTAAAACATGCAGAAACTATGCTTACTCTATATATATACATACAATGTATAAGGTGTAACATGTATATTACCATACCAGGCAATCAATATCATTCATACCTAGGCATACAAAGCATACATAATACACTAAGATAGATAGATGTACGTATATCTACCTATGCGTACATGATGTTTTACATAAGTGTGACTCAACACACGGCAAAGTAAATGACAAGAATTATGAGGGCTTCGCAAATCATTAGGAGGTGATATGAATTATGTTAGCTAGGAATAATCTATTCGATAAAATAGTCCTTGCACACACACACTTGATTTGACATATATATAGTATACACACACGGGTGTAGCATACTTATGTACATTATGCTTGGAATAGATGGATACAACATGCGCACCGGTAATTAGATTAACTTACACAACTTTACCTAACATTGCTTAAGTACTATATGCATAGGATTCCTTAATATGTACTATATGCATAATTTAGCCAATTGACTATTCTCACCTAAATATCATAAAAATACATGCATGTTATTCTTGAGGAGTATAGAATTTCAATATAAACCACTAATTACACCTACCATGCTTGAACTCTTTATGCATATGCAATGTACGAAGTACAATATTCACATTAGCTAAACCATGCAAATGAGCAACGCTTACAACTAATCATACACATGCATACACAAATACACCAAGGTGTTATGCATGTAGAATTAGGTATACAATTGTCACACGCACAAGATAACATACATACGTACATACACATATGTACTTCATACACTCCCATACAAAATTCCATGAAATAGGTAGTATAGGATATTCTTCAATATTTAGATAGCACACGCATAGTATTATTCAAGTATCCTAAGTCAGAGATTCTTGGTATTATAATACACCTCTAATTAGCTAATTGTTCACTTACATTAATTATCATATACACCTATGTATATATATATATATAGATATTCGCACATGCTCATGCTCAAAAGAAGGATAAAACTTATAGCAGGCACAATGAACTACGCATGCTAAGCACACAACAACCGAACACCCAACACACCATTCATATACATACAGATATATAAAGAGAATAAAAATCCGGGGCCTTACACCCTCCCATCTAGAAAAAGATCTTCGTCCTCGAAGATCGCATCGAGTACCTGTGGTGACGTCGCCGAGGTCATCATCAGTTACTCTCGCTCCTATATCGCGGTCGGTGAAGCGCCTCGCGGAGTGAACTTCGTCTTCAGATTCGGACACTCTTTAAGCCGATGATCTTTGCTTCCACATTTAAGACACCTTCCTTCCTTCCTCCAACATGCTTTCCCACCATGACGCTTCCCGCACTGGGTGCACTCGGGCTTCTCGATGCTTGAGGCCACAGTTGATTGTTGACTTTCCAAGGGTTTCTCCTGTTTCTTATCTTGCCTTTGGAATGGCTTGATCATATTCTCCTTTGGAGTTGCCTCCCCCTCTGGGAGAGATCCCGCTCCATTCTCTTGCTGGGTGGTCACACCTAGAAGTTCTCCTAAGGTACGTGAATCGAGTTCCAGAAGCCTAACCCTCACTGATGGCTTAAGTCCTTTCACGAAATTCTTCAGCTTGCGGTTCTGCTCATACCTCCGAGACTGAGCACCACGTCTACCACGTCCAGCCATAGTCTGCAAAATAATAACTCAATTAGAACCTAGGTTACTATATTCTAACTATTCTCCCTATTATCTTCCATCTACTATTAGTAGATTTTATATATATATGGACAATTCCCTATGAAGACTTTGCAATGATGTGACGGTGATGGCCTATCCATGTACAGTCTCAACCTTGTGCTCTGATACCAATCTCTGTAACGACCCTCTTCATACCGGTACGATTATACCAATCCCCATCGGTATAAAGGGCGTCGTCACAGTGGGACATGTACCCAACACTGGTCGATAGGTTGATATGTACCTGGATAGCAATAGAGTACAGCGGAATAAAATAAACAACTCAACTCTTAACCCGTCACCAACACACATTCCACAATCTAAATAGCGAAATGGAAAGACAATGTCCACATTAATACAAAATAAAGAGAACTACAATGCCCAAATATTGTCCATACAATAATCTTTTGTGCAAAAGAAAAGTACAACTGGTAACAGCTCCACAAAATAGTCTTCTATATGATGATCCTCGTCACGCTTCCTTCTAGTGCACGATACCTGTCAACCTGTACGCCGAAGCAAGAGTGAGTCCAAGGACTCAGCAAGCAACACTACCCATAACATACACGTATAAGTCATAGGGGTTTTACATGCACATTTACAATTTTCAAAACATGGCATACTAGTCATTTCCGAGGTTTCAACCTATCATGAAAGTTTTACAAGTTTATACATGGATCATGCTTTCAGATTTTGTAGGAATAAAATTTACCTATCACATGCTCTCTATTCAATTTACTTATGAAACTTGTCTTTAAAGAACCAAGACATGAGAGCTACTAACATGAACATTGTGCACACATGAAAGGAAACACAACTAGCATGGATCTTACATGTTTTTAGACAAATACATGGACATTTCTACATGCTTTAGGTTGCTGATTTCACATGATTCAATGGCTATAAATCTACACATGAGAGCTACAACGTTGCTTAAAACATATCATGTGAACAAACAATCATGCTATCTTGTACCCGTTTTCCCCAATTATCCCTAACATGGATCCTAGACATCTTTGCTCATAATAACATGATGCTAATAACATAAATTCACTGATTTCACATGATTTCAGATTTGTCTCGCATGGGTTTCAATAACATACTCTCGCATTTTCAGTTTCACATGATTGCACACTTACTCGTTCACATTGTTCGCTTTTACACATTTGACATGTACACATGTTCACACTTACACAATTTACTCATTTCCACATCATTTTCTCTTCCACTTTCACTTATCACATATCACGTCGATTGCACTTACCACGTGCATCTTGGGCACTTACCACGTTCCATGTTCACATATCTCACACTTTAGTCATTTTCATTACTTAAACAATTTGCCATGACACATAGTCCTAACCACCAGTAGAGGACACTAACAACTATCTCATAGCTCGTGCTCATTCCTTAGCACAGCTCTCAACACAACTCATAACACAACACATGACACAACTCATACACATACTCACCACCTAGGCAATACAGCGGTGAATCTTGGTAACTGCGCAGACCGGGAGAAGCCCTCTCCACCCTATCCAGTGGTACTTGTCCACCTCCGGGGTTTTCCCAATGCCTTTGGGACAAACTTATATCACATGGAGCCTTCTATAGGGACTTTTCTATATACGGCTCCCGATGCCTCTAGGGTAGCAGTGTCACATAGGCACAACTTTTACACTTTACTCATACCGAGTTTTAACATGTGTTTTACACATAACACTCACATCTCCTTCGTTTTCTCATGCACAATGTGTCTTTGTTTTTCTCCTAATCATGCTACTACGGATTACAGGAGTTTAACACAGTAAATTTACCAATCAAGTTGGTTTTAGACAATAACTAAGCACATTTCGATAGTATACGTAGATTATCACATTCACATGAAAATACATAACTTTTTATTTACTGATCCAAATGACCAAAATTTTAACCACATGCTGTTTTCGGGTTCAAGATCATACACTCAAATTTTCAGATTTTTCTGAGCTAAATAAAATTTACAGAAAATAAAACACCTAATTAGCATGCTATTAGCAACTTAAGTTAACATGGGATTTAACACGTCTTGTAATTTAGCCACTTGCTGTTTAAACATAAGCTACTAACATATGCAGGAATTTAGGATACAAAATACCCTAATTCATACATCTATGGATTGAACCTTACAAACCATTCTTGCATGCTTTTATTTTTACCGAACCGAGCTTATTTACAAATTGCACAAGCATGGATAAGTACCAAAATTTGCAAACACAGATGCTGACCCACTGATCTTCATGATTAGACTAAAACCAAGGCATTCACACTAATTCAAATCATGAACAAGGATTTGCAAGATTATCTACAAGTCATGCTCACAAGTTTAAAAGATACCATTATCCCACATTCACCATCACACCACATTCATCCACACATCACAACTAACAATATACATAGAGTATAAGGTTTACCATATATCCTCATCACGGAAAACATACCGAAATTAATGCATAAGGAGGACAGAACAGCTCACTGTTCTGTCCAGAGGAACTAGGCGGCGGTCTCTGGCCGCTGACTCAGGGTCAGCGGCATGGCCGATGGACGCCAAGCTCATCACAGGCGTCCAGGGACCTTGCCGTCGAATCAGGTCTGTGCAGAAACACAGACCCGAGCTCTGAAACTTGGGTGAATGGGAGGGTCTAGGACTCGAGAGAAAAATCCATAAAAATAGCAAAACCCACCTAGACTCATACGGGGACACCATAGATAGGTCACTTGCCTTTCACAAATTCCTCCAAGGGATCTAGGGCTCGGTGAAGACCTCCTTGGGCAGTCCCAAGAAGTTGCAGGATGGCCTCCAAGATCACCTTCCTCCGGGTTCTTGGATGAGCTCTACAGCAAGGGGGCGATGGGGAGACCTTCTCCTTTGCTCCAGCTTTCTTCTTGTCGCAGTAGATGGCCGGATCAACCTCCAGGGGGGGATTTGTGGGTACTAAAAGGGGTTTTTCTCACAGACTTTCTCTAGGGTTTTTCTTTCTCTATTCTCCTCTTGCAAGGGTGAAGGAAAGAGTGGGGAGAGCCATTTCGGGTTCAGACTTAAGGGAGTCTCTCTCCCACTCACTAGGGTGATAGGACACCCTTCAGAGCTGTTGGGGGACATCCCCCAATGGTTGGCTTGCCTTGTTTCAGAAGCTTGCAGCTCTGCTGCGCATGCAGGCCAGAGAGATTGACGTCCATATCGCTGGACGCCGGAGTTAGTGTTGGCGTCCATGTCTGGACGCTGACACTGGCTCAACGGCCTGGGCTTGACGCCAAGGTGCCTTCGGCCAGAACCCTAATTTATGCAGAAAACCACGCATACCAAGCTTATATACATGCAATATGTATACGGTATTATATCCATACTATCACCATGCAATACATACCTTATTTATATTTAATATAAACACATTGACGCTGATTTGCCCTTCGGCCAGAACTTAAAACATGCAGAAACTATGCTTACTCTATATATACATACAATGTATAAGGTGTAACATGTATATTACCATACCAGGCAATCAATATCATTCATACCTAGGCATACACAAGCATACATAAATACACTAAGATAGATGTACGTAGATATCTACCTATGCGTACATGATGTTTTACATAAGTGTGACTCAACACACGGCAAAGTAAATGACAAGAATTATGAGGGCTTCGCAAATCATTAGGAGGTGATATGAATTATGTTAGCTAGGAATAATCTATTCGATAAAATAGTCCTTGCACACACACACTTGATTTGACATATATTAGTATACACACACGGGTGTAGCATACTTATGTACATTATGCTTGGAATAGATGGATACAACATGCGCACCGGTAATTAGATTAACTTACACAACTTTACCTAACATTGCTTAAGTACTATATGCATAGGATTCCTTAATATGTACTATATGCATAATTTAGCCAATTGACTATTCTCACCTAAATATCATAAAAATACATGCATGTTATTCTTGAGGAGTATAGAATTTCAATATAAACCACTAATTACACCTACCATGCTTGAACTCTTTATGCATATGCAATGTACGAAGTACAATATTCACATTAGCTAAACCATGCAAATGAGCAACGCTTACAACTAATCATACACATGCATACACAAATACACCAAGGTGTTATGCATGTAGAATTAGGTATACAATTGTCACACGCACAAGATAACATACATACGTACATACACATATGTACTTCATACACTCCCATACAAAATTCCATGAAATAGGTAGTATAGGATATTCTTCAATATTTAGATAGCACACGCATAGTATTATTCAAGTATCCTAAGTCAGAGATTCTTGGTATTTATAATACACCTCTAATTAGCTAATTGTTCACTCTACATTAATTATCATATACACCTATGTATATATATATATAGATATTCGCACATGCTCATGCTCAAAAGAAGGATAAAACTTATAGAGGCACAATGAACTACGCATGCTAAGCACACAACAAAACACCCACCTTCATACATACGATAAAGGACAAAAAACTACAAAACCCAATAAAGGACCATTCATACATACGAGGGTATATAAGAGATAATAAAAATCCAAAATTAGGAGCGGGCCTTACACCCTCCATCTAGAAAAAGATCTTCGTCCTCGAAGATCTGTCGACGAAATCGAATATACCTGTGTGTGACGTCGCCGAGGTCATCATCAGTTACTCCCGCTCATATATCGCGGTCGGTGAAGTAGCCTCGCGGATAGTGAACTTCGTCTTCAGATTCGGACAACTTTTAATAAGCCCATGATCATTTGCTTCCACATTTAAGACACCTTCCTTCCTTCTCCAACATGCTTTCCCACCATGACGCTTCCCGCACTGGGTGCACTCGGGCTTCTCGATGCTTGAGCCACAGTTGATTGTTGACTTTCCAAGGGTTTCTCCTGTTTCTTATCTTGCCTTTGGAATGGCTTGATCCTATTCTCCTTTGGAGTTGCCTCCCCCTCTGGGAGAGATCCCGCTCCATTCTCTTGCTGGGTGGTCACACCTAGAAGTTCTCCTAAGGTACGTGAATCGAGTTCCAGAAGCCTAACCTCACTGATGGCTTAAGTCCTTTCACGAAATTCTTCAGCTTGCGGTTCTGCTCATACCTCCGAGACTGAGCACCACGTCTACCACGTCCAGCCATAGTCTGCAAAATAAATAACTTAATTAGAACCTAGGTTACTATATTCTACTATTCTCCCTATTATCTTCCATCTACTATTAGTAGATTTTATATATATATGGAAAATTCCTATGAAGACTTTGCAATGATGTGACGGTGATGGCCTATCCATGTACAGTCAACCTTGTGCTCTGATACCAATCTCTGTAACGACCCTCTTCATACCCGTACGATTATACCAATCCCCATCGGTATAAAGGGCGTCGTCACAGTGGGACATGTACCCAACACTGGTCGATAGGTTGATATGTACCTGGATAGCAATAGAGTACAGCGGAATAAAATAAACAGGGTATGTACCTAGTTGCAAAACGACCTAGACATGTACGGAGTACAGGTTGATATGTACCTAGTTGCAAAACGACCTAGACATGCATGGATACTTACAGTAAATAGGATTGGAAACAATCAGGGTTTAGACATGCTTTAACACAGGTATTCATGATGAACATGAAACAGTACATAGTTGAGATCAACGATTAAATTCGCAAGATAGGATGAATCAAATTTAGGGCTTTTAGGGGCAAATGCCTAACATGCATCAGTTCCTACAGTAAAATCTCGTGGCATGGGGTTGAGTATACAAGGAGATCAAGAATTAAGAAGAGGGTTCGGGGTCATGATGAGTACAGAACATGAAAAATCAAGAAGAAAATATTGACTCGATGAAAATTGAACCAAAGGATTTTGTTCCTGAGGTTTAGATCAACCTACAGACGAAATTGATTTAGTTTTGCTCGTGAGAATGTCTACCTTTGGACGATTTCCTCTTCTAGGGCCAGAACTTGAAGAACGAGAGAGAGAGAGCTTAAGAAGTGCTTCTTCCCATGAAATCCCCCTCCTTCTTGCCTCTCCTCCTGGTCCAACAAGTCTTGGGTACGAGCTAGGGCTGACCATGGGGGTTTAAAGAGAGTATTTATGTCTCTCCCCTTTCTATTTCCTAATAGGATTCTAATTACTATTTAATTCCGAGATTTCCTAATTGTACACATGCCAAATCTGGTGGCAACGCCAGTCGGTATGCAACCTCACCAATCCTTTCGAGTACCTCAAAAGGACCGATGAATCTAGGACTAAGCTTTCCTTTTACACCAAATCTTTGGATGCCACGAGTAGGTGACACCTTTAAGAATACATGATCACCGACTTGAAATTCTAAGTCTCGCCTTCTTTTATCGGCATATCTCTTTGTCTAGACTGAGCAGTCTTAAGCCGGTCTCTAATCACCTGAATGTCCTTTGTTGTTCGTTGTACCATATCCGGGCCTAGCCATTGATGTTCTCCCACCTCATTCCAGCATGCAGGAGATCTACAATTTCTTCCGTAGAGTGCTTCGAACTGTGCCATCTTAATACTTGCCTGGTAACTGTTGTTATAGGCGAACTCAATGAGGGATAGGTGCTTGTTCCAATATCCTTGGAAGTCTATAGTGCAAGCTCTCAACATGTCTTCCACGATTTGGTTAGTTCTTTCAGTCTGCCCATCAGTTTGTGGGTGGAAGGCGGTACTAAAGTTGAGTTTAGTATCCAGTGCACCTTGCAGTCCTTTCCAAAAATGAGATGTGAATCTCGGATCTCGATCTGAGACTATGGATGATGGAACTCTGTGTAGTCTCACTATCTCTTTGACATATAGAGCAGCTAGTACCTCCACCGACCACTTACTCTTTATAGGCATAAAATGGGCAGATTTGGTTAGTCGGTCCACAATGACCCATATGGCGTCGCGTCCACCATGAGTCTTGGGTAAACCCATGATGAAGTCCATGCCAATGCTTTCCCATTTCCATTCTGGAATATCTAGCGGTCTGAGTACACCAACAGGGTGCATGTGTTCCGCTTTTACTTGTTGGCAAGTAAGGCAGTGTGCGGCATGTTCAGCTACCTCTCTCTTCATGTTCGGCCACCAAAATGTTCTTTTCATGTCTTGGTACATTTTGGTACCTCCAGGATGAATAGTGTACTTTGTCTTGTAAGCTTCATCCATTAGCTTCCTCTTCAGTTCTTCATTGTCGGGGACGCATGTCCTTCCTTGAAAGACAAGCCTTCCATCTTCGGTCATTGCAAAGTCCGGTCTTTTGGCTAAAGTTTCCTTGACACAAACTAAGAATGGATCATCATCTTGTTGAGCTTTGATCTCCTCTAGCAGATCAGATTGAATTTTGATATTGGCAACCAAGACTCGATCATCCCTATGTTCAATATTTAAGTCTAACCTTGCGAATTGTTCTAGTAGTTGCATCTCGCCAAGGACTAGACTTGAAACAGATGCCATCGGCTTCCTACTAAGAGCATCAGCCACGACGTTTCCCTTGCCTAGATGGTATTGGATGTTGAAGTCGAAATCTTTTAGGTATTCTAACCATCTTCTCTATCTCATGTTGAGTTCCTTCCGGGAGAATAAGTACTTCAGGCTTTTATGGTCTGAGTAGACAGTGAACTTCTCCCCATAGAGGTAATGTCTCCAGATTTTCAAGGCGAAAACCACGGCAGCCAACTCCAGATCATGCACGGGGTAGTTGACTTCATGAGTCTTCAGTTGTCGAGAAGAGTAGGCGATGACTTTCTCCTTTTGCATCAGTACACACCCTAGCCCAATCCCTGAGGCATCGGTATAGATAGAGAAACCTTCTCCCTCTATTGGCAGAGCGAGAACAGGTGCTGAGGTCAGGCAATCTTTAAGAGTTTGAAAACTTTTATCACACTCTTTACTCCAGGAGTATGGATTCTCCTTTTGTGTCAGTTGTGAGAGGAACGACGATCTTGGAGAAGTCCTTGATGAACCGCCTGTAGTAGCTAGCCAGTCCTAAGAAGCTTCTGATTTCTGTGACATTGGTTGGTCTCTCCCAATTGAGTACAGCTTCGACTTTGGAGGGATCAATGGAGATGCCATCTTTTGAGATGACATGGCCCAAGAAGGACACTTCTTCGAGCCAGAATTCACACTTGCTAAGGTTTGCGTACAGTTTGTTGTCTCGCAAGACTTGCAATGCAATCTTCAGGTGTTCTTCATGCTCTTCTTTGGTCTTGGAGTATATGAGGATATCGTCGATGAAGACGACCACGAACTTGTCAAGGTATGGCCGATATATGTTGTTCATGAGTTGCATAAAGGCTGCAGGAGCATTGGTTAGACCAAAAGGCATAACGACGAATTCATAGTGTCCATACCTGCTCCTGAAAGCCGTTTTGAAGATATTGTCATCCTTTATCCTCATTTGATGATAGCTAGATCAAAGATTGATCTTGGAGAAATATTGAGCTCCGGATATTTGATCGAATAGTTCGTCGACCGGGGCAATGGGTATTTGTTCTTGATGGTGAGCTGATTGAGTTGACGATAGTCGATGCAAAACCTCATCGATCATCTTTATTCTTGACGAATAGCACAGGTGCTCCCCATGGGGAAGTACTCAGTCTAATGAACCCCTTCTCTAATAGCTCCATCAGCTGCGTCTTCAACTCCTTTAGCTCGGCAGGTGACATCCGGTACGGTTGACGCGATATCGGGGCAACTCCAGGGATCAACTCTATGGCGAAGTTGACATCTCGTTCTAGGGGAATCCCTGGCAGATCTTAAGGAAACACATCGGGATAATCCTGGACTATGTGGATGTCTTCTATCTTAGAACCCTTCTTTTCAACAACTACGGCTGCTAGGAAAGCAATGCAACCTTTCCTTATCATATTGTGGGCTTTCATAGCGGAGATTAGAGACATCCGTCTCTTATGTCTAATCCCGAAGAATGCCAATTTAGGAAAGTCACTAAAGGTAACCTTCCTTTTTTACAGTCAACACTTGCCCCATATGTGGACAACCAGTCAGCTCCCAAAATTACATCATAGCCTTCCATGGGCATACACACCAGGTCGGCTTTTAGGTTATGGTCTTTGATCATTACGTTGGCAGATGGAAAGTATTTGTTAATTTCTCCTTTCCCTAGTGGCGTTGTGACAGAGAACTCACAACCCATGGATATAGATTTTGCAGTTAGGGTATCAGCAAAGTGTTGAGATATAAATGAATGAGTTGCTCTAGTATCAAATAAAATAAAAGCTGATAAGGAGAAGATTGTAGAGTACCTTCTACCATGCTACCTTCTTCAGTGGGCTCTTCATTGTGCAGGGCTTGCAGCCTGCCCTGTTTCTTAGGTGCATTAGGGCGCCTCTCATGTTCTTTCAGTAGCGGGCACTCGGGGATGCGGTGCTCGCGACTTCCACAGCGCAGACATGCGTCGACTTTCCTCCAGCACTCATCCGCAATGTGACCTAGCTTGTCACAGTGCTTGTAGTTACCTTTTGTTTGAGTGTTGGGGACAATAACTTTAGGTTTCCTTTCTTGGTTGGGTCCCTCCATAATGTTGAAGGGACGCTCTTGCCATTGTTGGCTTAGCAGATGACTGACCAAGGTCATTTCCTTTTTCACGAACTTCCCTTTGATACGGTCGTCGGTGAAGTAGTCGTAGCATCTTCCAGCAGTGAGCCTTTTCACCATCTCAGCGTAGGTCTAGATGTCGAGAGGTGCCAGTTGGGAAATATACTGAGGCTTAAGGCCGTTGAGGAAGTGCTTAGCCTTCATTCTCTCCGTGTTCACTAGGTGTTTAGCATACCTTGCCAGTTTAGAGAACTGGGCTTCATATTCGGCCACTGTCAGGCTCCGCTGCTTAAGAGCAGCAAAATCGGCAGCCTTCCTTTCTTGGACACGCTCCGAGAAATATTTGGAATTAAAGCTTCTTTGAACTCGGTCCAGATGAACTGACCATTAGCTCTGGTTGCTTCAACAGACTCCCACCAAGCGCGAGCGTCCTTTTCAAGTTGGAATGTGGCCAGCAGCAGCTTATCCCCCGCTGCGCATTGCATGACATGGAAGATTCTTTCCGTTTCTTTGAGCCAGTGTTCTGCTTCATCCGGATCCATGGATCCACTGAACCTAGGTGGGTTCAGACTCGGAAGTTACGATGCAGGTCGCCAGCACCACGATTGCCACCACCTTGGGTAACTTGCACAATCGCACGAGTAAGTTCTTTAATGGTCTGTTGCATGCCCCTCATTTGAGCACGTTCATCCGTCATCTAATTGCTTAGTTCCTACAAAAATAACTTATTGTCATGATATTGATGTGAAATTTAATTCGTGCGTGTGTGAGTTCATTTTAGCTAGTTACCCTTGGCTCTAACCAAACTCACATAGGTAGGATAATTGACTCTAGTCGAGGCTGGTAACCTAGATCATCCTATACTAAGAACAACCTAGGCTCTGATACCACAAAAATGTCACGCCCCGATGCGGAATATCGGAATGCAAGGTAGTTGCAAGTAAACGGGTACAGAGCAAGTACTAGACATCAACCATTGCACATGGATATTTACAAAAGATAATTCTTCTCATTAATAACTTCAAATGTCTAGTTACAACTACTAATATCATAGCCAATCTATAGGGCCCAATTACATCGAATAAAAGCAAAAGACTAAATTCAAACTACTAACTTAACTACTATAACTCTAACATAGTACTAAGACACTAGGGTGCTCATAACATCACTCCTGGTCGTTCTCGTCCTCTTGAGTGTATAGTTCATCCTCGGTCTCACTTGAGAACACAACGACAAATAACGCAGGGTGAGCGATAATGCCCAGTAGGACTTAAATCTCAATAGTCAAGCAAGATTTAAATGATTAATGTATTAAAAGGCAGAGTAAATAATGATAGAGAGAGAGGTCAAGTAACATGAGAAATAGCATGATAGCACGTGAACAAAATAGCACAAGTTTCCAAACATAGCAAGTGTCGAGTATAGTACAAATAGCAAGATGACCATAGCACAAATAGCACAAAGTATAGCAATAGCACAACGGGTATAGTATAACACTTTGTCAATAGACAACGAGAGAACATAGCACTTTTTGATTGTCATATAGATAGTCGAGATAGATAGCACTCGAGTGTAATGCCAGACACTCTAATCATTTAACTCCCATGAGCACTAGCATTTCGGGCGCACATCCCAGGACCAGATTGGGCCCTTTATATATTGCCAGGCATTGGTTATATTGTTTATCTTTAGACAATCAATCAATGGCCAATACAGAGTACCAAGAAATTATGAGAGAACTAGATGAATAGACGAGATAGTAGAGTGAACGTGAATAGACGATGAGTAGAGTATAGAGAGAGCTAGTGGACATTGCACATAACACGTCGAGTAAACCGGCGATAGTAATAGTTGCACAACACGCGCACTTGGTGTTGGCAGTCAGGTGGAACTCACGACTTTTCCACTGGCCAAGTTAAGCACAGGTCCAGAGGTCCGGCGTGATTCAAGATAAGAGCGAACTTCTAATAGCCGTTTGGATCATGCTGATCCCTAAGGTGGTAATAGGTGTTAGGGTACAACCAGCTCGTCGACCATGTGGGAATCCATGGACAGAGGAGACTTACGGAGGCCTTGAACAAAGACTCACTAGTCCGTAGAAGGAGTATCTGACGGAGAGTTCGTCCAAGTCAAGAGAGAGTGTGTATATAGAAACAAGTGCTCGACGTTCTAGAGGAATTCTAGAACAGTGGAGCGTCGATAATGGTATTCCAAAACAACGCGAGAAATGATAGACAAGTATATTTAAAATATGGTAATTTATTACATAATTTACCAGATACATTATGAAATAATTTCATGCCAAATTAAGCCATAATTGGATGGTTCAAAGTGTGGGTAAGTGTCATGAAATTGTAGATAGAAAAGATCATGTGCTTGTGTTTTAATCACACATAATGTTTAATTATAACAAGTGTATTTTCTATATGTATGACTATTAAACAAGAGTACAAGCACTGTGTAGAGTCAGAGCATCGAAATTTGGGGGTTTTATGCAAATAGCCAGAACGCGACGCACCCTTGTAGGGTCGCGACAGGGTTCAGGCAAAACGCGACAGGCTCTTGTACAGGTCGCGACGGACTAGTCAGTTCAAGCAGGCAGGTCGCGACGGGGTCGCATGAGGGTCGTGACGGCCTAGCCAGGTAGGGCAGCAGATTGCAACGACAAGCCTTGTCGCGATCAGATCACGATAGAGGGCACTGTCGCGATGGCCCTTGTGAATGCGGCCTATCGGGCCGTCGCGTTCACGGGGTCTGCACCCGAGTTCGACAGGGAAGGACATTACATTGGATTGCAGGCCAGAACTTATCCTATTGACATAGGGTGATTAAAAAAATCACAACTAATTGTATAGTCAATGAAAAATCATGAAACTAGTTGCAAAATGGCCTAGACATGCATGGCTACTTACAGTAAATAGGAATTGGAAAACAATCAGGGTTTGGACATGCTTTAAACATGGGTATTCAAGATGAACATGAAACAGTACATAGTTGAGATCAACGATTAAATTGCAAGATAAGATGAAACAATTTAGGGCTTTTAGGGGCAAAAGATGCCTAACATGCATCAGTTCCTATAGTAAAAATCTCGTGGCATGGGTTGAGTATACAAGGAGATCAATTAGAAGAGGGTTCGGGGTTATGATGAGTACAGAACATGAAAAATCAAGAAGAAAATATTGACTCGATGAAATTATGAAACCAAAGGGCTTTTGTTCCTAAGGTTTAGATCAACCTACAGACGAAATTGATTTAGTTTTGCTCGTGAGAATGCCTACCTTTGGATGATTTCCTCTTCTAGGGCTAGAACTTGAAGAACGAGAGAGAGAGCTTGAGAAGTGCT
This sequence comes from Colocasia esculenta, assembly GCA_014218235.1. NCBI lineage: Eukaryota > Viridiplantae > Streptophyta > Magnoliopsida > Alismatales > Araceae > Colocasia > Colocasia esculenta. The sequence continues at coordinate 26,586,132 of CM024756.1, read as the reverse complement.
TCTTCCCACGAAATCCCCTCCTCCTTGGCCTCTCCTCCTGGTCCAACAAGTCTTGGGTACGAGCTAGGGCCGGCCATGGGGGGTTTAAAGAGAGTATTTATGTCTCTCCCCTTTCTATTTCCTAATAGGACTCTAATTACTATTTAATTCTGAGATTTCCTATTTCCTCTCCCCTTTCTAAGCATGAGAACTCCTAATTGGGTTAGGATGGAGGCTAAATTTGTGGCCAACCCATTAGGGTAGGTTTAGGAATCCCAATCCAACTCAAACTTCTATTTTATGCATTAAATACCTCTTTTCTATTTAAGCAATAATTAAGTTACGAATTTAGGTATTTTCCTATTATTCCCCTTTTAAAAATCCCTATTTTGGCCCACTAATTTCTAATGGGTCTATTTAACAAAGCCCATTACTTCTTTTCATTTAATGGGTTTTATTTAATTCTCTTTTATTTGATTTTCTATTACTTTTATTTTATTATTATAATTTTTATTTTTCAAAAATCCAGGTTGCTACACTAAGGGTATACCATATAGTAAAATGCAGATAACTGGATGGTGAGGCAGCAGTTGCAGCTTCATGTAGCGCCAGATGAGGTAACTCGAATCCTACACTCAAAAATCATTAGCCAAGGGGTAACAAATATCATGGATTAACATTATTCATAGCATGAGCATGAATAAATCAATCAATAACAGACATAGCTCACTCAATTTGTTTGTTTAAACCATGAGATAAGCAGACTTTGGCCAAAAGAATTTGGATTTCTAGGTAAGAGGAACCAATGATTGGAAGAATTAATATGATCTGACACAATGAAGTGCAACGTGCTTGCCATGTGCAGTACCATCATAAATTTGTTTTGATTTTGAAGATATTTGAATTTTTGTGAGATTTTGAAAATATTTGATTTTTTTGGAAATATTTGAATTTTTGGTGATTTGGAAATATTTGAATTTTTATGGAGATTTTGAAAATATTTGAATGTTTTTTTTGGAGTTTTGAAATAATCATCTTTTTTGGAAATATTCATCTTTTTTTTTGGAAATATTGACATGCCATGGCGACATTAAAGTCATGAAAATTGACTAGCGAGGGGTCCTTGTTACTCTTCCCGTTTCATTAAAGAGTGCCCAGACGGGAGCGTGCATTTAAAGTGGTGCCCATGGGCTGACTGCTAGCGGTTAACAGTGTCATTATCAAAGCAATGTCTAAAAAGGTGACTAAGTCTGGCAGGGAGAAGGGAGGAAAGTTTGGAGATAAGCTTGATATGGGTGTTTGAGGGGTTGGGTTTGACTACCTTCCTTGCACAACCGTCAGAAGATTCAGTCTCATTGAAAGTTGGGGCTTTTAGGATTGATTGATGACCATCATTGTAGGGACATGCATATGACTGGGTCCATTTGGATCTCTGCGGGGACTTTGCCACTCTTTGCCATGCCCTGTTATCTTGATTGTTTTGGATTTTTGCATGCATACGACCAGGTCCATTTGGATCTCTGCGGGGACTTTGCCACTCTTGACATGCATTTGACTTTAATGTTCATTGCTCTCTCTTTTTTTTTTTTGCCCTCTTCTGAGACATCCTCTCATCAGGGAGTGCTTTAGGTTGGTTGTCTTGCCCAGACTACCTCTACTACCCATATTTCGGCCGAATAAGGGGAGAAACAGACGTTCGTGTCTTTCAGGCATGGCTGTGACAGTGACAGTGTTTTCCGAGTCAATCGGCTTAGGGCGCCGTGAAGTGTGTGATGGTGCCCATGCCAAGGGCAAACTTTAATGACTTGGGAGGGAACTTTGGACTCCTGATGCGGAATTCTCATAACAGAAGTGCTGCGATAGGATGGCAATATTGAAATATTCATCTTTTTTATGGATTTTTTTGGACACTAATAAATATACAAAAGCTTTTCAAAATAAGAGTTCGGAGGGTAAAAGGGGACGAATGCCCTGCGCTGGGGTGAGACTCAGAGGTTTTGAAGAATGTACAAAATTATCAGAAATTAAAAGGATACGTGGGGACTAAAACCCTGAAAACAGTGGGGAAAGGTCGGATGACCTGATTGCACATGGAGAGGAGAGAATGGCGAAAAGAATTGGTGACTCCGGCGGCCGGAGGGAGTAGAAAGAAGGGCGTGGTGCTCGGTAAAAGGAGGAGAGTCCGGATGGGCCGGAGGAGAACGAAGGAAACGAGGGCCTCGACGGGCCAATAGGAGGGTGCGCCACGTGGGGCGTGAAGGGAAAGATGCCACGTGGGGCACAGGAGGGAGATGCACCACGTGGGGCGCTGGATGGAGATGTGCCGCGTATGGCACAAAGTGGAGATAGGCCACGTGGGCTCGGGAAGGAGATGTGCCACGTGGGGCACGATGAGGAGGGTGAAAACAATGGTTGTGCCACGTGGGGCATAGAAGCGAGAATTGCGTGAACATAACGATGTGCCACGAGGCATGGGGCGGAGAAGGAGTACAAAGGGGACGCGATGCCCAGTACAGGAGGGTGTATTATAAAAAGATGGAAATAAAATGCCTCTCATGGGGAGGGAATGTGGAGAAACCATGGAAAGGTGCAAAGTAGCACAAAGAGGATGTGAATGATGAGGGAGGTGGAGGTCCCCTGGTCTTTTGCCTTGCTCGGCATGTAAAGTTCCGCTGGGAATAGGCTTTTTAACCCTCAGGTACTTTCTCAAAAATTTTGCCCAGCGGGCGGATGATCTTGCTCTTCTCACATAAGATGAACGGCTCTTAGTGCTTGGATTGCTGACTTCCATTGGGGTTTCAATCAACAGTGGCAACTCCCTTGGAATGTTGTGAACGAGATGGTGGGGAGTTCCACTGGTGGATTTGGAAGCAACAATGAAGGGACCGTGCCCAAAGATTATATGATGTGTGATGTGGAAAGGGGCACGTGCCCTTGTGTAATTGATTGAGCCAAAGATTTGGCCTTTGAGTGGGTGAGCACAATCTGAATAGTGACCCTTCACTATAGTGGGAAGGTTCACAACAACGGTGTGAGGGGTCATGAGAGCTTGGAGGGAGAGATTCCCTATGAGTATTTTGAAATGTGATTTGTTGGCAACATTGATGATTGGCATATGATTAGAAGGCCTCTTGATGGCCATGATTGGAGGGAAGGACTCCCCTCAGTGAATGTGCCCGGTATGGAAACAATGACCAGCATGCAAGGAATGTGTTCTTGCAATTTGAATAGCATGCTCGGTCCTGGGGATTCCTTCTTTTGCTGACGCTCATTGCTCTTCATTGGTTTGCACCCGCTCCGTTGGATGGGGTAGAAATAGTGGGTGTATGGAAGGCTATATGGCCGGTGGAGGTGTAATAGGTATGATAGGGAGGTTTTGCTCAGGTTGAGTTGCTAGTGGTGTTGGAGCAGTGGAGGTGTAATGATTGGTTTAATGGTTGGTGTAATGGTTGGTGTAATGATTAGTGAAATGATTGGTGGAAGTTTAATAGTGGAAGGTTGGTGATAAGGATGGTAATGTAGGAGAGGTAGGTAAATGGCGTACAAACATGACCTCGGAAGGTTCATCATCGTAATACCAGGTGGTTTCATGGATGGTTATTATTGGCAACTTCGGCCCGAGCAACAGGCTGTGATGGAGGTGGAGACTATTGTGGGGGTAATGGTTGTTGTGGTGGAGGTATGGGAGCCGGTACGGGTGCCGGAGCAAGTGCAGCGTTGGGCACGAGAGCTTCTTCATATGTGGGGTGTTGTATGGTCCAGTTGGAGGTTGTGGAGTCCGAGGAGGACGAATTAGTGGACGCTTGGGTGGAGGCATGTCATGGTAAATGGGAGTTTGTGGAGGTGTATATGAGGTAGATGTTGTATGGTAGCGAGGTGGATGGCGGATGGCGTCCACTGACCCGTTCTGCCTTGGACCAGCTTGATCAATAAGTCTATAATTGGGGAGTCCATCAATGGGTTTGAATGTAACGTCCCCGCTTGTAGAGCTCTTCCATGATATCAATCATGTTCATGGCCAGCGTGCTTGAACCTCGGAGTGGAGTTGGAAATAATGATTTTGATTTGCTCCGACTCTGAGAGCACATGTTGCATTCTAAGGGCCATCGACCTCCAACAGTCAAAAATTGTACAATTCCTCATTGGCCCTCATCTTCTCGGATGCTAGACCGTGATCAAGAGATATGTGACGGACCGGGGTATTTATGCCCATTAAGGCTCCATATCCAGATCCGCCTCCCGCGAACGGACCGAAGTCTCGCAAGGGATATCTCACACACGTGTCCAGTAAGAGTACAAAAAGACAAACCACAAGAATATAAGACACAAGAAAGTACATGTGCTTATATCTATTCACAAATTTGTACAATGTCCCATTACATTAATACATGTCAACTAAAGAGTACAACTACCTGGGGCATACCCCGAGGGAGCACAAGCTCACACAAACAAACTACCAAACTACTGCTGGTGGTACAAGTCTGACGCAACGCCACTGCAAGCCAACACACGGCAAGCCCTGAAAAGAACTGTAGGGGAGTGAGCCTCAACAAGTCACTGGCTCAGTAGGGGCTACCCAAAACAACACTGAACCACAGACACCTCAACCCCAATGGGTCTCACTGGCAACAACAATAGCCAAACCATTCATGCTCACATCATTACAATAAATAACAATTAAACATGCTCATGATAATAAACATAAAGTCCTCAGAAGAAAAGTAGGACTACAGGACTAACATAATGTCATTAGTCAGCCCAACTATTAAAGTGCCTAAACCACAGTCTCACTGGCCACTGCTACAACAACGGGTTGCCTAAACTATAAGCCACACAGGCAAGTCACTGCCCAGGCTACAAGCTTCACAGGCGAACCTCAAACACTTGAGTAATAGGACTGCTAAGAAAGAGCTGGTCCTTTATACTCCAACCACACTACATCGGAAACTACACACAGGTAACAGAACTGGCTACCACGAAGCCAATCCATAACACACTAAAACTATAATTGGAATCATATCCAAGAAGAGTAAAACTCAACAAGTGGAAGGTCTCACACGGCCTCCACGAGCACAGCTCAACTAACCACAATATGCCTAGGCCATAAGCCTCATCGGCAAAATACCCACAAAGGTAACATAATTAATAATCACAAACTAATCCACAATATCTTATAAACAAAGATTTACTTAAAACAGTTAGGATACAACAAGTGGCAGGTCAAACCACAAGACCTCCACAACACACAAGTACCCGAAAGGTTGGTACACAATGTACCACCACAAAACTACAAAGTAACCCACGAAGGGAACAAGTACCTGCTACTCTGAGGTACCACAACACAAACACCCAACAAGGGTACAAGTAGGTGATAAACACCACACTGAACCACAATTATATTATACCTTTAATTAGGCACATATTACAGGTGAAACCTTAATCGACGAGTCACACAAACCACAACTGAGTCACAACTGTGCCAACACCAGGGCACACTCGAACTGGTCAAACCTCGACCACGAGTCACAAACTCACAAACCACAGTCACTGGCAAAGCACGAGTCAGAAAGAACGACGCCACCACACGGGAACACTACTACTCTGCTGATCAGGCCAATATCCAACCCGGACAACACAACACAAGAACTACCTCTCAGCCTCGCAGTCACGGACGAAAGGTCCAACTGCCGCTCCACTAGGAAGAAGTCAAACAACTGTGGAGACCAACCAACACCACACCTGCAGACACACAGCTGCAGGCCCATGCCTGGCACCTCTAGAGTCTCTGGCCGGAGCACTCTAAAGTGAGGCACTGGAAAACAGGACTAGCTGGGGACCAGTGTCGACTACTGGTGTCCGTACCCCCAACTACGAGCGCGCTACAAGCGACAAAGAACAAACTCTGGGAAGTCGCTGTCCCACTGCCGTCTTTCCCTCAGCCGGACGTACAACTCAAACTCAGGAGTGAGGGTGTCCAGGAAGACGACACAGACCTCAACGGTACAACACAAGTACCGGGACAAAACCCCGAGCACAACAAACACACGTGCCTGGCTCACAAAGAACCTGGGGTACCCGACTAGAGAGGCATTCCGGAATAGGCGCCGGACCACCACACTCGGCTAGCACAAACCACGATACTTACACATATAACCTTTACTTATAATTCACAATATACAAGTGTTAGGATTAGCTTAACATCGGTCACCGTGTGACCCCAAAGCTATCCCACCAACACATACTGAACCACAAACTTGCCTATCATTGGTCATCTTGTAACCTCCAAGCTAGCTCACACTAACATATATAAATCACGATAGCCAATCATATTTGGCCTATCATCGGTCATGAGATGACCTTCGTAACAACACACCATTTACTTACTTCATAAATCCATATAATATTATTCGAAAGACAACAACGGACCAGGGCTAGGTCGGTATGGACCTTCACTGCCCAAACACCACAAAGTCATGGCTAGGCTCACACAGGAACCTCACTGCCCAGTTACTACGATAAATCATAAGAATTACATTACAACAAAGTGTGTAGTAAACACACACTCAAACCACGTAGACAATACGTGTATATTACACCCTGGATGGTGTACCACACGTCTTCCACGTAAACCACATGTCCAACACATGGACAACGCACTCCAAGAGTGCCACGGGTGCCAACGCACCACACATACCACGGAAAGCGATTACGTACATCACATATCATTTACGTAAAACATGCCCATTACATGAGCAGTATGCTCCAAGAGCATAACAAGTGCACTGGCTCACACCGGTCATCGCCATGCACACACAATCACACAATATTCATAACCAGGAAAACTACGTAAACAACACTGCATGGATACATGCACAGTTGGCGGCAACATCGACTGCCGCTTATAAAGTAACGGCAAGCGATCTAGCCGTTTATATCTCGGCTGGTGAGCTTGGCGACAGAGATCTTGACGCCAAGTTCTCCGGCCTAAAACCCTGCAGAAACCCTAATCCAGCTCTACAGGTTTTCCAACCGTTTAAACTACAAAAAACATATAAAAATGGTTCCTTTAACATACTAGAACCCGGAACAACCCATTACAACATGCTTTACACATTAAATTCATCAAACCACCCTTTAACCCCGCATGGTGCGACTTGATCCGAAAATACAATAAAAATGCTGGTTCAAGTGATTAAGTCGTGTTTTAATGTTTCTAACAAGCTAACAGGGCTCGACCCCTACCTCAGAAACGCAATTAAACTCCCGAAGAACCTCGAATCACGCCGAAACCCGAGAAACGTCCCACGAACACCGCGCTCCAATCCGTCATTCCCCGCCCGATCTGCCGCTACCACGCGCACCACGGCCTTCCCACGAGCTCCCGCCGACCGTCCAGAACTCGCGAAGAAGCTCAAGGGTGAAGGTGGGGAAGAGGAAGGGAGAGGAGGAGAAAGAAGAACAGAGCTCGGGTCTGCCATAAAAACACAGGCATGTCAGGTTAACGTCAACCCCTGGGCCGTTTAACCAGACCGCCACAACTAGACGTCCACAAAGCTTGACGCCAAGTTCAACAGTCGACGTCCTCATCGATGGACGCCAACACACTGCTGGTGTCCAGCAAGCTGAACACCAACACGGATCCAAACCAAACCCGGTAAGGATCTAGCAAGAAACACACAACACTAATGGGCCTCACATTGGCCACCAAACCCACTAAACCTGGATCCACGGGGATCCGGAAAACGCGCGACGTTACATTATTATCACCTAAAAACAATGTCGTCCTCGACATATAAAACAAATCACAATAACCAATTATCACCTAAAAACAATAAGTCAAACACATCCAAGTAGGATACTCTCTCTGTTTAAGCTTTTCAATTCATCTTACAACTACTCTGTTCTGTCAATTCCATTGCCTTTCTTTAGCTTTTAACCGTAGGCGACCTTCTTTGCAATGGCGCTTTATCTCCTTGGACTGAACCTACTTCCACAATTTCTGGCTGTGTTTGCAACATTTCTTTCGAGACCGCTTATCTTTCTCAAATTTCTTACACTGTAATATTCTTCATGCCACCATTTTCTTTTTCCATTTATCACTGCTTTGCTTTATCCTGCCTCATCTGCATTTATATTCACAACTGACACCTCTTCAAGAAAACCAATCACCATCTTTGAATTTCCTGCTTTTCATATTATTCTGCTCATACTCGCTTAAAGCCAATTTCTGATTAAAAAATCATAATAAACTCTGTTCCTTTATTCCACTGCGCAAAACTTTACACTTTCTTCTTATCTCAGCAAAGCTTGAACAATTTATGAATATTAAATCTTTCTTACTTCTGCTTCCGCTGCGCTACTCTGATCACACTGAACACTTGTACAAAATATTTCACAATTTCTGCTCACAATATTATTTTCAATTGCTTTCTTCTGACTTCAACTGCTTCTCAAATCATCCTATTCAATTAATTCCTGCTGAAGAAATTACTGCAATTTCTGATCTGCCAAATCACTATTGACATATTGCGCTTTTCATATATCTTTCCTGCTTTACTGACATTCTCTGGCTAATTCCCATAATTCTGGGGCATAAACTTTTCGAATATTCTTAGTCAATCTGCTCCAGCATTTAAACCCTGAAATATTTTAATAACAATTCCTTTCTGCTCAATTAAATCATTTCTTTGCACCAATATGCAAACTCTAATTGACATTTCCTGACTCATCTGATCTTATTCACTCCATCATTTGCTAATTCTTCCTTTCTCTAATCCATATCTTTTCTTTATCTAAACTGTCAATCATCAACTAAATATTCCTCTTGTGCAAATTTCACAAATCTTTATTGCACATTAATCCTTATTTTTCTCTCTTTCTTTATTCAACTGATCATTTCTATACTTATTTATACAAATCTTCATATCACACTTCCTTTCTGCTATCATCATTATTCATAACAACACTTTTCTCAGATTTTTGATCTCGGGCATATTTAATCTATCTGCCATAATTCACTGCTCTTTTATGTACTGATACCTCTTTTAAAACTGATCTGCCTTTCTTGATCATATCAACTCTTCATAACTCTAATCACATTTTCATCCACACTGTTTCTTAATATCCACTGACTCAAGTCTCTAATGCCACAATACCTCTACTGAGGTTCTCAACTGCAACTTATCACACAAACTGACCTGTTCCTTATCACCTTGTTACCATGCATCTGTCTCTGCCAACTGTCTATCTCATTATAACTTACTTACTGAATTCCATATCCAAACTTGCTAATCTTTTCAATTCCTTAACTGCAAATCTTTAACAACCAAACTGGTCTATCACAGAAATACTCTATACTTATCTCTGCTAACTTTGCACTTTATTGATATATCTCAGAGCATTAGTTTACCTTTCTTCTCTAATCTCTGCAACTGAAAACTTTTAAATACTATACTTTAACTGCACTAGTGCCAGAATGTTATCATACAACTTATGCCACTATTCACATTATGGCACAGCAACTGCTCTCAATTGCCATTTAACAAACAAAAACACACGTTTTACGTGCCAAAAGCTCACGTAAAAACTACTTCATATTACACAAAACCACAGACTTACTACCAGCATTGGACATTAATCCATGTATTGGGACATTATACTTTCAATGTCTTTTCATATTCTAACTGGACATTGCTCTGATACCAACTGTGACGGACCGGGTATTTATGCCCATTAAGGCTCCATATCCAGATCCGCCTCCCGCGAACGGACCGAAGTCTCGCAAGGGATATCTCACACACGTGTCCAGTAAGAGTACAAAAAGACAAACCACAAGAATATAAGACACAAGAAAGTACATGTGCTTATATCTATTCACAAATTTGTACAACTGTCCCATTACATTAATACATGTCCAACTAAAAGAGTACAACTACCTGGGGCATACCCCGAGGGAGCACAAGCTCACACAACACAAACTACCAAACTACTGCTGGTGGTACAAGTCTGACGCAACGCCACTGCAAGCCAAACACACGGCAAGCCCTGAAAAGAACTGTAGGGGAGTGAGCCTCAACAAGTCACTGGCTCAGTAGGGGCTACCCAAAACAACACTGTAACCACAGACACCTCAACCCCAATGGGTCTCACTGGCAACAACAATAGCCAAACCATTTCATGCTCACATCATTACAATAAATAACAATTAAACATGCTCATGATAATAAACATAAAGTCCTCAGAAGAAAAGTAGGACTACAGGACTAACATAATGTCATTAGTCAGCCCACTATTAAAGTGCCTAAACCACAGTCTCACTGGCACACTGCTATACAACGGGTTGCCTAAACTATAAGCCACACATGCAAGTCACTGCCCAGGCTACAAGCTTCACAGGCGAACCTCAAACACTTGAGTAATAGGACTGCTAAGAAAGAGCTGGTCCTTTATACTCCAAACCACACTACATCGAAACTACACACAGGTAACGGAACTGGCTACCACGAAGCCAATCCATACTCACTAAAACTATAATTGGAATCATATCCAAGAAGAGTAAAACTCAACAAGTGGAAGGTCTCACATGGCCTCCACGGAGCACAGCTCAACTAAACCACATTATGCCTAGGCTATAAGCCTCATCGGCAAAATACCCATAAAGGTAACATAATTAATAATCACAAACTAATCCACAATAATCTTATAAACAAAGATTTATTTAAAACAGTTAGGATACAGCAAGTGGCAGGTCAAACCACAAGACCTCCACAACACACAAGTACCTGGAAAGGTTGGTACACAATGTACCACCACAAAACTACAAAATAACCCACGAAGGAACAAGTACCTGCTACTCTGAGGTACCACAACACAAACACCCGAACAAGGGTACAAGTAGGTGATAACACCACACTGAACCACAATTATATTATACCTTTAATTAGGCACAATATTACAGGTGAAACCTTAATCGACGAGTCACACAAACCACAACTGAGTTACAACTGTGCCAACACCAGGGCACATCTCGAACTGGTCAAACCTCGACCACGAGTCACAAACTCACAAACCACAGTCACTGGCAAAGCACGAGTCAGAAAGAACGACGCCACCACACGGGAATGGACTACTGGCTGATCAGGCCAATATCCAACCCGGACAACATAACACAAGAACTACCTCTCAGCCTCGCAGTCACGGACGAAAGGTCCAACTGCCACTCCACTAGGAAGAAGTCAAACAACTGTGGAGACTAACCAACACCACACCTGCAGACACACAGCTGCAGGCCCATGCCTGGCACCTCTAGAGTCTCTGGCCGGAGCACTCTAAAGTGAGGCACTGGAAAACAGGACTAGCTGGGGACCAGTGTCGACTACTGGTGTCCGTACCCCCAACTACGAGCGCGCTACAAGCGACACAAGAACAAACTCTGGGAAGTCGCTGTCCCACTGCCGTCTTTCCCTCAGCGGACGTACAACTCAACTCAGGAGTGAGGGTGTAGCAACCTGAATTTTTACGAAAAATAAAAATTAAATAAAGAATTTAAAACCTACTAAATGGATATTTAAATAGAGCATTAAATAAAAACCCATTAGATGGAAAAGAGTAATGGGCTTTGCTTAATGGATCTTCTAGAATTATTGGGTCAAAAATATGAATTTACAAAGGGAGAATAATAGGAAAATACCCTAAATTCGTAACTAAATTATTACCTAAATAGAAAAGGGGTATTAATGCATTAAATAGCTAGTTTGAGTTTAATAGGATTCCTAAACCTACCCCATATGGGTTAGCACGAATTTGGATCTCTTCCTAGTCTAAATAGAGATTGGAAAGCAAGGAAAGGAGGAGGAAGTAAGGAAATTTCGGAATTAAAGAGGAATTAGAGTCCTATTAGGAAATAGAAAGAGGAGAAGCTTAAATACTCTCCTAAAACCCTCATGGCCGACCCAAGCTCGTGCCAAAGGATTCCTGGACCAGGAGGAGAGGCCTAGGAGGAGGAGATTTCGTGGGAAGAAGAACCTTTCAAGCTCTCAACCCCGTTCTTCAAGTTCTAGCCCTAGAAGAGGAAATCGAGTCAAGGTAGGCATTCTCACAAGCATAAACCATGAAACTTTTTCTGTAGGTTCTTCTTACCCTCTGGAACGAAACCCCAAGTTTCATATTTTTCCATCCAACCTATCTTTGTTCTTAATTTTTGAAGTTCTGCAAACATGATAACCCCGAGACATCATGTTAAATCCATATCTCCTTGTATACTCAATCCCATGCTACGAAATTTTTATTGTAAGAACTGATGCATGTTAGGCATCTTTTGCCCCTGAAAGCCCTAATTTTTGTTGAGCATGTTGCTCGAAATAAATCAAACTTGCTCCCTGTGTCATGTTCTATGTTACTTGTTCATGTTCGTTCTCAAACCGTGTTCAAACCATGCTCTCTCTCGAATTCCTTACTGGAAGTACTCTCCATGTATAGTTTCATTTGCCCCTGATTTCATGATTTTTCATCGTGTATATAATTAGTTATGATTTTCTAAACGACCCTGTATCAAAATTGAAACCCCTGGTCCGCAATCCAATGTCTGGTCTGACTCCTGTCAGAGTCAGGCGCAGACAAACAGAAGGCGACACCTCGACATGTCGCTTTCTGGGGCCTGATTGCGACAGCCTCCCTGTCGCAACCAAGAAGGCGACAGGTGAGCCGTCGCGTTCTCAGTACCCGATTTGCATGCCCTGTCGCGACCTGTGCAAGACCCTGTCGCGTTCTGCCTGGCCCCTGTCGCCATCCTTACAGCCCTATGTCGCCTTCATAAGAATTTTGAGAAAAACCCATGAAAAATATTTCTGTCACTTTCTAAATAATCCTTACGCCTTCTTACAGTTATACCCCCAGTAAAAACCCTACTTAAAAATGGTGCTATATTGAATGATTTAAAATACATCTTCACGACTTATTTCTATCTATGATTTCTCTTGCACTTGCACACACATGAACCATCCATTTATGGCTGAAATCTTGCAGAAATATTCTCATAATGTATCTGGTAATTTATTGAAATAAAGTACATTACTTGCCCTATTTTAAAGGACTTGTATTCATTTCTTGCATTGTTTATATACCGATATCGACGCTCCACTGTCCTCGAATTCCTCTAGAACGTCGAGCACCTGTTTTTATACACACTTTTCTTGGCTTGTGGTGAACTCTCCGTCGGATATTCCTTTCGCCGGACTAGTGAACTCTTGCACAAGGCCTCCGTAGGCTCCTCTGATCAAGGATTCCCACATGGTCGACGAGCCGGTTGTACCCTAAAACCCATTATACCTTTAGGGATCAATATGATCCAAACGGCTATTAGAAGTTCGCTCTTACCTTGAATCACGTCGAACCTCTGGACTTGTGCATAACATGGCCAGCGGAAAGATCGTGAGTTCCACCTGACTGCCAACACCACGTACGCGTGTTGTGCAACTGTTACTATCGTCATTTACTCGTCGCATTACGTGCAATGTCCACTAGCTATCATCTATACTTTACTCGCTCGTCTATTCACATTCTATCTCGTCTATTCATCTAGTGCTCTCATCTACTTCTTGGTACTCTATATTGGCCATTGACTGATTGTCTAAAGATAAACAATATAACCAATGCCTGGCAATAAATAAAGGGCCCGATCTGGTCCTGGGATGTGCGCCCGAAAGTGCTAGTGCCTATGGGAGTTAAATGATCAGAGTGTTTGGCATTACACTCAAGTGCTATCTATCTCGACTATCTATATGACAATCAAAACACAAACGTGCTATGCTCTCTCGATGTCTAGAATGACAAACAAGTGCTATACTCGTCGTGCTGTTACTATACTTGTGCTAGTTGTGCTATGGCCATCCTGCTATTCGTGCTATACTCGATACTTGTGCTATTTTTTGGAAACTATACTAGCTCTCGTGGTTGTGCTATCTCTTGCTATTTTGACTCTCTTGTACCTACTTTCGTTAGATACTCTGCCGTCAAATGCGTTAATTACTTAAAGCCTGCTTGAGCCTGAGATTTAAGACCTACTGGGCGTTATCGCTCACCCTATGTTATTTGATGTTGTGTTCTCAGGTGAGACCGAGGATGAAACATACACTCACGAGGAAGGGGATGACCAAGAGTGAAGCCAGGAGTACCCTCGAGTCATTACGTTATCTTAGAAATGTAGTTAGTTATTCCTTTTATTGCAATGTAATTGGACCCTATAGAATGGCTCTGATATTAGTGGTTGTAACTAGACATTTGAAAAGTTATCAATGAGAAAGATTTGTTTTAGTATTATTCAATGTGCAATGGTTTGATGTCTAGTACTCGCTCTATACCATTTTCTTGCAACTGCCTTCGCGCTCCGATATTCGCGTCGGGGCGTGACAGAGGGTGTCCAGGAAGACGACACAGACCTCAACGGTACCACACTGTACTGGGACAAAACCCCGAGCACAACAAACACACGTGCCTGGCTCACAAAGAACCTGGGGTACCCGACTAGAGAGGCATTCCGGAATAGGCGCCGGACCACCACACTCGGCAAGCTCAAACCACGATACTAACACATATAACCTTTACTTAAATTCACAATATACAAGTGTTAGGATTAGCTTAACATCGGTCACCGTGTGACCCCAAAGCTATCCCACACCAAACATAATTGAACCACAAACTTGCCTATCATTGGTCATCTTGTAACCTCCAAGCTAGCTCACACTAATACATATATAAATCACGATAGCCAATCATATTGGCCTATCATCGGTTATGAGATGACCTTCGTAACACACACCATTTACTTACTTCATAATCCATATAATATTATTCGAAAGACAACAACGGACCAGGGCTAGGTCGGTATGGACCTTCACTTCCCAAACACCACAAAGTCATGGCTAGGCTCACACAGGAACCTCACTGCCCAGTTACTATGATAAATCATAAGAATTATATTACACAAGTGTGTAGTAAACATACACTCAAACCACATAGACAATACGTGTATATTACACCCTAGATGGTGTACCACACGTCTTCCACGTAAACCACATGTCCACACATGGACAACGCACTCCAAGAGTGCCACGGGTGCCAACGCACCACACATACCACGGAAAGCGATTACGTACATCACATATCATTTACGTAAAACATGCCCCTTTACATGAGCAGTATGCTCCAAGAGCATAACAAGTGCACTGGCTCACACCGGTCATCGCCATGCACACACAATCACACAATATTCATAACCAGGAAAACTACGTAAACAACACTGCATGGATACATGCACAGGTTGGCGGCATCATCGACTGCCGCTTATAAGAAGTAAACGGCAAGCGATCTAGCCGTTTATATCTCGGCTGGTGAGCTTGGCGACAGGAGATCTTGACGCCAAGTTCTCCGGCCTAAAACCCTGCAGAAACCCTAATCCAGCTCTACAGGTTTTCAACCGTTTAAACTACAGAAAAAACATATAAAAACGGTTCCTTTAACATACTAGAACCGGAACAACCCATTACAACATACTTTACACATTAAATTCATCAAACCACCCTTTAACCCCACATGGTACGACTTGATCCGAAAATACAATAAAAATGCTGGTTCAAGTGATTAAGTCGTGTTTTAATGTTTCTAACAAGCTAACAGGGCTCGACCCCTACCTCAGAAACGCAATTAAACTCCCGAAGAACCTCGAATCACGTCGAAACCCGAGAAACGTCCCACGAACACCGCGCTCCAATCCGTCATTCCCCGCCCGATCTGCAGCTACCACGCGCACCACGGCCTTCCCACGAGCTCCCGCCAACCGCCAGAACTCGCGAAGAAGCTCAAGGGTGAAGGTGGGGGAAGAGGGAGGGAGAGAGAGGAAAGAACAGGGCTCGGGTCTGCCATAAAACACAGGCATGTCAGGTTAACGTCACCCCTGGGCCGTTTAACCAGACCGCCACAACTAGACGTCCACAAAGCTTGACGCCAAGTTCAACAGTCGACGTCCTCATCGATGGACGCCAACACACTGCTGGTGTCCAGCAAGCTGAACACCAACACGGATCCAAACCAAACCCGGTAAGGATCTAGCAAGAAACACACACACTAATGGGCCTCACATTGGCCACCAAACCCACTAAACCTGGATCCACGGGGATCCGGAAAACGCGCGACGTTACAGATAAGGACTAACGCGTTCTTTGTACCTTTGAAGGAATTTCTTATGTAAAGGGCGGAAGTCTCCTGCCTCACTTGGCTCTAACGAGTAGAACCATTTGAGTGCAGGGCCATCAAGAGACTTTCTAAATAGGAATGCCAGAGTGATAGGGCCATGTTGCCAATGGGAGGACTCATAGAGGAATTCTTTGATATGAAGGTAGGGATTACCCGTGCCATCGTACAATCGGTACGTTGGCATCTCTGAAGGATGTATATAGATTTGAAGGAGAGCCGGCATGGCAGCAACAGGATCACCCGTGGAATTTAAAAGTTTGTTGATTTGTTTCTCCAGATTGTTCAATTTGTGGAGAAGAGCATTTTGGAGTGGAGTGGATTGCTGCTGGGTGAGTGAGGAAGTACATGGGGTGGCCGTGAATTAGTGAGCCTTCCCAAAGGTTGGTCCATTCATACCGGAGCACGAGAGTGCAATTGACCAGAGGGCCGAGGTGATGAAGAATGTACAGGGCGATGTGGCGAAGTCGCCGGAATGTACAAAGGCGGGTGCCTGGGAGAAGGAGAGGGAGGAGGAGTCACACCCTCAACCAAAGATTGTATGAGATTAAGTTGTTGAGGTGTGAGTTGATCGAGTGCATTCAAGACATTTTGTACAGTAGGATCATGGTGGGGGGACAACTCTCACCGGGTTTAATTGGGGCAATGTGTGAAGGGACATCAAATTGGTTAGTGCGCAGTGTGCGCACATGACCATATGAAGTGGAAGGTTGTCCCTCATGGTGGTGAGATGGACGGACATGGGATTGAAAGGATTGACCATATAAACTATCCTAAACTATCCTCATAGTCCATATTAAAATTAACATGATGGTGTGGGTCCATTTTAACAAAGCAAGCAATCAAATCAAGTTGAACAAAGATATAAATCAATCAATGATGGTTCAATCAAGTTGTGACGCTTACGTTGATTTTAGGAGTTTCACCGCTAATTAGATGGATTGAATGAATATGTGTCACTCCAAATGAGACCTTAGTTGGATAGAATATGGACACTTCAGGTACAACTAAGCTCACCCTCACCACACAAAGGATGTCTAAACCAGGGTGAACAGAATGGTACAACCAGCTCGGTCCCGCCGTAAGGGAATCCACGGGGTACGGAGACTTACGGAGGTTCCGAGAGAAGGTTCGCTAGTCCAAGGGACGGAATGCCCAATGGAGAGCTTGCCTTCACCAGAAAGGTGTGTGGAGCCTAAGGGATGAGGTAAGGAGGTCCCTCGACCAATGCACAATGCTCTGTATGCAACAGTTATAGCACAAAGACGGCAGAGGGGCGCGTTCTATCGACAGTCAAAATCGTGTCGGGTACAGCCGTCACGGCTTGAATTGAATCACGTCCAGTCACCTGGACGCGGTTCTGAAAGCCTTGTAGGCTGCCAGGCCCGCGCCTGGTCCTGTGGACGGACTGTCAGACAGAGACACGTCGGCCTTTGCCACCGCGACACAAATAGAAATGTGTCTGGATAACTGGACGCGTTCTCAATCAATGAATCGAGTCCACTGTATCGGACACAATTCCAAAGACAACCTGAAAGCTAAAAACAAAGTAGGAATAGGATATATACAGGAAACCAAACACAAAGCATGCAACAGGGTATAAGCGTGAAAAGGTGGCACAATCTCATATACATGCGGATCAACTCATCATATATTTTTTTCAAACCCTTCTTTGAAATCCAAATTAGCTAAACACGAAGAGAAAGAAGGAGGGGCACGCGAGGGTGCCAAAGGAGGGTGCCACGTGGGGCACGATGGAGTAGGTAATCAAAAGGAAAAGGCGGAAAGAGGTCCCACCATGATCGCCAATTTGTAGATGATGCTTTTCGTTCGTCGGGAACTCCAAGCGTCCACAAAGAAAATTACGATGAAAAATAGAAGAAAATAAAATGGGTGGTGGAGCACAACTCCTAAAATGGAAAATCCACGATCGCCAGACACATGTGGGTGTCGAAGGAGGTGCACGCGAGGGGTGCGAAATGAAATGTTGATCACGTACGTACCTTTGGAGTGGAGGGAGATTGCGCGGTGACGTGGGTCCTCTTCTTCTACAAACACGGCCGGCCGTGGTAGAAGGCACTTTCCTCGTTTGATTACCCTAGCAAAGAAAACACACAAAAGAAAAGAGGATTAACCAAATAATGCATGTAGTATGCACCTCTAAAAAAAATAACGTAACATGAGTAGAAAGGAGAAGAACACACCTTTGGTGGTGGCTTTTAAACCCCTAGGAAAATAGGTGTGTGTGTGGTGCATGCATGTGTGTATGCTTTAAAAAAAAAAAAGGAATGAAAAGAAGAGCCACGTGAGGCTTGAAGGGAGTTGATATGAACAAAGAGATAGGGAGAAAGAGGGTGCTTCCCCAAATAGTGGATGGCGCGAAGGCGTTGCTGCAATGGAGCTTGAATGGACGAAGTGGAAGAAGATCGCGCTCCTCCCGCCTCACGCCAATGGGATGGAGGGGACGACGGCTCCGAACTCCAGGAAAGGTTGAATGTATGGTGTGAAAGACCTCCTTGGCTCGGAGTTGAGTCGCCGGTCCGGCAGGGCTTTGCCATAGTGGTTGGGGATGCTCAAAAGGTTGGCCTTGGGTCTGTATTTATAGGGAAAAAGATGTTGAAATCACATCCGGTATAGTGGACACAATTAAGGTTGCATAGTGGCTAGGATGATGGACGCGAATCATAATTGCCATTTTTGGCAAACGGTATGGCTTTAAATTGCGTCCACTTAAGTGGAGGCATTTCAAAAAAGGGCAATTTTGCATATAGAAAGCTTCCAAAATCAATTTTGGAAATTAGAATCGCGTCCGAGACACCCGACGCTTTTCAAAAGAGGCATTTTTGCAATTTTGGAAATTTTTGAAGTTGCCGCGATTCAGCAATGGCAGGTGCCGCAATTTGGAAGCCGCGATTCAGAAGAGGAAAGCGGCGCATATATGGCAACTTCTAAATCGCGTCCGGGGCACCCGATGCCTTTATGGGCGCTTCAGAATCGCGATGGATTGCCCCGTCGTGACTCAAGCCAGACTGCATATCCTTTGTGCGATTTACACCTTTTGCCGATATCCTTTTAAAACCAATGGAGGAGCACCCGAAAATTGGGGAAAATGGGGAAAATAGGAAAAACTCTTGGAAGGCAAAGAGGGCCATTTTGTGGCATTATGGCACAATTTGAAATTTGCCCACGAGGGTGTCAAATTCACGTGTCTACAGTCGAATCTAGCCAGGGAGAGGTTCAGAGTGTCCAACTGCTGAGCAGCTTGGTGATAGTGCTTCTCCCAGTCAGAGGGGAAGTGTCTTTCACACTCAGACAAGAGAGAAGCTAAAACATTTGACTTGATAGAGCCCTTGTGATATTATCTAAACAGAAATTTGTGGAAGGCAAGAGGAGCTCCATGCTGAACTGTTATTCTGGCCATGACTCTAGCAAATCTATCAAAAATACTAGGACCCACAGTAGAGTCCATGAGTAAGGAATGGAGCTTGGGGAGAAAGACAATATCGGCATCTTCAGAGTAGCAAAATCCACTTGAAGTGAAGTGTTGACTAGATTTTTAGTTCTGAGCTGTGCAATGGCTGCCCTGAATTGACCAAGTTGCACTTCTGGAAGTTTAGTGACAAACAATAATCATTAAACATTGGAAGTGCCGGATTAACTTGATTTTCCTCTGGATGAAGGGACCCCAAGTATTTCTGTGGTGGAGGACAAACCACTTAGTCAGTGTAAGAGGGTGGTCTCTGGGTGGGAACCTGTCAGATCTGGCAAGCACAAACTTCCTGTAGAGAGACTGATTACCCCGAGCCCACTGGTCTTCAGTCTTAGACTCAGCTGAGGAGAAGATTTTGGACTGATCTGATTTGGATAAGGGAGAAAGAGGAAGAACAATAGTGAGATGTTATGTGAGATTGAGGTGAGGGAGGACAAAAAGTGTAGCAAATGTACATTTTTGTATGTATTCACAGTAGAGGGATCTCCTTCTATTTACAACAGAAAGAGAGAACCAAAGAGGAGGGAAGCGAGGTTCAGAGGAGAGAGCAAGTTCCTTAGAGACTTTTCTCGTTTGGGGGGCAGGACTAGGAGAACATGTCCTGTGAACATGAGAGGAAACAGACAGGACTGAGTGAAGAATTGCTTCTTCAAACTCATCTTTAATGTCCTGAGTGATATGGCCTTGAACACGAGCACCTTCCAGAATAATAGTGATGAAGGATGGTGGAGTGGGGGATGAAAGAGAGGTGAAAAAAGTAGGAGGAGGTAGTACAGATGGTTCAGCAGATGAGGATGATGCTGGAGGTTCCTCAATGTGGGAGGAGGAATAGTAGTAGAAAAAGTAGGTGAGAAGAAGGAGGCAGCAGGAAAAGGTGTAGGAGAAGAGACATGTTTTGGAATAGGTTTCTTGGAGGCTTCAAGTGCAGGTGGGGCAGAGAAGGATGTAGGTGGAGAAGAAGGAGCTGGAGTCTGAAGGTTAGAAGGGACAGAAGACTCTGGGGCACAGCAGCAACCTCAACAGATGCTTGAGACCCGGTTGGCACAGCCACTGACTCCACTGGCCCTGATGGCCCAGTACCAACATCTTCAACTGCATGTGGCCCTAATGGCCTTGACTCTTCAACTGATGGCCTGACTCCCTCTTCAAAAGGCCCTGGTGGCTTGACTGTCTCTTCAGAAGGCCCTAGTGGCCCTGATTCTTCAACAATCGGCCATGATGGCAACTCCTTTACTTACTCAGAATGCCTAAATTTCTCAACAGATAGCCCTTGTGGCCCAGTAACTGGTTCTTCTGGAACAAAAGGCCCTGATGGCCTTGAGCTAACATCTGGTACAGGTTGAGTGGAGCAGGAGGGGCAGGAACAGATAATTGCACCCTCACAAAATTTGAAAGATCTGACACTAGCTACTTCAAGCTTCCCAACTCACTTCTCATCTCCTGGAGCTCAGCTTTGACTGCTCCAATCTCCTTGGTTTCAGTGCTCTGACTAATAAAGATGGATGATACTTTGGATTGCAAAGAGCACAAAATCTTCCCATGTGCATTCAGTCTATCAATGACTGGCTTTAAGTGCACAAAAATCTTCTTCTTCTTGGATCTGTGGTGTGCCTTCCTAGTGAGTAAAGGAATTCTTGAGGCAACACCCTTCCTCTTTCCACCAGAGCTAATAATGGGTTCAACCTCCTCATCTGAGGTGTCTTCAACAATACCTTCCTGGAACTGGTCTGCAGGAGCACTAGCAGTAGGCTCCCCCTGAATCTCTAGCTCCCCCTGAGCTGGAGCATCTTCCATCCAAATATCTTCACTGTGGCCTGGTGCCACAACTTTTGGAATGATTTCTGCCAAACTACCTTCCATAATAACATCTGCAGTAGGAACACTAGGATATCTTCCATGTGAGTATCTTCCTGCTCTCCCTCAGTGTGAGCAACAGTCTCTGAAGCAACAGATTCTTCAATAGCAGGTGCAGGGACTGTAGAGGGGATCACAGCTTCAGATGATTGCCCAACGGGCTCAATGTGCGCAGGTGCTATATCCTTAATCCTCCTTACAGTGCAGGAGGTTCTTCAATTCTAACATCTGCCTCAGTCTCTTGGACTATAGGTATTTCGGGAGCTTCACCAATGATGGCCTCTCCTTTTGCCACCGAAGTTTTTGTCCAAACATTTCTCACAAGAGAGAAACCATCTTCTTTAAGTTTCTGGACCAAATAGGTTGGCCCATCTTCTCCATCACTTCTCCCTTCAGATCAATTTCATAGTGCTTGAAAATTCTGGTAAGCAATGAGCATATGGTAGGGATACTACCAACTTATTTTTCTTATCCCAAATCATCTCTGCAGCAGACTTCATCCTCTCTATTATAACCTGAGCCATGTTGATATCTTGACTTTGGATGGCCCAGAACATCATATCAGAATCTCCCTTTGGGCAAGTTGAAAAAGTAGCACTCCTCGGCACCAAAATCTGACAGACTATGAAGTGCAATATTCTGGTGAATGCATTGAGCTGGTTGATGTCGATCTTCCCATCCTTCAATTTGTACTCTGTTCCAATGATCCCTAGACCCTTTGCCTGAATATCCACTGAGTCCACCAAACTGTTCCGACTGAAGAAACTCCAAATAGTCTTTCCAAAAGATCATATATGATGTGAATGGGTGTACATTTTACTATGGAAGAGAGAGACCCATCTTCTTTTGTTTTTAGGCAAGTGAAGAAGGCTTTGGCAAGGTCTGAATAACTCGGTTCAGAAATAGTAACCATCTTTGTCCACTTCATCCTCTGAATAGCTTCGACTATGCTGAGCATACCATGCTTCTTTAGATATTCTAAATCTACTGCCTTGTTTCCACAAAGCTTGATCCTTACAGCAGCAAAACGTTAATGTTGCTCCTCCGTGAGGAAGGCAACGTTGTAACCACCCATGCTGCCGGAACTCCCAGAAGCGGCCATGGAATTGAGCAAGGAAGGTTTCTGGAGGATCGTGGGAAGAGAGGAGCAAGAACCCTCAAGAATTTGAGCGGCA
Source organism: Colocasia esculenta (assembly GCA_014218235.1). Lineage (NCBI taxonomy): Eukaryota > Viridiplantae > Streptophyta > Magnoliopsida > Alismatales > Araceae > Colocasia > Colocasia esculenta. Next base: position 26,563,389 of record CM024756.1, on the reverse strand, counting down.
ACATAGAGATCCTTCGAAACCACACAAAGGGGATTTTGGAGTCGATGAGTGTTTTCGCATGCAAGCAAGTCGAACGAGATAAAAGAGAGAGGGAATTGATGAGGCAAGGATTTCGGACTTAACAGCAAGACATAAAGTAGCTTTTTGAAATGCCAGAGCAATAAAAGCAGATAACGACAAACGAGGAGAAGATAACGCAAACAATAAAGAATTAATCTGAAATGCCATAGCAATTTATGACGCAAGCAATAAAGGATTTACTTAAATCCAGCAGGGAGGATGTAACAATACGGTCGTTCGGATCTGGGTTTATCGGGTCTATGTGTAGTGCTCTTGACCAAAAGATGGTCAATGGGCTATGTTGGGTTTTCGGAGCACAGAGTGAGCAGTGGGGCCGGTTATGCCAGTCCATTTGCACTGCTGGTTCACTGTTTGGAATCCCGGCAGAGGTAGGCAACGTGATCTGAACGCGTCGGCCTTTCTGGACATGATTCCAGGAACCACCTTTGTGACACGTGGCATGGGTTTCTGTTTGGCATCAACATGGGGGACATTTAAAAGGTTTAAATGCGGCTTCTGCCCTGGACGTGATTTCGATCCGAGTGTTAAGAGCTTCGCTTCGGCCAGACAGAGCAAAGGATGCTCTGTCCGGCGCAGAGGAGGGTGCTGTGGTGCCTTCCATGGAGGTTTTCCGGTGATTTCAGCTTCCGGCGGCTCGTGCGGTGCAGGAACCACGTGAGGACGATGCTCGGAGCGTGGGTGTGCCGTCGGCGAGGAGGTTTTGGCGTGTTTCGGCGTCTTCTGTGGGTAGGAGACTTCCTACCTTGATTTTATGGTTTTAAAGCATGAATGGATTGGGGATTAAGGGATGGATCATGCATGGGTGGTTTGCCTTGTTAGGTTTACCTGTTTATGGTTTTAATGGGTTGAATGATGTGTTTGTTGTGGGTTTTCCTGTGGGGAAAAGTGGGTTCGGTCTGTGAGTTGAGCTCACAGACGAATTGGAGTCGCGTCGGGTGTCCCGCCGCGATTCGTTGAACGCGTCGCTTCGCGACGACACGTTCTGCTTTCCGATGTGTTCATTAAGTCGGTTGTCGGTTGCGACCTTGTGGTCTGTCGTGTTAGTGTGAAATGCGGCATCAAGGTTGGACGCGTCTTGGATGTTGACCGAAGGTTTGACTAGCTTGAGTCTGGTGGCATCGTGTCGGGCCGATGCGACCTGGTTGCGTCACTAAGGCCTGTCGCAACAGCCTTTTGAATAGCGTTTGAAGGGGCCGACGTGACATGATCGCGGTGCTTGGCCCTGTCGCGACAAGGTTTGGAATGGTGTCCAAATTGGTCGACGCGTTTTGTAAGGCGCTGACTATTGTCGACGCGTTTTGGCTTCTGTGGTGGTTCTGTGTTGGGTGTTGGGCAATGAAGGTCTGATGTAGACCTAGCCCGGTCTGTGGTAATGTGTAACGTTAATGTGTATAGATCTAACGTGTGATCTTGGCGGTCATGTGATGACCCCGTTAATGAGTGGTAGTGTGTAGGATGGCTTGAGGGTCACAGGTGACCGATGATAAGCCATTCTTTACACTTGAGTACTGTGAGTTGGGTATGTGTCGGTGTTGGTTGGCTTGAAGGTCACATGGTGACCGTTGACAAGCTAAGCTTGACACTTGTATACCGAGGTTTATAATAAAGGATCGTATACCGTGCTTTATGTGCTTACCGAGTCTGGTGGTCCGGCGCCTATTCCGAAATACCTCTCTAGTCAGTTACCCTAGCACCGGGTGCTTAGGGCTTGTCCCGGTATCAGAGTACCGTCGAGGTCTGTGTCGTCTTCCTGGACACCCTCCTCTTGCATTGGAGTAGTACGTCCGGCTGAGGGGAAAGATGACAGGGGACAACGGCTTGTGTTTGTGAGTGTGTGGCCATTTGTAGCGCGCTCGTGGTTGGGGGACGGACACCAGTAGTCGACACTGGTCCCCAACTAGTCATGTTCCAGTGCCTCACTTTAGGGTTCTCAGCCGGAGTCCCTAAAGGTGTCAGGCTTGGGCCTGCGGGGTGTGTGACCTATAGGTTGTTGTGGTTAGTTAGTCTCCACTGTTCTTGGCTTCTTGTTGGGAGTGGCAGTTGGACTTTCCATCCGTGACTGCGAGACTAAGAGGTAGTTCTTGTGCTTTATTGTCTGGGTTGGATACTGGAGTCATGAACCAGTAGTCTGTTCCCATGTGGTGGCATCGTCTCCATACCGACTCATGTTTGACCATTGGTTGTGGTTTGTGTGTGAACTGCTAGTTAAGGTATATTTGTGAAACCGTTGACCGTTGTGGTGTGCCCTGGAGGTGGCACAGTTCTGTGGTTCAGTGTTGTACCTCATGGTAGTAGGTACATGTACCCCTCGTGGGTAGAGTTGTGTTGTGGTACGTGAGTCTGACCTCAGCTAGTGTTGAGGTGAGACCGTGCGTACTGTGGAGGTCTTGTGGTGTGACTCTCCATGTGTTAGATAGATTGGTTTCCGATTACTATGTGGTTTACGGGTGTTGGCTTGTTGTGGCCAATCCCGACGTTCCGTGTGTGATGGTTAGCCTGTGAGATCGTAGCCTAGGCAGTGGTTTTCCGGTGAGGCTTGTGGTCGAGGTGTGTTGGTTGAAGGGTGGACTAGCGGTGTTAAGCTAGTCTTGTGTTTCCCTTTACTTTTCAAGGATCGGGGTTTAACCAGTGTGTTTATGATTAGTTGTAATTTAACATGCTTGTGTGTGCATGTTATGTTTCGGTTGCCAGTATTGCCAGTGAGACCCTTTGGTGTTGAGGTCTCTTGTGTAGTTGTGTTTCTTTATGGGAGGTCCCTACTGAGCCAGTGACTTGTTGAGGCTCACTCCTTTACATTGTGTTTCAGGTGTTGGCCGACTTAGCAGGCATTGGCTGACTTCGGCGTGGTTTATGCAGAGTAGTGCAGACTTGTACCACCAGTAGTAGAGTAGTTAAGTCGTTTGAGCTAGTGCTCCCTCGGGGTATGCCCCAGGTAGTTGTACTCTTTAATTGGACATGTAATATTGTAATTGTGGACGATTGTACATTGTGGTTTACAGTTATATACACTTGTACTTTCCTGTGTTATATACTGTAATTGTGGTCTTTTATATTCGTACTCGACACGTGTTAGTGATATCCCTTGCGAGACTCTGGTCCGATCGTGGGAGGCGGATCTGGATATGGACCTTTATTGGGTATAAATATCCAGGGTCGTTACAGAGAATAAGTATTATTCTGAAATTTATTATTTCAGTTACGTACAGACATATTTGTTACAATTACACATGCCTAATTCCCTTCTAAGAGATGTAAAATCTCTTCAGGTAAGGCTTTTGTAAAGATATCTGCTAACTGATTTAAAGTATCTATAAAAGAAATATTTATATTACCATTAGCTACATGATCTCTAATAAAATGATATCTAACCTCTATAGTTTCGTCCTGGAGTGCTGAACTAGATTTTTCGTGAGATTTATCGCACTTGTGTTGTCGCACAGCAATGGGATGGTCTTGATGTGCAATCCATAGTCTTCAAGCTGTTGTTTGATCCATAAGAGTTGAGTGCAACAGCTTCCAGCAGCTACATATTCAGCTTCAGCTGTTGATAATGCCACTGAATTTTGCTTCTTTGAGGACCAGGAGATTAAGCAACCTGCAAGAAATTGACAACTACCACTGGTGCTTTTTCTATCTACTTTACATCCAGCATAGTCAGCATCTGAGTAACCAATTAAGCTAGTTTCATAGGATTTAGGATACCATAGACCTAAGTTATGAGTATTAGCTAAATATCTAAAGATCCTTTTAACAGATATTAAATGAGATTCTTTAGGATTAGATTGATATCTTGCACACATACATACACTAAATAAAATGTCGGGTCTACTAGTTGTTAAATACAGTAATGACCCAATCATGCCTCTATAAAGTTTTTGATTAACTTTCTTACCTTCTGGATCACTGTCTAACCTGGTAGATGTGCTCATGGGAGTGGATAGTGGTTTGGCATTTTCAAAACCAAATTTCTTTAGAAGTTCCTTGATGTATTTAGCTTGACAAATATGAGTTCCTTCATTGCCTTGCTTTATTTGTAATCCAAGGAAGTAGTTGAGTTCTCCCATCACGCTCATCTCAAATTCTCCTTGCATGAGCTTCTCAAAATACTTGCACAAAGATTCATCAGTTGATCCGAAAATAATATCATCTACATAAATTTGCACAAGTAGCCCATCCAAACCAGAAATTTGAAGAAAAGTGGTTTTTCTCTGTTTGTAAATGTTTGGTCAAAGACTTCCATGGCTGAAGGAGGAGCCATCATAGGAGATAATTCTGCTACTGAAAGCTCCATCTATTCAAGTAGCTGAAACTGTAGTTGGGGATGGTGAACCTATTGCATCCACACTATTTGAGCGGAGAATTGAGGATATTGCTCCTGAGCACATTGAGCCAATTGAGCCTTTTGGGAAATCAGCTAAAAGTTGTAACTGAACCTGAATTAGAAACTCCTGTTGTACAGGAAACTCTTGCCAGTCCTGTTGAGGAAGTTGCTCATTCTGAGGGGGAGCATGTAGCAATCCCTGTTGAGGAATCACAAAGTGCTCCAGTTGAAGAAACTCTTGTTAAAGAAGAGCATGAAGAAGTTGTTCTAGATGGTATGCCTCTGGGCCAATCAAAAGAAGTTCCTATGGAAGATGCTCCAGCTCAGGGGGAGCCTGCTACTGTTGTCTTTGAAGATCCCTTTCAAGAAGGTATAGTGGAAGATGCTTTTGATGAGGATGATGATGATGATAATGCTCACCAACAAATAGAATTTGCAACTATGCATGATGAGCCAGCTGTCGGTGATGTTGGAAGAGAAAAAGTTGTAACTGGTAGTATTCCTAGTCTCACTAGAAGAGGTCATAACAAATCCAAGAAAATGAAGATATGTGTTCATTTGGACCCTGTTGTAGCTCGGTTGGATGCTCATGGAGAGCTATTTTTCACTTTGGGCAGATTTTGCATTTGTCGTTCACACAGACAAAGCTCTCAAGACAAAGTTCTGTGTGAAGTAATGTCTGAGCTTCAGGAAATGAAATCTGACTTATGTAGTTTAAAGACCATGGTGACTGATCTCACATAATTTGTGAGACATCACTTAGTTTCATCTGCTTCTACAGCACCCCCTTCTGCTCAAGATCCTTCTATTCAAGCCACTCTAGTTCCTCTAGTTGTATTTGAACCAGGGCCATCAGGGCCATTTATACCAGCACCTTAAGTTACTGTTGGGCCATCAGGGCTTTCTAAATAGTCAGACCAAGTAGATCACTCAGTACAAGAAGAACCAGTTGCATGGCCATCAGGGCCATCCATTCCTGCAAAAGAAGTGACTGGGCCACCAGGGCCTTCTGAGCAAGTAGAGGCAGTTTCTGGGCCATCTGGGCCATCTGTGCATATGGGAGACTCAGGCCTTCTGAGCCTTCAACCTCAGTTGATCCTCCTCCAGTCATGCAGACTCCTGCCCCTTCCTCACCTATTGCTCCCTTCACTGCTCCACCTGCTCCTGAACCCTCTAAAAACCTCTACCCAAATATTTTTCCTCTCCTACTCCCTTCATTGATGAACCCTCAGCATCACTTACTCCTTCTCCTTTATTCCACCTCCTTCTTCTGAGGCACCTCCACCCTCTACCTCTGGTCCCTCTTCAGCCGGACCATCTACTCAACCTCTCCCCTCTTCTTCTTTCTCCCCTCTTTATTCTCTTATTCCACCATCTTTCATCACTCTTATTTCTGAGTGCTTGCTCCACTGGCCTTTCTATAACCAACATTAAGGATGAATTTGAAGAGGCCATACTCAAAAAAGTTTTATTTGTTTCCTCTCATCACCACATGACTGACTCTCAACCCTCTTCCAGTCCTGCTTCGAAGAAAGAAACTTTCCAAAGAGCTTGTTCCCCACAACTCTTCATCCCTATTTCCCCCTTCGTGGTACTCTCTCTCAGTAGTCCACAGAAGAAAATCTCTATACACTGAATACCTTCAAAATTGTACTTTTGCTTCAATTTTTGGCCTCCCTTATGTGAATCTATCAGAATATCTCAATCTTATCCTTCCTTTATCTATTGTGCCCAAACCTAAACGCAATAAGATCCTTTCTTCGGCTGAGTCCAAGACAGAGGAACAATGGGCCAGATACCATAAAGCCCTTTACAGAAAGTTTTAGATTGCCAGGGATCACAAATACCCTTCATCATATCATACTCTTTCCTTTCAGAATGGTTTGAGAGTTAACACACCTCCTCTTGGGGTCCTCTCATTAGAAGGAAATCAAATGATACGGCAACTTATATGAGACCCAGCTTCTTGGCTTTCCGTCCGTTGTCTGGGATGATTGGCCACTAATGCGTCCAGGTAGGGCGACGCGTTAGTGTCACATCGTGGGTGTCCGCCGCGATAGTCATCCGTGTCGCGACGCGTGTGTGCGTCGCATTCTTGTCATGCCCGGTGTCTCCGTCGCGTCTTGGTGTCGCGATCGGTCAACGGGTCGCGACTGCTTTCTGTCCTGTCGGTCGTCTGACACCTGTCAAAGTGGCAAGTGTGACAGTACGGCCTGTCGCATTATCGCGGCATCCGTGGAGGACGCGTTCTTGTCGCGGTCCGTTGACCCGTCGCGTTAAGGTGGTTAACGCGACGGGGCAGTCCGTCGCGTCTCGGGGGCCGAAGGCTAAAAGCCTTGGCTGGCACCCCTTCCCTCTCTCTCCCCTTCTTCCCTTCTCCCTCTCCCTCAGGTGGTGCTCCACCTCCCCCTCTCCCCTTTGAGTGTTTCAGGCGAGGAGGAGGGTCGTGCATGGTGTCGTGGCGTCGTGGACCTTGCGTGGAGCGAGGAGGAGGTGGCCAACCGACGTGAAGGGCCCCATTGGGGTTCGTTCTTCATGAAAGGTAGGGATTTCTTGTGCCTTTCTCGATGCAGGTGGATTGGGAGCCCCTCGTGCTTTCTAGATAGATTTACAGCTTTCCCCATGCTCCCCTACCCCGTGTGTGCATGTGTGTATCTTCGTGGGCGACCCGGGATTGAGGATCCCACTGGTCTGCCTCCTGGCTGATGTCGCGACGGCTCAGTGCGTCGCAACATCAGAGGAGGCGTCGGCCCTGTTGCCCAGCTAGCTAGCCCAGAGGGGGGGGTGAATGGGATAGTAAAATTTTGATCACTTTAAAACCTG
>CM024756.1:26520983-26556064 GCA_014218235.1 Colocasia esculenta | reverse complement strand
GCTTGCTCACTGCCTGCAACATGAGGCACATACCTCAACAACCAGACAAACTTCTGATGGTACTGAGAAATAATGAGATGCCCTGCACCAACTCGTGGAACATGTCTAGTCTCTCACGTCGAGCGTAGTCAGGGAAGTACTTTTCGTGAAAGATCTCCATGAACCACTGCCATGTAATATGATCCAACCGTTGCCCCTAGAAGTGAGTCTGCCTCTGAACTCTCCACCACTCATGGGCTGCTCCGTTGAGCTGGTACACTGCCAGTCTAACCGATCCTCCTCGGTGCACTCCATGGTCTCGAACGTGCGCTCCAACTCATGCGTCCAGCTCTCTCCTTGTCTGGATCATACTCACCGGAGAACATCGGTGGCCGAAGATACAAGAACCTCTCAAGGAGAGCGGTCCTGTCTTCCATCGCCGTCGTTCTCCTTCGGCCAGCCCGGGTACTCCCAGTACTGACAACTGCTGACGCGCTGGCTGCTCCACCTCTGGCTCTGCCTATTGCTCCGGCACCACTAGGGGAGGTACCGAAGGATGACCACCTATTGCTGCCTACCCGAGCTGCCACGCTTCCTGGTACATGGCCGTGAAGAACTGCTCGTCCATGGGGAACCAATCTACGTACTGCTGCAGCTGAGGCTGGTACTCCTGCTGCTGTTGCCCGCCTGCCATTGCTACTGCCGCAGCACCCTGAGGTTATGCCACTGACTCCTCTACGGACACCTTCCCGTGTGATGACCAAACTTTCCCCATATAAATTACTTCCTTATTTATATATATTAATTTTGATGATTAACAAAATAGTACTAATGAATTACTTGAGCCTTGAGAACAGGAAATAAAAGAAAATGAAAGTTCAAGACAATCAGGTAAGTCTCATTTCATGCTTTGTCCATGTCTTTGTATCGACTTCTATTGATAAGCAGAACGATTTCCATTTTGACCGAAAAGTTCAAACAAATCGATACCGTAACGATTTCTATAGTCCGTAACGATTTCTTTAGAACTCACAACGACTTTCTAGCCGTAACGATTTCTATATTCCTCATAACGATTATCTTTATAACTCACAACGACTTCTAGCCGTAACGATTTCTATAGTCCTCGTAACGATTTCTTTAGAACTCACAATGACTTCTAGCCGTAACGATTTCTATAGTCCTCGTACGATTTCTTTAGAACTCACAACGACTTTCTAGCCGTACGATTTCTATAGTCCTTGTAACGATTTCTTATAGAACTAACCACGACGATTCTAGCCGTAACGATTATAGTCCTCGTAACGATTCCTTAGAAATCGTAACGACTTGCTTGTCATAAGGACTTCATAAGTCATCGTAACGATTCTTTAGAACTCGTAACGACTTGTTTGTCATAACGACTTCATAATCATCGTAACGACCTTTAGAACTCGTAACGACTTGCTGTCATAACGACTTCATAGTCATCGTAACGATTCTTTAGAACTCGTAACGACTTGCTTGTAACGACTTCATAAGTCATCGTAACGATTCCTTTAGAACTCGTAACGACTTGCTTGTCATAACGACTTCATAAGTCATCGTAACGATTCCTTTAGAACTCGTAACGACTTGCTTGTCATAACGACTTATAAGTCATCGTAACGATTCCTTTGGAACTCGTAACGACTTGCTTGTCTAACGACTTCTTTAGTCCTCGTAACGATTTCTTTAGAGTTCGTAACGACTTGTAAGTGTCATAACGATTTGCTTTGCGCAACGATTTCTTTAGAGTTCGTAACGACTTGATAAGTGTTAACGATTGCTTTGCGTAACGATTTCTTAGAGTTCATAACGACTTGATAAGTGTTCATAACGATTTGCTTTACGCAACGATTTCTTTAGAGTTCATAACGACTTGATAAGTGTTCATAACGATTTGCTTTGCGCAACGATTTCTTTAGAGTTCATAACGACTTGATGAGTGTTCATAACAATTTGCTATGACTCATAACGATTTCATAAGTCATACAGTCATCGATTTCATATCTTGATATCTTATTCATCTTAAAGCATTGACCAGTCAAAGTCCACGTAGACATCTCTCTGACGCTTTTGCATTTATCAGATCTGAACATATCTCTGCATGCATGCAGACCATATTATCCTTTATCGTGCCTACTCTGATAACGTCCTTTAGACTTAAGCTATTTGGCATTACTATTTTCTTGACTATTGCTACTGACGTTGACTGACATCAGAGACAGCTTATCTGTCTGCTATTTGAGATTGACATCTGTGCAGACCTCTGAACTAGCTTCATGGTACAACGTTAAACAAATAGAAGCCATCGGATATCTTTGAAGATCTCATCTCTTTGCGTGCTCAAGTAATCAAAAGACTGTTGACAGGAAGCTTCCAAGACTCCAGATGTCATTCAGTCTAACGACTACTCAAAAGAGAGACAACGGACTCTTCAACGTCTAGATTTCAAATTGAAGATATATATACAAGTCAGAAGAACAGAAGAAAATATCGTTCAAGAAAAGCATTCAAATTCTTCTGAAGAAAGTTTAGAGCAGAAAACTTCATTCCTCTTAGCTTTTGCTCTTTTGCTCTCTACTAGCTAGTGAAAGATCATTTGAAGAGAGCTTGTGTAGTTCTGAGAGTGAGCCTAGATTTAGATTCTTTGCTCTCAGTGTAGGTCCTTCAGATCATTGCGTGTTGCAGTTTGATCTAGGGGCTTGTCTTTCAAACCTCTCTTTGTGGTGTTCCCTTCGGGTGTGAAGGAAGACCTGGTGGTATCCAGGGTGTTGTTCCCTTCGGTGTGAAGGAAGACCTGGTGGTATCCAGGTGTGTTGTTCCCTTCGGGTTGAAGGAAGACCTGGTGGTATCCAGGGTGTTGTTCCCTTCGGGTGTGAAGGAAGACCAGCTGAGCTGGGTGTTGTTGTGTCCTTAAGGGGGACTGTACCCTTGATTAGTGAAATCCTGAGGTATTGCTCAGGGACTGGACGTAGGTCTCCTGTGGAAAGGAGTTCCGAACCAGGATAAAAATCCTACTGTCTTGTGGTTGTATTTTGTGTGATTGCTATCTCATTTCTCTAACTCTAACCTTCATTTGAGTTGTTGTGTAATCCTTTTAGTGAACAGGTATTCATCAAAGATCAATTTTTAATAACCCATTCACCCCCCCCTGGGCTAGCTAGCTGGGCAACAAGGTATCAGAGCGAGTCTCTTCGACAAAGAAGAAGATCCAACGATCTGAAGAGCAAAGATCAATGGCAGCCCAAGGCAACTTCGAAGGTCAGTCAGTCAACAGACCCCCTTTGTTCGATGGTGAAGATTATCCGTATTGGAAGACCAGAATGGAATATTTTCTACAAGGCCACGACTATCAAATCTGGTCGATAGTAGAAGAAGGTGACCTGGTTGTCACAAATGAGAAGCACAATGGACAGATGAAGACAGAAAGAAAATCTCCTTGAACTGTAAAGCCAAGAGCATTTTATGTTGTGCTCTAAGCAAGAAGGAGTTTAACAGAGTCTCAGCCTGCAAATCCTCCATGGAAATGTGGGAAAAGCTAAGGATCACATACGAAGGTACAGATAAAGTAAAGGAGACAAATCGACATTCTTGTCACTCAGTATGAGAGATTTCAAATGCAGTCAGGTGAGTCAATCACCCAGATGTTCAGTCGATTCACTGACATCACCAATGGTTTAGCCAGTCTAGGAAAGTCCTATGAGATTGCAGATATGGTAAGAAAGATTCTCAGATCCTTGCCATCTTCATGGACACCAAAGGTCACAGCTATCGAAGAAGCTAATGACCTTAAGAGAATGTCAGTAGAAAAGCTCATCGGGTCCCTCATGGCCCATGAGATCAACATGGAAAGGCTAGGAGAATCATCTAGCAGAAAGAAGCACTCCAATGCTTTGAAAGCAGAAGAAGAGTCATCAGAAGCAAGCTCTAGTGGAGTGAGGTAGACAGCGAAAATGAAGAAGCAATGCTCTCTAAGAGATTGCAGCGAATCCTGGCCAAGAAGAAAAATTTCAATCCGGCAGAAGGTACTTTAAGAAAAATAAAGACTTCAAAAGATCAGATGGCAAAGAAATGAAGAAAGGAGAGACCATCTGTTATGAATGCAAGAAGCCTGGACATATCAAGGCAGATTGTCCAATGCTAAAGAAAAATGATCACAAGAAGAGGATAGCTCCAAGAAGTTCAGAAGATACAAGAAAAAGGCAATGGCAGCTGCTTGGGAAACAGCAGTGACTCAGACAGTGAGTCAAGCTCAAGCAGTGATGAAGAAGAAGCCAACCTGGCTCTCATGGCCAACATCGAAGAAAAGGTAACCTCTGACTCTTCTTTCGATTCTTGTAATAATTCTGATTCAGATTCTGACAATTTGGAAAGCGCCTTTAATGAACTTTACGACAAATATAAGAGGTGTCTAAATTACTTAAGATTAGTAAGAAGAACAATACCTTAGAAAACACTAACTCAGACTTAAAAACAGAAAATGAAGAACTAGAAAAGCAATTAATCGAACTAAAAAGAAGAAATGAATTGTTGTGTGAAGACTTAAAAGTTAAGAATAAACAAATAACAAAATTAGAAAAACAAGAAAGTGTAAATGAATTAAGAAAAGAGATTAAAAATCTAAATGAAGAGAATGAGAAATTAGCAAGCACATTAGAAAAATTTACAAATGGTAAGAATCCCTTAATATTAAAAGGAGCTAGACGCTCAGGTAAGAGAAAAGATGGTGTAGGCTACACACCACCTGAAAATGCAGAAACTATAATTCCACCTAAGGTGTATCCAACTCCAAGATTTGTTCCTGAGGAAAATACAGCCTATAAAGCTAATTTTAAGTATATTGAAAGAGTAACAAAAACATCATGTTGTAGTCACTGTAATAAGCTAGGTCATTTAAAACCCACCTGTCCAACAAGACATAAGAAGTGGATAATGAAAGTAAAAAATAATGATACTGACCCATCAGGACCCAAAAGAACTTGGGTACCTAAAGCTTGATGTCTTAATTTCAGGTTAATCCTCGAGCATCCAAATGGTATCTGGATAGTGGGTGTTCAAGGCACATGACAGGAAACCTGAAGCTGTTTTCCCATCTCCAAGCTGAAGAAGGAACAGTCTTATGGAGATAATGGGAAAGGAACTGTAGTAGGCAGTGGATCAGTAAATAGCAAAGGAAAAACAGTCATAGAAGATGTGCTATTAGTCAAAGGATTAAAGCACAACCTCATCAGTATAAGTCAGCTGTGTGATAGAGGTCATCAAATCAAGTTTCAAGAATCAAAGTGCAGCATACTAAAGATGGAGCAGTCATCTTTGAAGCAAATAGAGAGAAGAATCTGTACGTGCTCTACCTTGAAGAACTCAAGAGCAAAATGTGTGTCTGGCAGCCAGCAAAGACAAATCAACTGAGCTGTGGCACAGAAGACTAGGCCACTGCAGCTTGGACGGATTGAACAAGCTCAGAAAGAGGAATCTTGTGGAAGGTCTACCAAAAGTCAATGGAAAATTGGAAAGTGTTTGTAGACCCTGTGCTAAGGGAAGCACACAGAGTTCCTTCAAGTCAAAGACAGTGGTGACTACCTCAAAACCCTTAGAGCTCCTACATATGGATCTATTTGGACCAATGAGGACTACCAGTCTTGGAGGAAAGAATTTTGGATTTGTCATAGTAGATGACTACTCAAGATTCACATGGGTATCATTCTTAGAGCATAAAGATGATAGTTTTGATAATTTTGTCAGTTTCAGTAAGAAAGTCCAGAAAGATCAGAGTTCAGTATTGTGTCCATTCGATCAGACCATGGTGGTGAGTTCCAAAATGAAAAGTTTGCTAGATTCTGTGATGATCAAGGAATTCAGCACAATTTCTCAGCACCAAGGACACCACACAGCAATGGTATAGCTGAAGGAAGAACAGAACTCTCTTGGATATGGCAAGAACCATGCTCTCTGAATATGAGCTACCAAGATATTTTTGGGCTGAAGCAGTCAACACAGCCAGTTACATTGTCAACCGAGTAATGATCAGGCCAATACTGAAGAAGACTGCATATGAGTTGTTCAAAGGAAAGAAGCCAAAGAAAGTCATTTCAGAATCTTTGGATGTCCTTGCTTTATTCACAACAACGAAAAAGGGACATTGGTAAGTTGGATGCCAAGTCAGATGAAGGCATCTTTATGGGGTATACTTCTAAACCCAGAGGCTATAGAGTTTTCAATAAACGCTCACTATTAATTGAACAAACTGTGCATGTTATTTTTGATGAAACTAACCCTTCCTTGAGAAGGAAGTAGATAGTGATAATGATGATGCAGATGAACTGTCCAAAAAGCTTAAAGATACATCAATTGAGGACAAGGATGATCCACCTCTGGAAGAATTACAACAAGAAAATTACTCATGAAAATCTTCCAAAGGAATGGAGATACAAGAAAGATCACCCACTTGAGAATATCATTGGTGATCCATCCATAGGGGTAAGAACAAGAGGTAATGTAATCCCTTGTGATTATTTAGCCTTTGTTTCTCAGATAGAGCCTAAGACAGTCAATGAAGCTTTAACTGATGAATCTTGGATAATAGCCATGCAAGATGAATTAAATCAATTCAAGAGAAACCAAGTATGGTCACTTGTTCCTAGACCATCAGATCATCCAGTTATTGGCACCAAATGGGTGTTCAGAAACAAATTGGATGAAACTGGTGTAATCCTAAGAACAAGGCCAGATTGGTAGCTCAGGGCTATTCTCAAGAGAAGGCATAGATTTCGATGAAACCTATGCACCTGTAGCTAGACTTGAGGCTATTAGAATCTTACTTGCATATGCATCAGCTCTAAACTTGACACTATTTCAAATGGATGTTAAATCAGCATTCTTAAATGGTTTTATAAAAGAGGAAGTGTATGTTGAACAACCTCCAGGTTTTGATGACACCGAATTTCCTAATCATGTTTTCAAACTCCATAAGGCATTATACGGTTTAAAACAAGCACCTAGAGCCTGGTATGAAAGGCTTAGCTCTTTTCTGTTAAATCATGGTTTCAATAGAGGCAAAGTAGATAGCACATTATTCATAAAGTCAAAGGTCAATCACATACTATTAGTTCAAATCTATGTAGATGATATCATTTTTGGTTCTACTGACAAATCTCTTTGCAAGTATTTTGAGAAGCTTATGCAGGGAGAATTTGAAATGAGTATGATGGGGGAGCTAAACTACTTCCTTGATTGCAAGTCAAGCAAGGGAAGGAAGGCACCCACATCTGTCAAGCCAAATACACCAAGGAACTCCTGAAGAAGTTTGGATTCGATAATGCCAAACCACTGTCAACTCCAATGAGCACATCAACCAGAATGGACAGTGATCAAAATGGTAAAAAGGTAGATCAAAAGAACTATAGAGGTATGATAGGGTCTTTACTTTATTTAACAGCAAGTAGACCAGACATCTTGTTTAGTGTATGCATGTGTGCTAGGTATCAAGCAGACCCTAGAGAATCACACCTAATTTCTGTAAAAAGAATATTTAGATATTAGCTAGAACTCATGATTTAGGTCTTTGGTATCCAAAATCATGTGAAATAGATTTAGTAGGATATTCTGATGCTGACTATGCTGGATGCAAGATAGATAGAAAGAGCACCAGTGGTTGTTGTCAATTTCTTGCAGGATGTTTGATATCATGGTCTTCAAAGAAACAAAACTCAGTGGCACTATCAACAGCTGAAGCTGAATATGTAGCTGCTGGAAGTTGTTGTACACAACTCCTTTGGATAAAGCAACAACTTGAAGACTTTGGATTAAATATCAAATCAATTCCATTGCTGTGTGACAACACCAGTGCCATTAATCTGACCAAGAATCCAGTTCAGCACTCAAGGACAAAACATATTGAGGTTAGATATCATTTTATTCGTGATCATGTTGCAAATGGAAATATAGAAATATCCTTTATTGATACAAATAGCCAACTAGCAGATATCTTCACAAAAGCCCTACCTGAAGAGAGATTTACATCTCTTAGAAGGGAATTAGGGATGTGCAATTTGTGAAAAGATTCCTGTATTTAAAATGGCATATAAATTTTTCAGAATAAATGAAAATTTTCTCTCTCTCTCTCTCTCACTTTAAGCAAAACTCAGTTTATTTACTCTTCCTTGACCGCTATTGTGTTAAAAGCAGTTTGACTCGTCAACCCTTTTGTCGCCTTGTGCCGTTACCGCCTTTTGGCGCTTCCTGTTTTCGATAAATTAATTCTAATTAGTCAAATCGTTCTGGGAACGACTCATCTTCTACCTTTACCCTTTCTCCTTTATCTATTCACCCAAAGCCGATGCCCTAACGATTCCGGCATCGACTCTCTGCAAGATTTGAAGCTTTCCCCTCTTCCCGCGAAGAATCCCTCGAGGGCTTCCATCTCTTCCATCATCTCCCTTTTCCAGAACAGTTCTTCTCCTCTCTACCCATGGCCGCTCCGATGATCTCCGGAAGTGTAGGGGGCTACAGTGCTGAGTACCTGTCCGCAGAACAACAGGAAAGGTTCACCTTCGTGAAGACAAAGGTATGCGGAAACAAGGCAGTGGATGTTCCAAATCTCGAGAAGAATGGCATGGGAAGTATATAGAAACTCTGAGAAGATGCAGTGGATGGAAATTGCCACTTTCACCGAGGTAAGCTATCCCGACCTGGTGAAAGCATTTTATGTGTGCTTAAGGTCAGAGGCAGATGGGTCCCTTCGTATCATCGGTAAAGGGAATCCAAATTAAAGTGATCATGAGTTGTTGCACATGTTGTTTGGTGAAGACGTCTGATTCAGTGGGGTTCACGCAGTGAACGATGAAGCAAAAGGCCTTGGCATTATAGGTCCAGGGTTTAGGCTAAGAGACGGAAAATTGGATATTAATCAGATGAATGCAACAACTCTCTTCTTTTTCATTATCTGTCAAATTTGGTTCCTCGCAGTGCCACCTTCTCAACGTGCACTAGGGCAGATTCTGATATGATGTTTTGGGCGATTCAACAAAAGGAGATTAATATGGCGCAAGTCATGTTGGAAAGGATGAAATTTGCTAGAGATCAAATATGGGATACAAAAAGTAAGTTAAATGTCTCATTGCCCTATGCTCATCTACTTACAAAGATTTTCAAACACTTTGGAATAGATTTATCTGGGGCAGTTGTGGAGAAGATGGGCCAGTGTATAAGGTCCAGAAATCTCAAGAAAAGTGGTTTCTCTGTAATTGAAGGTGTATGGTCTAAGACCACTGTGGCCGAGGGAGAGGCCATAATTGGTGATGTAGAAATTCCTGATGTTCAGAAATGGCAGTAGTAACACCACCAGCAGAGCAGCAGCATCAGAAGAGTCACAGCAGAGCAGCAGCAAGCAGAAGAGTCAGTAGCAGAGCAGCAAGCAGCTCAGTCAGCAGTAGAGCAGCAGGCAGTAGCACCAGCATTTCAGCCAGAATCTCTTACAGCTTCTGTAGTTGAGGGGAAGTGGCAGATAAAGCCAGTGATTCGCCTACCTCAATAATTGGCTCAATTCTTAGGAATTTAGTTGAATCAACTCTCACCACTCGAATCGACTCACAGTCTGGTGAAATTGAAATGGAAGAAGCTGTGGCAGAAGGCCACATTGAAGAATCAATTCCTGTGGAGCAGTCCAGTGCTCCAGTAGATCCAGTTGAAGAGGAAGCTCCTGCTCAGGGGGAGCAAATGGAAGTTGAAGAGGAAGCTCCTGCTCAGGGGGAGCAGTCTATTGAAGAACCTGCACCTCAGAGGAAAGGCAGAGGATAGTTCACAGAAAACTCAGAAAGAGCCACAGGAAAGTCAATCTGAAACCGGTTTTGGAATTGTTGAAGGCTCAGGGAGATTCTGTCAGCAGTGCAGTCCAATGTGCAAGGGATACATGCTAGTCAAGCTGACCACCTCTGAGCTCTCTTCAGTCAGAAATGCAATGAAGTGGTTTAATAAAGAAGAGAAATGCTTTGCTCCCGGCAGTCGCGCACCCCCCTGCGCGCCGCGTGGAGGGCGCGGGCCCCCAGCATTTATGCATTTTTTTTTAGTTTTTGTGCACTATTGTGTGCACAAATGATGTATTTGTGTGAAAAATACATCATTTGTGTGCACAAATTGTAAAAAAATAAAAATAGCATTAATGCTGGGGGGCCCGCCCCCTCCACGCGGCGCGCGTAGAGGGGCGCACGGCCCCTCCAGCTCACGCTGGGCTCCCGGCATGCTGGGAGCCCAGCATTACTCATAAAGAAATGTCTGAGATGAAGTCGATGCTAGCAGTTCTTTCAAGGTCAAGTGGAGTTTCTCCTGCAGCTACTCAGAGCAGACCAGCTGCTGTTCCCCGGCCTCCAGGGCCTCCAGCTCAAGTGTCTCGGCCAGCAAGGCCATCAGCTCAAGCATCAGGGCCACCAGGGCCACCAGTGCCAGCTTCAGGGTCTCAGGACCCTCTTCAATTGTCAGAGAAGGTCAAGACAAAGGGAAAGAGCCAATGACAGCTACTAAGGCCCCTGACACTTCTACTCTTGCAACTCCAACCTCTACTCACTCCATCTCCTTCTACAGCCCCTCCTGCACCACCAACTGTAAAACACCCTGTGCCTCGCACCCAACATCTTCCTCCTCTCATTTCATCTCAACCCTCCTTCTCTCTCCACTCCTTCTCACACCTCAGCTCCATCATCATTCAATCCCAAACCTTCACCATCTCAAACTCAAACACCTCCAGTTCACCCACCTTCTTCCTTCAATCCCAAACACCTTTTTTATCCTCCTACTCCTCCTTCCTCTGTCACCTTCCCTCCGGAAAAACCTCTACCTCTTGGTGTTTTTGACACAAACATTCTGGATGATTTTGAAAGAAACACCTCATCACCATTCTCTCCACTGCCTCTCATATCCACAGGACTGATCCTCCCAGTCCTGCCAAGAAAAAGAAAAACTTCCTCATCTCTTAGCATTCCCTCTGTAACCTTATTTCCTCCTTTGGTATTCTCTTACCCTCGACCCTAAGAGAAGACCTATCTACAGGGACTATCTTCAAAATGCATCCTTTCCACCATTTATGGTATTCCTTTCATCAACCTATCTGAGCATTTGAACACATTGTTTTCCTCTTACCCAGCTGTCCCACCCTCAAAAATCAAAATCTTTGAGGGCACTGAGTTCAAGACTGAAGATCAGTGGGCCAATGTCAAGGGCAACAAAGTTCATATGAAAAATATTTAACTGCAGGGCAGAATCCCTTACCCATAGAGCTCATCCACTCACCTTTTCTGAGGGGTTCATTATTCAGCATAGAACTCTGGGGACCTTCATTTTGAAAGAGATTCGTATTGCCAAAAATTTTCAGCTGTACAGTGATTTTTGTTATTTGAACAAGCTGCCAGAAATTCAGTTCAGCCAGTTTCATTCCACAATAGTTTTGCTGAGATCAGAACATCCAGTTACCTTCCACTCAAGGTAGATTTTGCCACCTTCAAGATCGACTCTCCAGTTCTTCTGCCAAAGCTACACTCTTTAGTGTTTGACTCAGATGCTGGATCCCATGCACTGGATAGTTTGCTAGGCAGATGGGCCGTTTGTCAGCCAAGTTGGGCAGATTACCCTCCTTCTTGCGGTTCATTTTCAGAGAATATCACTCTGGCCGCATCTCTTCCCAAACCTTGGCCCCACTCATTTCTGAGTGTGAGAGACTTTCTCCCTCAGAATGGGAAACTCTCTATCAAGCATCATATCTTCACTGGAAGCCATTAATAGTGATCTAGCTCGTCAAGGGAAGCCCATTCTTTCAGCAAAACTTTCTTGGATCTCAACTCCATCACTCCAATCCAAGAGATCTATGTTCTGTGGGCAGCCAGATATACTACCTTCTATGCTCTGAAGCAGGATCTGCTTGATCAGAAGATCTTCTATCCAATCTCTCTGGATAGATTTCTCATCGTGCCAGCTTTGGAATGAGCACCTACTTCAGATTCATCTTGGACCCACATCAGTATGCAGAATTCCTGGCAAAGCAATGACAACTTTACATTCAAGGGCCATTCCATCATGGGTCCTAATTTTTCAGTTGCTTCTGGAGTTTTCCAACAGATTTTTGAAGATCTTGAGAACAAGGCATGGGCTGTCATCTCACAGCATGCCTCTCTGTTGTCTCCTATGTACTATCTTCCTCCCACTTAATACAATGATTTCTCTCTTCTTTGTCTCATAGACTATCTTTTTGCTTATTGACAAAATGGGGGAGAAAACTAAAGCCATTCTGAAAAACATGTTACTTTTGGTATGATGTTTAGTATTTTGTCATCATCAAAAAGGGGGAGATTGATGACCAAACTTTCCCCATATAAATTACTTCACTTATTTATATATATTAATTTTGATGATTAACAAAATAGTACTAATGAATTACTTGAGCCTTGAGAACAGGAAATAAAAGAAAAATGAAAGTTCAAGACAACCAGGTAAGTCTCATTTCATGCTTTGTCCAAGTCTTTGTATCGACTTCTATTGATAAGCAGAACGATTTCCTTTTTGATCGAAAAGTTCAAACAAATCGATACCGTAACGATTTCTATAGTCCTCGTAACGATTTCTTTAGAACTCACAACGACTTTCTAGCTGTAACGATTTCTATAGTCCTCGTAACGATTTCTTTAGAACTCACAACGACTTTCTAGCCGTAACGATTTCTATAGTCCTCGTAACGATTTCTTTAGAACTCACAACGACTTTCTAGCCGTAACGATTCTATAGTCCTCGTAACGATTTCTTTACAACTCACACGACTTTCTAGCCGTAACGATTCTATAGTCCTCGTAACGATTTCTTAGAACTCACAACGACTTTCTAGCAGTAACGATTTCTATAGTCCTCGTAACGATTCCTTTAGAACTCGTAACGATTGCTTGTCATAACGACTCATAAGTCATCGTAACGATTCCTTTAGAACCCGTAACGACTTGCTTGTCATAACGACTTCATAAGTCATCGTAACGATTCCTTTAGAACTCGTAACGACTTGCTTGTCATAACGACTTCATAAGTCATCGTAACAATTCCTTTAGAACTCGTAACGACTTGCTTGTCATAACGACTTCATAAGTCATCGTAACGATTCCTTTAGAACTCGTAACGACTTGCTTGTCATAACGACTTCATAAGTCATCGTAACGATTCCTTTAGAACTCGTAACGACTTGCTTGTCATAACGACTTCATAAGTCATCGTAACGATTCCTTTAGAACTCGTAACGACTTGCTTGTCATAACGACTTCATAAGTCATCGTAACGATTCCTTTAGAACTCGTAACGACTTGCTTGTCATAACGACTTCATAAGTCATCGTAACGATTCCTTTAGAACTCGTAACGACTTGCTTGTCCTAACGAGTTCTTTAGTCCTCGTAATGATTTCTTTAGTGTTCATAACGACTTGAAGTGTTCATAACGATTTACTTTGCGCAACGATTTCTTTAGAGTTCATAACGACTTGATAAGTGTTCATAACGATTTGCTTTGCGCAACGATTTCTTTAGAGTTCAGAACGACTTGATAAGTGTTCATAACGATTGCTTTGCGCAACGATTTCTTTAGTGTTCATAACGACTTGATAAGTGTTCATAACAATTTTCTATGACTCATAACGATTTCATAAGTCATACAGTCATCGATTTCATATCTTGATATCTTATTCATCTTAAAGCATTGACCAGTCAAGTCCACGTAGACATCTCTCTGACGCTTTTGCATTTATGAGATCTGAACATATCTCTGCATGCATGCAGACCATATTATCCTTTATCGTGCCTACTCTGATAACGTCCTTTAAACTTAAGCTATTTGGCATTACTATTTTCTTGACTATTGCTACTGACGTTGACTGACATCAGAGACAGCTTATCTGTCTGCTATTTGAGATTGACATCTGTGCAGATCTCTGAACTACCTTCATGGTACAACGTTAAACAAATAGAAGCATCGGATAATTTGAAGATCTCATCTCTTTGCGTGCTCAAGTAATCAAAAGACTGTTGACAGGAAGCTTCCAAGACTCCAGATGTCATTCAGGTCTAACGACTACTCAAAAGAGAGACAACGGACACTTCAACGTCTAGATTTCAAATTGAAGATATATATACAAGTCAGAAGAACAGAAGAAAATATCGTTCAAGAAAACATTCAAATTCTTCTGAAGAAAGTTCAGAGCAGAAAACTTCATTCCTCTTAGATTTTGCTCTTTTGCTCTCTACTAGCTAGTGAAAGATCATTTGAAGAGAGCTTGTGTAGTTCTGAGAGTGAGCCTAGATTAGATTCTTTGCTCTCACTGTTAGGTCCTTCAGATCATTGCGTGTTGCAGTTTGATCTAGGGGCTTGTCTTTCAAACCTCTCTTTGTGGTGTTCCCTTCGGTGTGAAGGAAGACCTGGTGGTATCCAGGGTGTTGTTCCCTTCGGGTGTGAAGGAAGACCTGGTGGTATCCAGGGTGTTGTTCCCTTCGGGTGTGAAGGAAGACCAGCTGAGCCGGGTGTTGTTGTGTCCTTAAGGGGGACTGTACCCTTGATTAGTGAAATCCTGAGGTATTGCTCAGGGACTGGACGTAGGTCTCCTGTGGAAGGAGTTCCGAACCAGGATAAAAATCTACTGTCTTGTGGTTGTATTTTGTGTGATTGCTATCTCATTTTCTCTAACTCTAACCTTCATTTGAGTTGTGGTAATCCTTTTAGTGAACAGGTATTCATCAAAGATCAAATTTTTAATAACCCATTCACCCCCCCCCCTCTGGGCTAGCTAGCTGGGCAACACCCTGGACCTGCCCCTGTGCAGACATATCAGACTCATCCTGCTGCTCAATCAGCTCTCTGGCCTGCCAGCGCCTACGCGGAGCCATATCCTACACGGAAACACAACCAACAAAGGTTGACAATACCACTCGGGCGGCTAGCAGTAAACTTGCACTACTATTGGGACTTTCTATCACAGTTTGGATCCACTACAAGTCCTGTCAGACTCTAGCTCTGAAACCACTGTAACGACATCAAGAACCCGACTCTTGGCCTACGCCGAGGACCCAATTTTTGCGGTCGCCGCCCACGGATCCGAAGACCCGGAAGGGCTATAATATATATCTAACAGGATATGTAACAGAAGTAAACGTCAACTGCTAAACTAGAAGCATACAAGTGGAAATAGGAAAGATAGCGAGATCGCTGCGTACCGCTCTAAGTATAGTCCCAACGCACGCATGTTAGTACAAGTAAAAGGCAAGAGAAGAACAAATCCCTTAGGGTCATACCCCGAGGGTGACGTACACTGAGAAAGGGAACCACTGCTAGCTATGGGGACCTCCACTACCGCCCCGTCTCGTCTGCCCGGCGTGTGCCCTGCCACTGCTGAGAAGTCTCACCTGGGAAAGAAAGGGATGAGCTTCACAACAGAAGCTTAGTAAGGACTACCAATCTCCTACTGGCTCTAACAGGTAGAAGAATATATATAACAATAATTAACAGTAGTTTTATCTTCTACCTACAACCGGAAGTGCGGAAGCCAAGCTACAACTAACACGGCACGGAAACACAACACGGTCGGAAACTCCGAACGACTGCTCGTCATGACCACCACAAGGCTAGAAAACACAGACAGGAGGATACCCTGCCTGGACAAGGTACACTAGCTACGGAAGACACTACCACTAGTCAAAGGTCAGGTGCGCCCACCGACGTCTTATCCTCGACCCAGGTCCTAACCCACACATCTCGTCAGAGCGAGGTAGGACACAAAGCACACAATAGTAAATGCCATAGTCTTGCCGGACTACGGTCCCATGCCTGGCCTCTCCAAGTGGTTCTGGGGCCACAAGGAGCGAGGTAAGGAGAAACAGGACTAGATGGCTTGCGCTGGCTAGAACTCCTAACCGTCCTCGGCGTCCCAGACCAACCACGAGAGCTCTGCAAAGACTCAACGCCACTGTCCTAACCACTGTTTTCCCCTCAACTCTAGAGTCCGCCTGCTGGGCTGCCAACTCGAGCACGCTCGTAGCCCGGAGTACTCCCTCAATAGACTCCCAAGGACGGGGGTCCCAGGCAACGGTAACAACCTCTCACACGGGACAAGCCCTCAAGTGCCGAGCACTGGGCGAACGACTAGTGTAGGACCATACTAGGAAACTAGCACAGGTGCCACGGGTACAGTAAACGAAATGGAAACGGTGAAGACCAAACCTGTCTCTCGGCTGTAGTCGCGACGCATCGGGCTGTCGTGACCCTGCCACAACGCCCTTCCCTGTCGCGACATTGTCACGGCGGCCCTTGCCGTCGCGACTAGGTCGCGACACCCAACAGCGTCGCGATCATGTCACGACCAGCCAGGCTGTCGCGACAAGATTGCGACCTCTATAGGGGTCGCCTTCAATAGAGGGGGTTCTGGAGCAGTCCCTCCAGGAATCACCCCAAAAACACGAAATAAACATTCCATAGGGGGAGGAGAGCATGTGCAACATGTATGAAAGCTGTAAATCCCTCCAATCCACCCTTAAAGCCCCACAAACATGGATTCACATGAATCTACACTCGAAGGAAAACCTCACTCAACCTCGAGCATGGATTCCTCACACTCCCAAGCCCCAAACCACCGAGAAAACATGATCTAAAGGGGCAGGGGAGCATCCTTAGAGCGAGAGGATCAAGAGTCCCTACCTCCATGTGTAGAGCCGACCCGTTGGGGCCTTCACGTAGGAATGACCACCTCCTCCTCGTTCCACGCAACACGAACACAGCCCCTGCACGACCAAGGCGACACCGCCTCAGCACGAACACCTCGAGCATGAAGAACCACCAAGAAACACAAGGAGATCTCGGAGGGAAGGAGAGGGGAAGAAGAGGGGAAGAAGAAGGAGAGCAAGGGGGAGAATGGGGCGCGGCGTTCAGTTTTAAACCGACGGTCCACAGAACGCGACGGGCTGACCCAGCGTGACAACTAACGTGTCGCGACGCCCCCAGGAGTCGTGACAGTCCACCCCCGGCGCGACCCCAAAAAAACGGTCAAACTCGAAGATCGGAAAAGCAAACGCGACGGCTGCGACCAGGTCGCGACAACGCTGTGCGTGCCTGACACCCGAGAAAGCCATTCTGACAGAAAGGACAGCGGTCACGTCTATCAGAAAAGCAGTCGCGATGCCATCAGACGCCGCGACAAGGACACGACGGCCACCCCGTCGCATCAAGAAGGCGACGGCCGGGTTCGTCGCGACCCGAACCTGTCACGGTAGGCCTCTCTAGCATGACCATGTCGCGACCAGGGCGCCTGTCGCGACCCTGAGGATGGGGCCAAAGGGCACAAGGGGGCGGGGTCTTACAAAATGTATATCTTTCATAAAGCTATAATCAATTATAATATAATTTAAAATTTCAATCGACTAAGTCTACAATTCGATAATCTGTTATGCCATGCTTTAAGTACTGGATAATCAATCAAGGTTTGATTTGGCTTTCAATTGTTTGGCTAAGTCCACAATCTATAATCGTTTATACTTTGATCTCTTATCGACATTCAATTTATGTGCTTGACTTCATAATTTCTCTAAGTCCATAGTAGAAGTCATAATTATTTGATTATGTCTTGACTTCATAATTCCTCTAACTCCACATAGTGTAGGACAATCCATTATGCCCAAAAGGATGTGATTATTAATCGATTATGACATGGCATCATGAAAATTCTATGTCCATAGACATGTACTAAATAATCAATTAACTACCGGCACTACAAAAATTCAAAGTCCACATAGTAAACATGTTAATTGATCATATTCCTTATCATGAAGATTTTTCTTAGTCCATATAATGAATGTATTATTCGATTATGCTTCTTATCGAGAATTTTTCTAAGTCCACACTGTGCATGTTAGAATTGTTTCACTATATGTATTCGATATCAATTATATCTTCCACTGTTTAGAAGTTTCTATGTCTATACTTATGATGACCCAACTAACTAATTGGCCTAATAACCGTGCTAGTTGGTAGACATCCCAGAAAGGTCACCCATCCCGATACTTCTCTCAACTAAGCATGCTTAACATCAGAGTTTTTTTCCTACTCGAGCTCTGAACTGAGTTGTTGGTATTCTATTGATTTAATCCATTTAATGTATCTTATATAGGATGTTACAATCTACCCCTGTTATATAAGCGATATTCTTGTCGCTGGGACATATAACATACAGTCAAATCCTCTAATAGGCAGGACTCTAGAGGGGCCCTCATAATATCTGGAAGGATGCGTGGTTCGGTCACCAACCACTGGCTGATGTGTTTCCAGATGTTGTTGCTCCAGGTAACTTTTGTTTGCAGGAGGTGGTTCAGGATATTCAACGTCCAATGAGATCAGTAATCCCGGAGATCCATTTGCAGAATATCATCTTGTCTGCTGATGAGGATGCTGTCTTCTGGGCGGCCAGCCCCAATGGATTATTTTCCACCAAATCCGCCTATGAATTGGTGCGCTCTCCAGGCATCTATCGTCCTCCTATTCGGAAAATATGGCACTCTGCCTTCTTACCCAGAGTATCCTTATTTTGCTGGAAGCTGCTTCATCGAGCTGTCCCAGTGGATCAAACAATCATGGACTGTGGTATACAAATAGCCTCTAGGTGTTCGTGTTGTGATTTACATCAGGTGGAGGACCTCAATCATTGTTTATTCATAGTGCACCGGCTCAAAGCTTGTGGACGTGGCTAGTGCCTCTACTGAGTGATGATATCTATCTTCATCCAAACATTACATTTAGAATTGGAATATTCTCCTTCACTCCAATATGAGTACAGCTACTGGCTTCATTGCCTTATATGGTCTACTCCTCATTATGTGGGAGCTGTGGAAGAGCAGGTGTTCCGCCAGGTTTGATGGTAAGCAAATTCGGGTGCAGGATATGGTCAGACGTATCAAGTTCACATCGAATCTGCCTTGTCCAGTCAGAGCTTTAGTGCCACGCCATCTAGCTGTGATCTAAGTGTCCTTTTGGCTTATGGATTCACCCCTAAGATCAAGACAAGCAGTTGAGGTTCGTTCGCTGGATTCCTCCTTTATCTAACTATTGCCTTAATGTAGATGGTGCGTCTAAAGGAAATCCGGGCATGTGTGGTGGCGGCGGATGTATTCGTGACAGTGCAGGTCCCCATTAGTCTCCTTGCTTTCTTTTATGGGGAGGGCAACAGTCTTCTTGCTGAGACGCGTGCACTTTGTGATGGTCTTCGTATTGCTTCTTCTTGGGGGTTCGGCTATCTGCGATATATTCAGATTCACTTACTTTGGTTACTTCTTTGGAGCACCAGACTTGTATTCTTGGCCGACGTTAAGATGGTGGCGTGTGATTCTCAAGTACATGCATGACCAGGCCACTAGTGTATCTCATGTCTACAGGGAGCCAATCAAGTTGCCGATGGGTTGGCTAATCACGCGGTTATCACCATGTGCAACAATGTCTTTTGGCGGTCTGATATTCCTTTTTCTTGTAGAGGGGCGGCTGTTCTAGATAGATCAGGACTTAGGAGTGTTAGAATGGGCTGAACTGCATTTGCTTTATCTTTTCTTTAGGAGATTTGACAGTGGTATGCCCCAGTGTTTTTGTACTATCAATTTTATCATTAAATATATAAGGCATAGTGGTCGCACCAGGGGAGTGAGAACATTACTCCTCTCTGGGGAGTAGTGCACTTAGCTGGTTGCTGACTCTGTGACCTCTTTGATTGAAAAAAAAAAAAAAGAGGTGGCCCTCATAGGCTCAAATGATGGCTCCCATATGTACTACTTTCTGCTATTATGACCTCAAAAGGTAGCTACCGTAGCATAGCACTTGTCCTGTGTCACAGTTAGCTCCTGCACTTCGGGCTGGGTAAGACTTTGATACCATTTGTGATGACTTAACTGGCTAACTGGCCTGACAAGTACACTAGTTGGTAGACTTCTCATAAAAGTCACTTATTTTGAGACTTCTCTCAACTGAGTACGTTTAACTTTGAAGTTCTTTTCCTACTCGAGCTCTGAAAATGATTAGTCTGAATTGATGATAGTCTACTGATTTAGTCTATTAAACATATTCTTATATAGGAGTGTTACAATACTACTAGCTCAATAATTGATTATGTTTGTCTATATATACCCTATAATGATTATGTTTAAGTGACAATATATTTGGCTAAATCCACTATGTGTGCAACAGTCGATTTTGTGTTTCCTTTGAGTATAAGTTGTTGGATAATTGATTATGTATTCTTATGAAAAGCAACTTAAAATTATTATGTGTGCATATCTTAATAATCAATTACTTGATTAGTTGTTTATCTTGCTACACATTTTATATCCATCCTTGTCCTCGAATGAAGTCCTTGATATCCGAACATGAAATATTTCTTTTCTCCAAAAAATAATTATTTATTATTTGAGTCATACTATTTGATACAAAGGAATGATTTGACATCCTAATGCGAATATAATAAGTTCGAATTTGTCATGGATACTAATTCGTTCTTGGAAAAACACATATCATCATGTTTTTCATAAGAAATGTGACTTGTCAGGCCCAGGTGTTGTCCTTTCATAAAAGTTATTACCAACATGATAGTATAAGAAAAGTTTACATACCACCCACATCCTGGTTATCTTGCATGCATGGACACTATAGTAGCACTTGGGAATATCAAAAGAGGATAAAGTACTGATGTAATATCTTTTATCCAGGAGATTTATCAAACCATCTATAGATGATTTAAATCATCTATCAAGAACCTTTTATGTCATGTTGTCAAGTCTGGAGCAATCAATGCACCGGACAAAGAGGAAAGAATAACAAACCTGCCCAAGTATGAAATAGACGTTGCACCTAACTCAAACACAACAACTATCATTTTAGTCCACCAGTCATCAACTCAAACTCTATATATGATAAAACTCTCTAGTTCAAGAAATAACTTTTACATAGATGAGTGAACCACAATGAAAATTCAAGAGCACCTTCGTTAGCAAATCCTAGAAAGCTTCTACCCTAGTAGAAGACCAAGCGATCACTCTCTTTCAAGTAGTCTTCTCATCTTGAGAGGAATCTCTTGCCCTCCTCGAAAGCTTCTACGCAATCTTCATGGAGAGAGACTAGCTCAACTCAAAGCATCAATGCCACTCTCCAGCAGGCATTTTGATCTGCAACATCAAGCTTTCTCTGCTTTTATGGGCCATTTGGCATTGAGCTTATTGCATCCATTTCTGTCTTTCAAAAAAACATCATCTTGGCGATTTACTTCTTTGATAAGTGTGGGGTTGCACGTTTGTTATAGCGAGTTTTGTGCTAATTCTGTGAAATCTTAATGTTGTAATTGCCTGAGGGATTAGATGTAGTAGACTGAGAGGCTCAGCTCCGAAACAGAATAAAATCACTGTGTTTATTTGTCTGATTATTTTTATCATGCATGTGTGGATTAAGACCCATTCACCCCCTCCAGATCTGCATAGCGTGGACAACAGAGTGATTAGGGGTTATTGGAGGAGATACATGTTCCCCTCCAGCTCCCACAATGGAGAGAGAGAGAGAGGCCGGTGGGCACCAGTCTAAGGGTGGGGTGGAGCTGTGGTGCCATCACCTCTCCCCACCATTTCACTCTTCCTCTATCTCTCTCTCACTCACTCGCTGCCATATATGTACTTCTCTCTGTCTTACACACAGACATAAACATAGTTGTACGCTTGTGCTGGAAGGTAGCCCTCCTCGCCTATGCAATCTCTCTCTCTCTCTCACACACACATACAGAAACAAGTTGCATTCCACTTTGGGATGGGGATGCCTGTGTCCTATTTGTTAGAGAGAGAGAGAGAGTTGCAAAGAAAAGAAAAGGAAGGAACTTCGGCTATGCTATAATGGTTGGTTTCTCTACAGGAATGTTGGTCTAGGAGGGATAACTGTAATCAACCTTTGGCAAAGAGAGAGAGAGTGTGGGGGCGGGGGCAGGAGGAAAGGGGAAGAGAGAGGGGAGAATTGAGTATAAGGACATTTTAATCTTTTTACCCTCCTACTTATGAGTTCCGTATACTTTTCTCGGAATATTCTTTCAGTTTATCATCCAAGTAACTATAGGAATACTCTTTCATTTTACTAGCTAAGTAACTATAAGGATATAATTGATCAATTTCTTTTAAATATTGATGAAGTCAAAATTTAAAAGGCATATATGAAATATGACAGATTTCAAGAGTACATGTGCAGTTAACCCTAAAATACTTTATGGGGGAAACTTCACAGCTCAACGTATTCTCTATAGCCCTTGAGAACATTTTAAGAGAAATATTGTGCTTCTTGTAGTGGTTCATATCCATTAATTAAAAGGCATGCCTCCAGAATTAATCTAAAGGAGTTCTTAAGAACTTCAAACAGAAATTATTCACCAGAAACATGTCCGATATGTTGAGGACTAAAGAGTCAAAACAAAATGACAATAAGTTTCCTAGATCTGTGAAAAATGAGTTCCACTTGGTGCAAACCCAATGGGGATGGTGTGCATGCACACGGCACCCCCATCACATCACACACCCACCTTTGGTGTGCACGAGAGTTTCCTATTGCAAATCCTAATAACCTCTAAGTTTAATTTATTAAAATAGAGAGAGAGAGAGATTGCGAAAAGGAGGATATACTTCTCTAGCTGATTTCGAGAGCCACCCATATGCCTCCAATGTTTTTTCATTGCCGTTGGTAGCCATTGGGGGGGGGGGGTCTCTTCCCCCTCCTCCTCCTACTATTTCTCTAGCCTCCTCTGTAACGTCTCAATTTTATTTTTAAAAAATAATTAAATATTTGTTCATTTAATTTTTAAATATTATATGATAACTTTATGTTTAATTGAGTATACCTCACACTAACCTTATCAAAATAATCCTTGAAAATAAGCACACATGAGTTCACATAAAATGACAGCTTAAATAAATAGATTTGTGTTGATAGAAAGGAATTAAAAAGAAATTATATTATATTAAATGAATAATATGTATATATAAATATATAATTATACACTTGATTACATAATATGATTATTGTTCACCTACGTAATCACTGTTATGTATTAACCCCCCTACGTGTTAACTACAGGAGAGATCAAAACTACGTGGTTAAAATCTATCGACTGTGGCCATCTGGGAAATCATCATCGTCCAGTTGTTCGTGAATTCATGCACACCTCTCTTAGGATAAGCTCTATATATACTATGTTGTGTTGAGTGTGAATTTAATACATTTCCCCTTATAATTTTGATGATGACAAGTTGTGATTTAATGCATAATGATTGGAACATGTTAAATACATCACACATGTAATAACAATGCTCAAAAGGCATGTTTCCAAACACATTATATCACATATATTCATGATAATACATTGGACTAATGATTTATGTGTTATTTCTCAGGGACATGTACTTCTTGCAATGGTAGTGTCGACACACCCACTGCTGATGTCAACACTAGGTATCAAACCCTAAGGCAAAGTCATGAAGACTAGGTCAAGTGTGTCGACACAGTCCCATGTGGTGTCGACACTAGACCCAGTCTCCAAAAGACCTGTTTGCCAGATTGGGACAATGTGTCGACACAGCCAGTGAGTGTGTTGACACTAGAGCCTATTCGAGAACTTCCTTTTGTGGAATTGGGACAGTGTGTCGACACACACAATGACTATGTCGACACACTCCGGCCACTTTTTCATCTTAAGTCCCACCTAGACACGTGGCATTCTAGGGATCACTTGGATCGGCCTTAGATCATGTGCCCACGCACCCCAAGGGTACTTTTGGCCATGTTAGGGCTATAAATACCCCTCTTATTGGCCATCCAAGAGTACAACACCTCAGAGCCTTCCAGAAAAGTCTTTTTGGCGGAAAGAAGAGGTCTCTCCCACTCTTGCTCTCCTGTGCTACTGTAAGCCAATTCCCATCCTTGCAAGCACAAGAAGAGATTGATCCATGAAGATGATGTGAGATCACTTCCAAGGGAGCAGATCAAGTAGAAGCAGCCAATTGAGAAGAGTTCAAGGAAGATCCAGAGGCACCAGTTGCAGAGCATCGCCCAGGGACTTCAAGCAATCAAGGACCTTCTCAAGTCAGCCTTCTACAAGGGAGTTCTTTGAAGAACAAGAATTACATACTATTCCTCAATTCTCCATTTGTTCTTTTGAGTCATTCTTAAGATTGTGCATAGAATTTTTGCACCAGTCTCTTTGAATGAACTCTTATAGATCAGATCATTGCTAGAGGATCTAGATCTTGTTGTTTTTGATCTAGCCGGTTGTTTGTGAGCCTTTGTGCTCAGTTGTGTTGAGTGGTACACTCAGTGTGTGGTTGATCCTGTGTGCTCAGGGTTCTAGAGTGCTTGTGCTCTAGAGGTTGTGTATGAGTGTTGAACTCAGTGTGTTGGAGTTGTCAAGCTCCAGTGTGTGGTGTGCTCAAGATGAGTAGTGGAGCCCACTGTGTGAGGGGTGGATGTAGGAATCACTGGTGTGATTTCCGAACCACCTAAAAATTTTCTATGCAGTGGTTTGATCTGTAATTTGATTTCACTTTGCGCTAGATGTATGCATAGGATTTTGCTTACTACTGATTGACTTGATCACACACTCTAATTACTCAAATCACACAATCACACATCAGATCTGTGAATTGCATTCTAATTTTTCTCTGATTTAAAGCATCTTTTATTGGCTAAGCTTTCGCAGTATTTGGACTAGATCTATTCAACCCCCCCCCCCCCCCCCTTCTAGATCTGATCCATCCTATTTTCGATCCTACAATTGGTATCAGAGCGGGTTCATATCTGATGTGAGTATTTCTGTTTGTTCTGTGGTTTCACTTGCTTGTTTGCTAAGTGTTCTTTCACTATACTTCAGTTGATCAATGGATTCTCAAGTTCATGATTATTGTAAATGGACTGAAGGCTCTAGGTAAGGACTACACTGATGCTGATTTGGTGCAACAAACTAGGACACATGAAAGGAGAATGTCCTAAGAACAAGAAGGAAAAATACAAGAAGATCAACAAATTCAAGAAGCCTAAAGCAATGGTTGCCACTTGGTCAGATGAAGATCCAAGTGAGAATGAAGAAGAGAAGTCCTCAAGCTCTGAAAGTGAGGAAATTTGCTTTATGGCAAACAGTTCTGATGGAAAGGTAGGTACATCCTTTGAAGATTATATAATTGATGATTGGCAAGATGCTTATGCTGAACTAATTGAGAACTATTCTGAAAGAAGAAAAGAAAACAAGCATCTAAAGAAGAAAATAGAAAACATCTTGCATAACCAATCCAGAAACAAAAGAATTTATGAATTGGAAAATGAAGTAGCTGAGCTCAATGAAGAAAAGGAAAGTCTTCTAAATCAAATTGATGAGCTCAAGCTTGCATCTCAGAAACTAACAATGACTTTAAAAAATTGTCTGAAAAACTAGAGTTGCAACAAAAGAAAAACAACAAAGTGTTGATGAAATTAAAACTTTAGAATTCAGCTGAAAGAAAAGAACAAGTCATTGAAACCTTCACCAAAGGAAAAGATAATTTGGATGCTTGTTAGGTGCAAGAATGAAATCTGTATCACATGGACTAGGATTTACCAAAAAAAATCCAAGAAAGACAAATCTGGTGAAATGAGGGAAAAAGCTCCCTTAATAAATTTGTCAAAAGTCCTAGCCCTAAAAACAACAAAAACAAGCAAGTGTCAAGCAACACAACAAAAACTTTGAAAAACCAGAACAAAAGAAACCAAACAGGTTGACACACTCACCTGACAGGTCGACACCAGTCAACAAAAAGATGAAATCTGTGACTGTTGAGTCACCACTAGTCAAACACAGGTCGACCTGCTCAACCTCAAAAACCACCAACCAGTCAACCAAAAATTAAATAAAAACTTGAAAAATAAGAAAAATACAAAAGAAAACATTCATGATAAACCTTGGACTTCCAAGACAACACATCAAGCTGATTGGATTAATTCTTGGAACCAATGGTAGCACAATCCTTTTTGTACCACTCTCAATTCTTTTATCCAAACTTTTTTATGTACCAACAAAATCCTTGGTTTGGACCTCCACAAATGAACAATCATGTCCAAATGCATAACTCCCATCCTAATGAGAAAAAGAACACTGGTGTTTTTATTCCAAAAGGAAAGGATAAATTGAAAAAGGTCAAAAACACCACTAAAAAAAACAAAAGCAAAAAAACAAATCAGATTTGGATTAGAAAAAATTGCTATCAATGTCAAACAATCTGATGGTCCCAATAATGTTTGGGTACCAAAATCTTCTCTTCACTGATTGATTTTTCAGGAAGGTCGTGCACCCAACTCAAATGTGTGGTTTCTTGATAGTGGGTGTTCACGACATATGACAGGAGATAAAGTAAAATTTTCATTCCTGGTCGAAAAAGAGGGAGGTTCTGTGACATTTGGAGGTAAAAATAAAGGAAAATCATTGGATCTGAAAGGTTGGTTAATCTTCCTCAAACTCATTGAAATATTTTATTAGTTGATGGTCTGAATTATAATTTGCTGAGCATTAGCCAACTATGTGACAAAGGTTATAAAGTTATGTTTGAATTAGATTTTTGCAGAATAATTGACTCTTTAACTGATGAAATAAATTCTTTGGAAAAAGAAAAAATAATGTTTACATGATCAACCTTGATAAAAAAATTTCTGAAAACATTTGTCTTGTTGCAAATAAAAATGAAATTGCATGGACTTGGCACAAAAGACTTGGTCATGCAAGTTTCAGAACAATAAATAAATTGTTAAGGCTAAACTTGGTCAAAGGTCTTCCTGAATCTTTTTCAAATGTAGAGAATCAACTTTGTGTGATTTGTGCCCAAGGAAAACAAACCAGAAAATCTTTTAAAACCTTCAATGATGTACTCACATCTAAAAGACTAGAATTGCTTCATATAGACCTCTTTGGCCAACAAGAATTCTAGGTCTTAGTGACAAAAGATATGGTTTTGTCATTATTGATGATTTTACTAGATTTACATGGGTTATTTTTATCCCACAAAAGTGATGCTTGCCTTGAATTCAGGAATTTCTGTACCACTGCCTTAACTAATTTTTCTCATAAAATCAAAAATATTTTAACTAATCATGGGGGTGAATTTGAAAACAAATCGTTCTTGATTATGTGCTGAACTTCACATATTTCACAAGTTTTCTTCACCAAGAACTCCAGAACAAAAGGGGTTGTGGAAAGAAAGAATAGAACACTTGTGGAAATGGCAAGATCCATGCTCTTGGAAAGCAAATTGCCAAATCCTTCTGGGCTGAAGCTGTAAATACAGCAAATCATATTCTAAATAGAGCATTGGTCAGACCAAAAATCAGAAAAACCCCTTATGAATTGTTGAAAAACAAAAAGTCAACCTTGTCTTATTTCAAAGTCTTTGGGTGTAAAGTTTTGTGCATAATAACAATAAAGGAAACCTTGATAAATCGATGCTAAAAGTCATGAAGCCATTTTTCTTGGATACTCTGAAATTTCAAGAGCTTTTAGAGTCTACTCTCTCAAAAATAAAACTGTTGAAGAATCTCCACATGTAGTTTTTAATGAAAATTCCTTTTCAACTCACTATTCTAAATCTTGCAGGGACTGTCCAGATAATGAAGAGGATGACTTCATTGTTGATTTTCACTAACTGTTTGGAGAATGAAGACCTTGGTGAAAATTTGAACAATCACTCACCTACACCAAGTGGATCAGGTAATGTTGTTCCAAATTTAAATGCACCTCAACAGGTAATTCCTGAACACAGATTTTTGAGAGATCACCCAATAGAAAATGTTGTTGGCAATGTGCATGATAGGGTTAGAACAAGATCATCATTCTTGAATGCCATTCATGAAGACCCACTAGCACTAATTTCCCAAACTGAACCCAAATCAATTGATAAAGCTCTAATGAGTTCAGATTGGATAAATGCAATGCATGATGAACATCATCAATTTGAAAGAAATCAAGTGTGAGAATTAGTACCTAGACCTAGTGACCAATCAGTCATTGGCACTAGATGGGTATTTAGAAATAAATTGAATGAAAATGGTCAAGTAATGAGGAATAAAACTAGACTAGTGCCAAGGGGTACAATCAAGAATTTGGAATTGATTTTGAAGAGTCATATGCCCCTGTAGCTAGACTAGAAGCTGTAAGAATATTTCTTATTTTTGCATCCTCATTGAAGTTTAAAGTTTACCAAATGGATGTCAAAAGTGCATTTTTTAATGGATACATAAAAGAAAATGTTTTTGTTGAACAACCTCCAGGATTTGAAAATGAAAAACATCTTGATCATGTTTTTAAGCTTCATAAGGCTCTTATGGTCTTAAGCAAGCTCCAAGAGCTTGGTATGACCGCTTGAGCTCTTTTCTGCTTGAAAAAGGATACTCCAGGTAATGTTGATCAAACTTTTTCACAAAAACTATAAATAAATAAATAATTACAGTCCAAATTTATGTTGATGACATAATTTTGGATCCACAAATAAAAGCCTGTGCACTGAATTTGAAATCAAATGAAAACTGAATTTGAAATGAGCTTGATGGGAGACTTACAATTTTTCTTGGGATTGCAGGCTAACCAAACTAGTGAGGGAATCTTCATAAGCCAAACCAAGTATGTCAAGGAACTTCTGAAAAGGTTTGACTTCCAGAACCTCAAGCACTCAAGCATACCCATTGCAATTAATGTGAAACTAGAAGAAGATTCACTTGGTAAGTCAGTAGACCCAAAGACATACAGAGGTATGATTGGTTCTATACTCTATCTCACCACTTCTAGACCTGATATACAATTCAGTGTATGCTTGTGTGCTAGATTTCAAGCAAATCCTAAAGAAAGTCACATGTTAGCTGTTAAAAGAATCTTTAAATATCTTGTTACACATGTGATCTTGGTATTGGTATCCTGCTGGTTGTAAATTAGATTTGATTGCCTATTGTGATGCTGATTATGCTGGGTGTAAACTTGATAGAAAAATCACAAGTGGCTTGTGTTGTACTTAGGTGGATGCCTAATCTCTTGGGCTTCCAAAAAGTAACACTCAGTTGCTCTATCAACTGCAGAGGCTGAGTATGTTGCAGCTGGTCGATGTGGCACTCAAATTATTGGGTGAAACATCAGCTTCTTGATTATAACCAAGAGTTAGGTTGTGTTCCCGTTCTTTGTGATAACACAAGTGCCATAAATCTGTCTAAAAACCCAATTCACATTCTAGAACAAAACACATTGAAATTAGCATCATTTCTTGAGAGATGAGGTAGCAAAGAAATCTTTTGAACTCCTCTTTATTGAAACTGAAAAATAATTGCTGACATCTTCACTAAACCTCTTCCTGACAGCAGATTTTCATCCTTGAGGAGAGAGCTTGGTGTATGCAAATGTCCATCTTCTTGATATCTCTCATTGGTTGAGTGTTTAGGCATGTTCTAAGGGGGAGTCACTGTTCCATCATTCTTCTTTGCTTCCTTGATTCATGTTGTTCACATCTCTCACAAATCAACTTCCATTTCTTTTTGTCAATAAATTCTTCAACTCACACTGTGTTGAAATTCTTGGTATATCAAATGGTGATTGGAAGGACAAGTTCTGTTTGTCAGGACACTTTCACTATGCGAGAGTATGTGTCTCCGCCAAGTATCAAGAATTAAATATGCAATTGTTGAGGGGGAGTTTTTGTTCTTCAAAAAGAAACATTTCAGTTCTCCCAATTCTTGCATATCTTTGTCCTAATGAAAAATTTTTAGAATCATCATATCAGGGGGAGCTAATGAATTCACTACTCATTCTTTACAAATTCAAGATTCCTCTTGAGTTATATCAACTTCCACTCATAATGTGCTCATTAAGTTTGTCTAGAACCTCAAAATGACTTTTTGATTGATCTACTACATTTTTACAGTCAACTCTCAACTATACTCTTCAACACTACAGAAATTTAATTTCTTTCAAGACTGAAGGATAATGTGTGCTTTGAATTTAACACCTCTTTTGCAACTGAAGTGAGATATAAATGATCTCAATTTTAAAAATTCTCCTTACATCTATACTCAACAGAGCAATGGCACAAATGCTGAGAAACTACAAACCTTCAAAATTAATGAAGTGCCATGTATGTCATGAGGTATTTATTGCTATCTCTGTTCAAAAGGGTTCAAACAAATCAAAAATAAAAACAAAAGATGCTCTATACATTTTGATGATGATTGAGTAACTGGAAATATTAGCGTATGATAAACGTATATTTTCATGTCAAAAGGTTGTCATTTGCCCCTTGAAACTGGATAATGAGAAAATCTTTAGTAACCAGGGACAATGGTGTGTAAAAAGCATTAGTTCTTGAGTGAACAAGATTACTACATTTGATAGTTTGATTAAAATAATATATATGGTGTCCAAGGAGAATTGCTTAAAATAAACATTTTTGTCTTCCATCATTTGCTTAAAGTTGTTTAACTTCATCACAATTGATTTCAATCTAAAGACATTTTTATTCTTTGGATTTGGAGAATATGGTAGTTTGTCATTGGCTGTTGGATGTCCTATATCACTCAAACTATCATTTTAATGGCTCAAGTCACTTAATGATTATCATGTAGGTTGTTATGTAAAAACTTGAAGTATTGTTGGATTTTTGTAAAATATGACAAATGAATTCTTTGGCCTCTTAAAAATCCTTGTCCAGTTGCTTCCATCCATATTTCATCATTTTAAGATTTCCATAATTTACAAATTTTCTTCATGCTCTTATCTTCAAACTTCTTCAGGCCAGGTCGACACACCCTCACTCTTGTGTCGACACAGTCATAGCCCAGGTCGACCACCCATATCATGTGTCGACACATAGACAGTTCCAAGCGGTTCTTTTGTGGGCGCCGATTGGGGCTTGGTGTTTCCCGGGGTTATCTTACCCCAAAAGCCCTTTTCTTCCCCAAGTCGACCCATAGCCGCCATTGCCTTTACAAATGGCAGAGATTTTCTTCTTCCTTCCCTCTTCCCACCATCTCGGTCACCATCTTCCTCTCATCTTCTCCATCATCCCCTGTTTCTCATCTTCTTCTGCAAGATGCCCCCCAAGCAAGTGACTCGTCGTGGTGTTCGTTCTAGGGAAAATGCCAGGCCCATTGCAGTTGAAGAACCACCAACTGAGAGACGAAGCAAAGCGAGGCATGACCCTGCAGAGCAGCCAGGTGCTTCCACTCCATCTCCTACACCTCCCAAAAAAGGTAGGACACCTTCTTCCAATCGAGGTCCTTCCAGAGGACATCTGTAAACCCTAGGAGGACCTATTCTGGAGCCTCTGAGGAATCATCCTCTAACTCATCTGGTTCATCTCAGCCCTCTAAGGCTACCCCTTCCAAATTGGCTAGTGAAGGGAAGTCCATCCTCAAGCCTAGGGCTGTTGACCTAGTGGATGCTACCTAACACTGCCTTCCCAGAAGTGTTTCAGTTCTTCAATTTTCAATCATGGTTGCCCTTTATATCTGAGTTCAGAACTATCTATCCAAGACTAGTTCAAGAGTCTATCTGAACTTAGAGTGCACACCTGAAGGCTACCAGTCAGAAGTCAAGGGTGTTTTGATTGAGTTGTCTACTGAAGTGGCTGCAACCTTGTTTAAAGTTCCTGATGAAGGTG
The DNA here is from genome assembly GCA_014218235.1 of Colocasia esculenta. Taxonomy (NCBI): domain Eukaryota; kingdom Viridiplantae; phylum Streptophyta; class Magnoliopsida; order Alismatales; family Araceae; genus Colocasia; species Colocasia esculenta. The sequence goes on along the minus strand of CM024756.1, from coordinate 26,524,356 downwards.
CTGACTATCATGATTTTGAGTTTGACTGCATGAAGCATATTCACTGCTTACTGGACTCCCAGCTGATGAGTTAGACCCTAAGCAGACTTATGTCACTAAGTTTAACACTAACACATTCCCACCTGTCTTGAGACTGATCCACCACATTCTCACCACTATAATCACTCCTCAAGGTGGGGAAGGGATAGGTTAACTGACATTGAAAGGTTCATCATATACTGCATGAAGAAAGAGATAAAGATCAATTTGCATGTCATCATGTATCAGATTATGTCAGAAACCACAAGGAAAGATCTATACAGATCTCTACCTTATGCTGCTCATCTTACATCAATTTTGAACACTTTGGAGTGTCTTTTGAAAATGAGCAAGCCCAATCAATCCCAAAGTCCAACATTTATTGTTTAAATCATTTACAAAAGTTCATGGGATTTAGAATTGAAGGGGATCAAGTGAGAAGAGGTCCTATTGTTGTTGAGGCCCCTATTGCCCCTGAGGTGTAGAACCTCCTCCTGAAGTTGCTCAATCTCCTCAACATGATCAAGAGGAACAACCTCCCAATGAGATTGGAGCACCCATCTCTTAGGATGTCCCTCACACACCTCCATTTCATGCCCCTCACCACTTATCCCTGAAGTGGAAATTCAACTTTCATTCCCCAATCCCAAGCCTCTACTTCATTGGTGGACCTTCTGTTCCACCAGAGCTATACTCCTTCTTGAATGACAAATTTGACACCATCACCTCCTCCATCTATCAGATGTCAGAGAACTTTGAGCTCATAATTCAAAGGTTGGAGAATTCAGTGAATGGTCAATTCATCAAGCAGAAGGAAGCAGCTGATCATGACACCCAAAGGTTCAACAGGCTAATTGGTACTTTGGGTGATGCATCCCTTCAACTAAAGGATCATCAGGACAAGCTTGAAAAGGTCCTTGAAAGAATTTTAGGCAACACAGAAGAATTTGTTCAACAGTCAAGAGGTAGTGACTCAAATTTCGAAGACCAGACTCTCATTTGCACGCATGGTTGATGATATGGAAGGCATGAAGAATTTGTCAGCTCATATAGATCATGAGATGTCTGCCCTCAAGAGTGAGCTCAGAAGTATCAACAGGCATGGTGGATTAGCCAGCTCCTCTTCAGGTTCTCAGCCCATTCAGCTGATCTGTCTGCATCCAGTCAAACATGTATGACAACAGTCAATGTTGGAGAATTGCTGCACACAAGACTTTCTACAATGCAAACTCAGTGAGATCCACCTTGCTGCAATGGAGTCAAGATTGAAGACCATAGAGTCTCTCCTTGCTATTCCTCCTCCACCTCCATCCTCTTGATGGATCTTATCTTTTGATGATGTCAAGGGGGAGAAGGTATCTTTGTAATGAATCTTTGTTGAATGAGAAGGAATACCTTTATGAATGTCAATGAATAATTGTCTATGAATGGATGAATGTTTGTAAATATCAAACTTTGTATGGTTTTGGCCATTTATGAAAAGTCATGGTTATTAGTAACATTGGTCTCTTGAGTGTGAAAATTGTCAAATGTTGCTAAATTGTGCTCAATGGCCTTTGATGAATGTGAATGAAAATGTTGAAACATGTGTTCATTGTCATTCAGTGTGTATCTGATTGAATATTGTGTGAATGAATGGCTTAGAATCACATTTCCTTAAAATTCAAACTTTCATGTTGAGTTAATTTTGCCATAATCAAAAAGGGGGAGATTGTTGTGTTGAGTGTGAATTTAATACATTTCCCCTTACAATTTTGATGATGACAAGTTGTGATTTTAATGCATAATGATTGGAACATGTTAAATACATCACACATGTAATAACAATGCTCAAAAGGCATGTTTCCAAACACATTATATCACATATATTCATGATAATACATTGACTAATGATTTATGTGTTTATTTCTCAGGGACATGTACTTCTTGCAATGGTAGTGTCGACACACCCACTGCTGGTGTCGACACTGGGTATCAAACCCTAAGGCAAAGTCATGAAGACTAGGTCAAGTGTGTTGATACAGTCCCAAGTGGTGTCGACACTAGACCCAGTCTCCAGAAGACTGTTTGCCAGACTGGACAGTGTGTCGACATAGCCAGTGAGGTGTCGGCACTAGAGCCTGTTTCCAAAACTTCCTTTTGTGGAATTGGGACAGTGTGTTGACACACCAATGACTGTGTCGACACACTCTCACAACTTTTTCATCTTAAGTCCCACTTGGACACGTGGCATTCTAGGGATCACTTGGATCGGCCTTGGATCATGTGCCCACGCACCCCAAGGGTACTTTTGGCCATGTTAGGGCTATAAATACCCCTCTTATTGGCCATCCAAGAGTACAACACCTCAGAGCCTTCCAGAAAAGTCTTTTTGGCGGAAAGACGAGGTCTCTCCCCGCTCTTGCTCTCCCTATGCTGCTGTAAGTCAATTCCCATCCTTGCAAGCACAAGAATTGAAGATTGATCCATGAAGATGATGTGAGATCACTTCCAAGGGAGCAGATCAAGTAGAAGCAGCCAATTGAGAAGAGTTCAAGGAAGATCCAGAGGCACCAGTTGCAGAGCATCGCCCAGGGACTTCAAGCAATCAAGGACCTTCTCAAGTCAGCCTTCTACAAGGGAGTTCTTCTGAAGAACAAGAATTACATACTATTCCTCAATTCTCCATTTGTTCTTCTGAGTCATCTTGAGATTGTGCATAGAATTGTTGCCACAGTCTCTTTGAATGAACTCTTTATAGATCAGATCATTGCTAGAGGATCTGGATCTTGTTGTTTTTGATCTAGCCGGTTGTTGTGAGCTTTGTGCTCAGTTGTGTTGAGTGGTACACTCAGTGTGTGGTTGAGCCTGTATGCTCAGGTTTCTAGAGTGGTTGTGCTCTAGAGGTTGTGTGTGAGTTGTTGAACTCAGTGTATGGAGTTGTCAAGCTCCAATGTGTGGTGTACTCAAGTTGACTAGTGGAGCCTCACTGTGTGAGGGGTGGATGTAGGAATCACTGGTGTGATTCCGAACACACCTAAAAATCTTTGTGCAGTGGTTTGATCTGTGATTTGATTTCACTTTGCGCTAGATGTATGCATAGGATTTTCGCTTACAATATGATTACTTGATCACACACTCTTAATTACTCAAATCACACAATCACACATCAGATCTGTGAATTGCATTTCTAATTTGTCTCTGATTTAAAGCATCTTTTAAAATGGCTAAGCTTCCACAGTATTTGGACTAGATCTATTCAACCCCCCCCCCCTTCTAGATCTGGTCCATCCTATTTTCGATCCTACATACTCATACTGATCCTTAGCCAGAACTCTGGCTACATGCTGCTGCTATCACCAAAGGCTGAGGAGGA